>CM060202.1:4654714-5210375 GCA_030562195.1 Nipponacmea schrenckii
AAAATTTCGGCCCAAAATTTCACTTTTGACCCACAGGTAGCTACCTGTGTGACATTGTCGAAATTCACTGTTTTCAAAAATTCCAACTTTGAAGCTTTGTCACGACCAAACTATATGAGATAGAAAGCTGAAATTTACACACGTTATAGCCTGAATAGTTAGCTATCCAACACTGCAAACCGCAATGCCATACCTGCCCTACTTTGGAAGTTCTGGGCTGTTCTGTAAAATCAGGATTTTTTGGCACTTTTTCGCAAAAAAAAAAATTTCTCGGAATCCACTTCTATGCACTTTGGGAGAGACTTAGGGAAGCACTGAGTCCAAAAAACCAAGTTAAATCGATTTTCAAGACAAAAATTTCGGCCCAAAATTTCACTTTTGACCCACAGGTAGCTACCTGTGTGACATTGTCGAAATTCACTGTTTTCAAAAATTCCAACTTTGAAGCTTTGTCACGACCAAACTATATGAGATAGAAAGCTGAAATTTACACACGTTATAGCCTGAATAGTTAGCTATCCAACACTGCAAACCGCAATGCCATACCTGCCCTACTTTGGAAGTTCTGGGCTGTTCTGTAAAATCAGGATTTTTTGGCACTTTTTCGCAAAAAATAAAAGTTCTCGGAATCCACTTCTATGCACTTTGGGAGAGACTTAGGGAAGCACTGAGTCCAAAAAACCAAGTTAAATCGATTTTCAAGACAAAAAATTTCGGCCCAAACTTTCACTTTTGACCCATAGGTAGCTACCTGTGTGACATTGTCGAAATTCACTGTTTTCAAAAATTCCAACTTTGAAGCTTTGTCACGACCAAACTATATGAGATAGAAAGCTGAAATTTACACACGTTATAGCCTGAATAGTTAGCTATCCAATACTGCAAACCGCAATGCCATACCTGCCCTACTTTGGAAGTTCTGGGCTGTTCTGTAAAATCAGGATTTTTTGGCACTTTTTCGCAAAAAAAAAAAGTTCTCGGAATCCACTTCTATGCACTTTGGGAGAGACTTAGGGAAGCACTGAGTCCAAAAAACCAAGTTAAATCGATTTTCAAGACAAAAAATTTCGGCCCAAAATTTCACTTTTGACCCACAGGTGTGACATTGTCGAAATTCACTGTTTTCAAAAATTCCAACTTTGAAGCTTTGTCACGACCAAACTATATGAGATAGAAAGCTGAAATTTACACACGTTATAGCCTGTATAGTTAGCTATCCAATACTACAAACCGCAATGCCATACCTGTCACAATCGTCGATTAAACCTATTCCGTAGCCTACTGTGTTTGCTAAAAAAAAAAAAACAAATGTAGGCTATACTGGCGTTCCTGTCAATGTATGAAACATTCTCCAAGGAAAATTGTTGTCCGATTTCAAATCAGTGGCGGAGCCAGGTTTACGTCCCAGGGGGGCGAGATTTCTGAGGTTGCCCGAATTTCGAACTTAGTTATGAGAGTTTTCTTCGAGAGAAACACTATTGTTATTGGCAGAGTATTTTCACTCTTTCTAGAACACATGATACTACCCCCTTAGGAGATCCATAAGTAGTCAGTTTAATTTACGGGATGTACTGTTTTCACCCGATTTTGAATGAGATTTTCGGCTAATGGATATGTTATGTTTGTATGGATTTTATCAATTCGATTTTTTTTTAAAATTTCAATTATCATAGATATCAACTTTAGTCATACATAGCTTTTCTCCTTTTTCATCGTTTAAAACGTCTGAATGACTTTGTCGAAATCAACAACAGGTGTTATTCTACCGAAATTTCACTCTGAAATGATCACAGCTAGAGGACACGCAATGTTATGTGATTATAATGATAATTATGATCTTTTTTCCAAGGGAAGTAAGCTAGGGAACTCATGTGTTTTTAGTTGAAACCTTATCAAACTTATTTATTTTACATTTTTTTATTGGTGGAATAATAGTTACGTATTTCGACTTTGGCGAAAACGTATTGTAATCGTTCGGATTATTTTATTTTTTTTTTTTTTTTTTTTTTTTTGTAATTCTTGGATGAGTTTGCAGACAAACTGGTAAAAGGTGCAGAAATTCTAAATCTACAGTTGATCTTAGAATGATTTCTATTATCAAATAAAACAAAACCGGAAGTTCTATCTCTGACAGGAAGTGAGAACCGGAAGTTCAGGTTTTTTTGCTTTAGCAAGTTTATTTTCAGTTCGATTTTGACCGGATTTTCAGATTTGAAAACTTCAATGTATTTGTCAACTAACAATTATAGGTTTTATGCAATTAGGTTAAATATTTTATCCACGATTTGCAATTCAATATTCAAGGGTCATCGGCAAAAATTTCAGACCGTGATTTCTCCTTTAATATAAATGGTAAAATTTTGAAACTTTACCAGTTGATAGGCGATATGTTTATAATTTTTGAAAAAATGTGAAAAAAAAAATTCCACTTCCGGTAGAGCCTCAAATGACGTAATTACGTAACTTCCGGTCTATAACTGCTAGGTGGAAAGTGAAAACTGTTTTATAAATAACTTGTCAATAGTAATTGATTTGACCTAAATAATTAGGTCAAGCTGCCATATCGGCCGCCATTTTGAATTTTTGTTACAATTCTTAAATCCGAAATTCAGACACTACTGATAGACCGATTTTGATGAAATTTAGCACATAGATACAATGGATCATTATCTACCTTTTCTTGGAGACCGATTTTCAAATTTCGTATTTTCTTTCGAATTATTTAAATTTCGATTTTTTCAAAATTAGGTCACTTTAACGGGTACGGAAGGTGTGACCCACTTAATCTATGACCTTGAAAATTAGGTCAAATAATATTCAATATATTGTCTACGAGTAGATATTTTTTAATTTGGCTTACTTAAAAAATTCATAGAGATAAGTGTACTTAAATACAGCAAAAATTGATAATTTTCATATTTTCGCCATCATTAACCGTTACGGAAGGTGTGACCTAATTATTTTATGACTTTGAAAACTAGGTCAAATGATATTCAATATATTGTCTAGATGTAGGTCATTGCAAATTTAGCCTACATAATATTTTAAGGCTCTCGAAATACGTTCATAATTGTAAGCAATTCTAGTTTAGAACTTTTTTTTACACAAAAAAAACCCAAAGTGATTAAAATGATCTATTTTCCAAGGGAAGTAAGCCAGGGAACTCGTGTGTTGTTAGTTGAAAGTTTATTAAACTTATTTATTTTACATTTTCTTATTGGTGGAATTTTTATTGATTTATTTGATTAATAAATGATCTATTTTCCAAGGGAAGTAAGCCAAGGAACTTGTTAACTTTTTAGGTGAAACCTTACCGAATTGTCTTAATTTAAGGCAATTCGGGCACCGATTTCCATTTTTTTTAACAAATATTGTATGTCATACAATATTTATTGAAAAAATTGAAATATGTGCCCGAATTGTCTTTTTTTGGTTGTGTAAAAAAAAGTTCTAAACTCTACTTTCGGGCTGCGATTTCAATTTTTGAAATATGTCAAATATAATCATAGCAATGACATTCGGGCAGTGATTTCGATCCTTAAATAATATGAATTATGAAATATTATTATAGGAGAATGAAATATTATTATAGGAGAATAAAATTGGGCTATCAATTTAAAAAAAATACAGTTATAGTAATATAGGATATTCGGGCAAAGATATGATTTCATTTTTAAATTCCAAAAAAAAAAAAAATTGGGCCGTTAAATTTTTTTTTTTAAATGCCTTGCCCGAAAAACTAGCCTTTGGGGCTGCCCCCCCTGCCCCCCTGTGGCTCCGCCACTGTTTCAAATGATTGATTGGCACGAAACTTAATCGAAAGGACTGCAATTTAATATCACTATTACTCATTTTAACAAGAAAAACAAGAGAATATATGAGATAGAAAGCCGAAATTTACACACGCCATAGCCTGAATAGTTAGCTATCCAATACTGCAAACCGCAATGCCATACCTGTCACAATCGTCGATTAAACCTATTCCGTAGCCTACTATGTTTTCTAAAAAACAAAAAACAAATGTAGGCTATACTGGCGTTCCTGTCAATGTATGAAACATTCTCCGAGGAAAATTGTTGTCCGATTTCAAATGATTGATTGGCACGAAACTTAATCGAAAGGACTGCAATTTAATATCACTATTACTCATTTTAACAAGAAAAACAAGAGAATATATTGCGGTAAAACATACTACTTTAACGTTCCAATACAATTTACACGTTCATATTAAGTTTCTTTATTAAGGGACATAACTCATGACAGGTCGGAAAAATAAAATGGCGTCATCCATTGAAAAAAATAGACATTTCGCGATGTTTTATTCTATTTGTCTGTGAAATTTAAGCTATCCACTGATGGGAAGCATATTAAATGGAAATAACGTGTTAGCAGACTATGCAAGATTAAAATCATCTTGTAAATCGTAGTAGTTCTTGACCAAATGCTAAATATTTGTGTTAGTTTTGTTTTGTTATTATTTTTGACAGATGACGTTTAACATTCACAATTATCGATGACTGGGCTTATATAAGACAGCAGGGTGAAGAGTTTGTGAATATGATTACTGTGATATTATGCTCTTTTATTTTGGGTATAATCCTAACAATTTTAGTTCAGTTTTTGTGGTTTTATAAAAGATTTAGTGGACTGCCTATTTTAGATAAACCAACTGTTGAACATTTTCCACCTGTAAAATTGCCTAAGGTGAGTATTTTTCAAGTTTCATTGTTAGGCCTATCTCTTTTAGAATTATAAATTGCACCATACTTGAATGTTTTTCATGTAAACCATTGTTGCTCAAACTGTGAGAAAAAATGTGTATGTAACTACTGTAGTCTCTCTTTTAACTGCTTGAAATCTTGTTTAGCTTTAGGCCTAGTTTATATGCCATATATGGTCATTTTCTCTTTTTTGTATAATTCCTCGCTCATAATTGCCCAGATCTTGTATTCCTAGCTTAATTGTGAATGACCTAAAATCAAGAATAATAATTGCTTTTATGATATAAAACGGTGTATACGGTAAAAAGGTTTCAATATTCTCTCTTCTGCTGATGGAAACGGAAAATTCTTGTGCACTTTTGTGGTATGAGAAATTGAATTACTTTACGATCAAGGAATGAAAACCAACCAAGCAAATAATATAGTATTTTAACCAAATATGCATAGGGCTACTTTTTTTTGCCTTTTGCTCGAAAAGTAATTTCACGTCATTAAGCGGTATCCCTATTGAAGTGTGTATGTGTTAGGCTAAACTTTATATTGATCGACAAGGTGAATGTAAAGTTCATTTTCCTGAAAAATATTGGTGTTTTGATTTACTGTCACACCTATAGACATCTATTGCAGACTACCGGTACCGGTACTCTTGAAATGTGAATAATTGGCAGGATATCACAGTTCATGACTGGACTATGGCTAAATCAAGATTGAAGAACTGAGAGAATTATCTATCAGTGAAATTGTAATCCATACATTATTAGTGGACAAGGTCAAATGTTATCTTATCTTTTTTTATCATTGTGTTAAATCTTCTCTTAATGTTGAATATTGGTATATTGTTAACAAAAGCTAATGTAAGCTAAGGCATTATCTCTGAAATCCATACATTGCAGTAGGCCTATGTCTATGCCATAATGCTCCTATTGCATGGAGTAGCATATCTTGAAACAAATGACTTCAAGGCACTCAAACATAGGGCTTATGGATTTTAAGATTGTAATATTGCAGCTAAGCAATTGTGCGCAGAGCACAGACACTGGTATGTCCGCATAACCTCTTGTGACAGGGAATTTTCGGTGCATTTAGTTTCAATACATTATGTAGAATAAAATGAAAGTCAACAATCTACAGAATGTAAAATATTTAAAAAGAATATTGGTACTGGTTCCTAAAGGAACATTAATATCTAAAGAAACTATAATTAAGTTTAATGCCTGCAGCGTGCCAAAATTTTGTTCATATTTCAAATAAACAAATACACGTCCCAATGTTTGACAATAAATTACTACCTAGAAATTTTTTATAACAATTTTGATTTCAAGATTGAAATTTCTCATAGTTTTTTCTCTAATGTGTGTAAAAAAATGACATCATCTGTCACAATCACCCTTCTTTATTTATATGGCTGACAAAAGGGACAGATTCACCATGTTTGGGGGTGATTTGATTCTTGAATATATGTACTGGTATACATGTTTATAGTCTTCAGAAATACTAGAATAGCATGATGGCATAATTAATTCCAATATACCTCAAAATTTGATGCTCAAACTAGGAATTTTTACATTCTTTTCTTAATATTGAGTTTTCAGCAATGATGGGTAGTTATTTGAAACCCTGATAATTCTGAACACGATGGATAATGATGAATTTGGAGTTTCAAATTTCGACAGTGAGCTGTTCACAATAAATTAATGATTAGCCTAGCTTTAAAAAATTCTTGTTTCTTAGTAAAAGTGCCGATAATAATTTTTTGTTTTATGTGATTATTTCAGATATTAAAGGAAAGGTTACAAAATAAAGAAGATCTAGAGAAGAAACAGTCATGTCTGTGGTTCAATATTCTATCTCAATATTTATTTCAAGAACTGAGAGATACTCAACAAGTCAGAAGGTAAATTAAGCAAATATATAAAAGGACGTCTGTGCCTGTCTTTAGTATAAACCAGTGGTCCATTATAACATTCATTATTGTTATAAACTATTGCTACGTTGGTACATAAATGTGCCATTTACTTGAGAAATTTTTTTTTTTCAGATGTTACATAAACTTATTCAACTGATAAAGAAATCCAATAAGTCCTAGAACTGAGTACATAGATGTGAACATATGGGGTGCTCATTATAAGCCTATTGTTCCTCTAATAAACAACTGGTTTTGAATGAAAATAACAGGATCTCAGAACTAATGACTAATCAAAATTTCAAAAATCAGATTTTGTTTATAGTTGATGCCTAAAAATTCAAAATTTCGTTTTTATAGAATACAATTTGTGGGCTCTCAATTTTAAGAGATGTTTAATGAGATGAGATAAAACTCACAGCTTGTTTGAATTTCAAATTTTATAAAAAGAAATAGGATTTGTGCAGTTGCTTGCTGAATAATTAACCTTATATTTGAATGTATTATGATAGTTTCTATTTTTTTATTTATTATAGATTTATCATGAAGAAAATGAACAAAGAATTCGAAGAAGTTCTACAGACCACATCAGGCAAATTTTTAGATCAAATTATTGTAAGTCAATAGACTGTGAAGTACATACACAATCACACTTTGATTACATTTTTCAATATTCATGATTCTTTCTTGTCTAAGTACAGGAAAATTTGATATAATATTATACTTCAAATTAAAATTAGACAAATTAATTTAATTGAACTTGTAAAAATGGTGTATTCAGTGCCTAATGCTATTCAGAATACACCTGAAGGGGAAGTGGAAGTGAAGTGGCTAAATTCAAAATAATGGCTTATATAAAAAGATGAATGAAATATTAGACTGCTTAGTAATAATATATACTTTCTATGACTTCTTCTGGCCCAGATGTTATGAGCAAAGAGGTACTGTAAGGCTACAAATTATTGCGAGATAGAAATTAATGTGTTAAATGCGACCTATCCGCATATTTCCAAGTGAATTAAAGGAAAGTATTTATATTGAGGCCGGGCGGGATTAAGTAATTAGGTAATTTGAAGCTGATTAGTAATCAATGACGTCAAAAACAAAAGATTTTCACACTTGACTATTTGAATATAAAATCTTGATCATTGTTCATGTCTTCATTCATTAAACACTTGAAGAATTCCGGGAAGCCCTTTTCTTTTTTATGATATTAAAAAATGCGACACCTATCGCGGATCGCATCAATTTTTACTCGCATTTTAGTCCCTATACCCCGTATCGCATTAATTTGTTGACGCCTTACAGTATCTGTATTACATAAAAAAATTTAAATTTCAGATTCGTGATTTTAATTTGGGAACAACCTTTCCTATTGTTAATAATGTTAGTATAAAAAATATTGTAAAGAATGGGGACAAATTGGAGGTAATTAAAGGAATTTTATGTTAATATATTAATTTGCAAGTATTTGAATGTGAATGCAGATAGAGTAAGGAGGCTTAATGTATGTTTGTGTGCTACTCTTCTGCACCTAATGGTCTAAAGAAGACAGGCAATGCAATGCAGTGTGCAATGAAAGACAATTCTCCTGGAAAGCAGGATTATCCTACTATTTTTGCAATTTACAACATTTTTGAGGGGTCTTTAATGTGCACTGACTGTAGCACAAATGGCCTTGGTTTATTATTTTATCCAAACTACTTGAAATGAATAAAACCTGAAGTCAGTTAATTTGGTGTATTTTAAGATTGTAAAGAGACTGAGTATTGAGCCCAACTGGAGTTTGTAGATATACCTAATGTTCTTTTTTTTCAGGAAATTGATTTAGGTTTAGATGTAGATTATGATGGTGGATTTCAAATAGCTTTAGATGTATTTTTAGTTTTTAATAAATCAGCATATTTATCTGTTACTCTTAAAAAATTAAAAGGTTATGCTCGATTACAGCTGACTAGAACACCATATACTCACTGGTCTTTCTCTTTCTATGATGTAAGTATTGATTACAGTGCATTGGACCAAAGAATGATTTTTTGATTTTTTTGTCTAAAATTTATGAAAACTTAACACCAAAATTTAGTGGAAGTGTGTCACTGAATGTATATAAAAATTTGAACTAAAAAAGGTTAATCAAAACATTACATTATAGTTTTTATTGTTTTATATTGTGTAAAAGGAAGCTACTTGTCTTTTTCTGATGCGTTTTAGTTATAATTTTATAAAGCAAAACATCAAATTTAAACTGATCGGTGAACCCTTAAATTCAGTTTGATCAAGTAGATACCTGGATGTAAGTATCCAAATTCAGAGTGTCATTGCATTTAGCATTTACTTAACATCTAAAGATGACTATGTTGTATGTTGAATGCCAAAGTGTGGTATATCATAAAACAGTGTCCTTTTATTTGATTGTTTTTCTTTTAACCATAACAAAACAATTCAGAGAAGTACGGTAGCCAATTTAAGATTTCTACAACATTCAGTTTCAGTCCTCAAACCTTCATCATTGAAATTCAACTGAAAATTCTCCGCATTGTTTTGAGAACCTCTGGATTGTTTTGAATTTATTTTTCACATTAAGGCGATCACAGTAAAAGATAATGGAACTGTTTGGAATAATAATTTTGAATTTCATACTAATAATAATTTGAATGATATAGCCTAGGATCTCAACATTCATAATGTATAGTCCTCTAAGCCTGAGTTCTACATAATTAACTGAAAAAATCTCTTATTTTTTTGAAAAGATCTCAGGACTAATGTTTTTTTTTTATTCTACATATTACTACATTTACAAGTTTTTAGTTTTGATAGTTGAACAAATAAATTATTGTTGGGTTATATACTGGTGTATACATATTTTAGGATCCTGAGGTTGATTTTGCAGTAGAATCTCAATTTGAAGGTCGACAGTTACCACAAGTTGCTAATATTATCATTACACAGGTTAGTTAGAATATTTCTGAATGATCATTCAATGTTCAGAGTCATCATTTTACAGTAGCAGTGTACAACATTTATCACATCTAACCATTGCTTCCACAAAGAATTCTCAGTTTTTAATTTTAATTAGTAAAGGATTGAGACCAATTCAATTCCTTCGAACAATTATGGAAAATGTTTGATTTCCAAGAGCAGATTTGCAAGAAGTAAAGTTCAAGACCAAATTAATCCCAAAATGGTTAGTTGTATCAGTTTAAGATGACATTATAACCAGGTCAGGTTTTCTCCAGTATCTGTACAAATAAAAAACATATTGGTTATCCAAAAGTATCTGTGTTGATTTTTTGATTTTTTTGCTTAAGAAATAATTTCAATGATGAAAATAGTATTCTATGGAGGCTGCAATAATAATTGTCTACTACTATCCATCATTCCAATGTCATGAGTCCTCTGATTTGAATTATACCAAAAATGCTATAGTAGCGAGATCAGAATACCTGGTTTTGGAAGCAACAGTAAGATGTTGTACATCATTGCTTATGGAACATTTTTTACAACATGGTTTACAACATGGTTTACAATACATGCTCAGTTCTCTTTTGTACAGCATTGCCTAAGGAACATGGTTTACATGCTCAGTTCTCTTTTTGTACATCATTGCTTAAGGAACAACATGGCTTACAATACATGCCCAGTTCCCATCTCTGCCTCCAGTATCAATTGAAACTGCAAATCATTTTCAGCTGCAAATAGAAGTGTTGCAAACAAAATATATCACAAAAATTCATTTATTTGATTTTGCAAAAGAATATCCTTAAACACCTGCATCTGAAATTTTTATTTTTCAGTTAAGACGCAGTATAAGAAAGAAACATACATTACCGAACTATAAAATGAGGTTTAGACCATTCTTTTTTCAACCTGAACTTGAAAAACCTCTCCGAGATCTCACAGTAAATGGACATAATATAACCATTGGAAGACTGGATATTCAAGTCAAAGAATGTTCAAGACTACTTAAAACGCCAAAAGATTCCTTTTTATATTGTTCTGTATCTATTGGTAGGTTGATTTCTCTCCATGAGGTTGCTCTTTATGAGTTTTTATCAATGTCTTATATTCAAATATATTGTCAATTATTTATTTTGTCCCTGAGAGGATTTTGTCAGATGAAATATCATTTTCTTAATGTATGAACCTAAAAATGACTTCCATGATGAAAGCTTTGAACATTCTATAATACAAAAAAGATAAGGGAATAGGAAGCAATTTTTTTATGAGTAGTAGTGGTTTCATTAACAGAAAATAATTTTGACAAAGTGTCCTCAGAACACATTTTATCACTACCTTATAAAAGGGGTGTTGGGACATTTTCATACAAAAGTCAATTTAAAAACAAGCTGTATAATTTCTGATTCTGTCAAATTTTTCAATGTAGAATGTAAATTTTTTGTTGTAGATTATTTACCTTATAAAGAACTAGTCAATTCCAGACGAAGAGTTTGGGTAACACATGACATTGAAGTCAATAAATATAATGCTCAATCTGTTGGCCTCGCTTTTAAAGAGGTGAGTATGTTAGATTGCTTGCTTCAACCAAGTTTTGGGAGCCTCAGTTGCTCAGGGAGTTAGACAATTGTTCGCTTACCTGAAGGTGCATGGCACTTATTCCCGAAATTTTAAGATGACGACTTAAGTGTTCCAGTTATCTAATTGGTCAATCACCAAGTTAAGTTTAATTATCCAATAAGATAACTGAATTTTTTAAATCTGCACTCTATCTTACTTAAGTTTTCGAGAGTTCAATTCTGGCAAGGTTGAGACGAACATTTTAGGTTATTCAACCAAGTTTCCCCATTTCCCTGTTGCAGTTCATTCATATAGGAAAGTAAACTTTGAGCAAATCTGAATCAGAATTTATAATCAGAATCTTTAACCTATCTCAATTTGACTGTTATAGTCATAGAGAGATAATATAATATATTATTTAAAACTGCATTATACCTTTATTCATGGTTAGATTTTATTTTAAGTTTGATATTTCATTACCAGGAACAACTATTAGATAGATATGAAACAGCAGTTATTGTTGATTTAGTTATTCCTGATTCACCAGCTGCAATTGCAGATATAAGAAAGGTATGAATTGTTACTCAACACTTTTTTACAAAATTTATTATAAGATTAGGATGGGTGTGATCTATTATGTGTGTATAAACGTTGTGTTTTAGATGTTTCATATAAATTGACCAATAATACTTTGGTCTCCTAAACGGTTAAGCTGATAATAAATAGGGCTCACGTTTTAAAAAAAATATATTCCTAGTTCGAGGTATTTTTGAATAAACTATACAATTTTTTTAGCGTTTCTAGTACTCGTAAAGACCATTTACATTAATGAGCTCAGCATCATTTGGTACCTTCAGTACCTCTGAATCTGATTCCCTTGAGTGGTGCTACATTCAGTACATGGGGGAATAGCGTCTTATTGTTTGGATGTGATGTTAAATCTAAGGTACATTCATTAAATGTCAGAAAATGAAAACGAGAAAGCTTATGCAGTTATCTTGGCAATAAAAGCTTTTCACCCTGAAAAGTACTGTCCTTCATCCTGATAAATGTTATCCATTGACAAATTGGTTTAGTTATACAAATTATATTATTTTTTTTAATATTATTTACAGGGTGACATGCTAATAGCTATAGGTACAACTAAAATATCTTCCACAAAACAAGCTGCTAAACTAATCAAAACCGCTGGAGAAAAGTAAGTGAAAAGTGATTTTGTTTCTTTAAATTTATGTGGGATAAATTTCAAATAACAGCTACAAGATGATCAAATACAATTCAAGTATTTTTTAAGATATTTTTTCAATATGATCTGAATATTTCCCAGAAGAAAGATCTTTAATTAATTAGGTTACTTTATAGCTTGACTATCAATTAATTTCAGGTTTATGGTTCGGCTGGAACGAACTCAGATAAAAATGAATCCCGATCTCAAATTTGTGGAAGAAAACATCAACATTAAAGAGTCAGCAGAATTTGAGTTTTCTGAAGAGTCTGCAGTTGGTGACAATAATGGGGAGGAGTTTATAAGCATTAGTTTTAAACAAGATGGGGAGGAGCCAAAAATTAAAATGTCTCATGATAAACCAAAACCAACCATCAATCAAAGTCCACCTACTCATCAATCAAAACCCAGATCGAAAACTGATCTAACAGTGGATGGTACACCAGTTTTGAAGAAAAGAAGTATTGGCAGTGAATCTCCAGCAAGCAGTTTTAAAAGAGAAAGCTCTCCACATGGTTTACGCTACAGAACACACAGTGATCCTGGACAGCTTACTAAGGTAGATGGAAGTGCTGATAAGTAAAAGCACTTGCCATTGCATAAAAATTATTCTACCTATGTAGGAATCAATCCTACAGCCCCTAATATCACCTCAGATCACAATCCAACGCATTACTCTTGAGAAATTCCAATATCCAAAGATGAGGATTTAGATCAAGAAAATAATTATTGTGTACATTTGGTTCAATGATAGTGTACATTTGGTTCAATGATAGTGTACATTTCACCTAGTGATTTTGTAACTTAAGTAACTGAATGTAGTGGTTCAATTAGTGATAATAATGATGATATTGACAAATTTATGTTTATTTTTAGTTGATAAATGATGATGTTGATAGTGTACATTCTACTGAAACTGATGGTGGTACAGTTAGTGATAGTGATGATGAAGTTTCAACTGTACAAAAAACAAAAGAGGTCAAATCCAGTCAGGTACGTGATATTCTTTGAAATTTTGTCTGCAATAATAGCTTGACGCGAAATTGCATTGAAATTTGTGCATTACTATCTTATATTCTATAAATAATAACATATAATAATAAAACAAATAATAAAAACATATAAATAATAATAAGTTTGATGAACCTTGTGATATTTTTTTCAAATATAGAATCCTAAATGGGACCATGAAATGAATTTTGAAATATCAGAACAATTAAGATATCTCAATCTTTGTATATGGTGTAAAATACCAGAGAAAACTGATAAGAGTGAAAAAGTTATTAAACAAGAAAGACATTTATTAGTCGGACATGTGAGTTGTTTTTGTTTCTACATGTACATGTACATGTATATGCCCTTATGAAAATGTGGACGTAAAATTTCATCCGTCCACATTTCTTGTAGACACAAAAGAGGCTGCAGTTTTAATTCAATCTTGTATGCATTGTTAAGATCTCGGTTCAGTTAGAATTTGGTAAATCAGTTGAATGATTTTGGAGTTATTGCCCTTGATTTACTAAATAATTGTCATATTGGCTTGTGTAGGTGCAATAGATACTACAGTTTTGATTTGATTTTGATGAAATTTGGTTTCAGCCTTTTAGGAGGTAATATTCTTATGAATATTTGATTGATTTCAATTGTAGGTAAACATTCCATTATCAGACCTCTGTTTAGAATGTTTATTAACATTAGAGGGCCAAACTAAATATAAAGTTAATTTATTACCAGGGGAAATGAAAGCTACTGCAAGGTGAGGACATTTTCTTAATCTTCTGGAAAGGAAAAGAGCACTCAAAGTCTTATGTGTGTTTTCTAAAACAGACAAAATCTCTTTATCTAATTCCATGTGAAAAAATAATATTACAATCTGCCAGGATTTGATTCCCATTGTTGTCAAAATATTGTACCCGCTTATAATTTCAGCGGGTCTAAAACTGGAAAATATATGAATCTGCCAGGATTTGAATCCCATTTTTCTAAAACATATAGTACCCGGTTATAATTTTAGCCATTCTAAAACTGGAAAATATATGCATCTGCCAGGATTTGATTCTCGTTGTTCTAAAATGTATAGTACCGGTACCCTGTAATAATTCCAGCCGTTCTAAAACTGGAAAATTTATGAATCTGCCAGGATTTGATTCTTATTGTTCTAAAAATATAGTGCCTGGTTATTATTTCAGCCGTTCTAAAACTGGAAAATATATGAATCTGCCAGGATTTGATTCTGATTGTTCTAAAAATATTGTGCCTGGTTATAATTTCAGCCGTTCTAAAACTGGAAAATATATGAATCTGCCAGGATTTGATTCTCAGTTATGCTATGGTGATGTGACATTAATAGTAAAATTTAGTAATAATAATTTAAATGAAAATGAAAGACAGACAGTTACAAAAGTACCGCTAGATTCTAGTGTAATAACAGATACCATTAGAGATACAGCTATTAATAAAACTGTTGAGGAGTGAGTACTATTTATTTGTATATCAAGACAGGCAAAATCATGAAGTGTGCAATGAGGGAAGTAAGATTTCCAATAACCTGTACATGCTTAACCTAGAGCACAATGAAATGTTTTATTGTTCCATCTGTAAAACTATTCAAATCTGGTTGTATACTAATAACAGTGCTTCAGTGGTCATACGGACCCCACCAGTAGAACAAGTGATAATGAAATGCCACCATCAAAAAAAAAAAAATTAATTAAAATTGTCTTCAATCTTCGCTCTTTTCCAGAGTGGCAGATATCAACCATCAATTTAATGGAGCACAATTTCCTTCTGCTACATACTGTAATTTCTGTGGTAAAAAGGTAATATTTCTTAAAACCTATTTTTTAATATGTCACTGATTTCATGTTATCCCTTTAAATGCAAACAGGGGAAACTAACTGGGGTGGAAGTCACAGGGGAAATTAAGGTGGAATTTTAGTTGAGGAAACGTGGAGGAATTGTAAGTGAGGGGAAATTGTGAGGAATTATTATCAAGGATGAAATGGGAAGGAATTTGTGTTAGGGGCGGATATGTGGAGGTACAGGTATTATTGCCAGGGGGAATATGGAGGAATTAGTGTCAGGGGGATATGGGTATGAATTTTTTTGCTAGTGTGAAATGGGGGAATTTTTTTACCAAGGTGAAATGGGGGAAAATAATTGTTGTTCTACTACTGATATACAGAAAATAGTGCACAAATATTTAGCCATAGGGATGGAATTGTTGAGATTGATTTTATGTCAGTTTGTGGTTAATCATTGAATACGTTTTTGAGTACCGGTACGTTTCAAAATTAGTGATTTATTTTGAGAAGGACTAGATTTGGAAGAAGTCTTCCAGAGAGGAATATCACACTGAGTAAGCTGTTTTCCATAACTTCGAATATATTTTTGTGTCCCATATAATGTTTCAGATCTGGTTAAAAGTAGCATTTCAATGTAAACAATGTTCTATGATTTGTCATAAAAAATGTGTAGAAAAATGTCAAGCTGATACTCTTTGTACAAAGTAAGTGGATTGTGTATTAAAGCATTCTGTTTAACCAGCTTCATTCTACTGAAAATAAATATAACGGTTAATATACCCTTCAACAACACTGACTGTTAATGCATTTTACGAATTCCACACAAGTAGGTAATTCCTTTACTGAACCTAAGATTGGTTGAATGTTGTGATGACCTAGAACCACAGTTCTCAAATGGGGGTGAATTCACCCCCAAGGGGGGAATGGCCCGGTTCCAGAGGGGAAAAGGACACGCTTGAGTTAAGGTTTCTCAAGTGACCTCACTATGCAGAGTGCAGAATTCCAGCATTTGCATTTCCGGAGTTGTGGTTTTGTTGAGAATTTATGTGTAAAGATAAATGGTCTCTTCTCACATAATATTATATTACGTCACGTATAATATATTATGTACTCAATTCTTGAAGGCTGAATGGCAAACCAAACTTGAGAACCTGGGACCTAGAACATGGGTTGCCTAACAATATCATCAGATCATGTTTGAGAAGTATAGTAATTCCACAGCATAAACACAGATCAACCAGTTTTATTTTTGAATAAGATGAAAAGAGTTTTAAGTAAAACATATTTTCAATCAGTATTGATGAAAGTTGTCTCTTTCTTAGGAATGGTGTTAAATGTCGGAATAAACCAGATACAGAATGGAAGATGCCTGTTGTAACTTCCCGACTAAAGAAAGTACAGGAATATAAAGAGGGTGTGACTAAAAGTAAATTATTAAGTAAATTCCGTAAAGAAGACAAACCCTCACAGCAACAACAACAACAAACACCTATTAAGAAAAATGTGCCAAGTAAGCATTTTATTTATCGCTTCTTAAGGTTCAGTATCTATAATTTTCATTTGCAGCCATGTTTATTCTTGATCAAACTTATCTTATTTGAAAATATTACTAATTTATAATTAAGCAGTATAAAAACCTAACCATTATGAAACATTAAGAATAAGTACGAAAAATACTGTTTATATGTTTATCTGAAAATAATTCATCATGATTAATTTCCCCTTGGAGAATTTTTTCATTGTTATTAATTATTGACTTCTTTAATGCTTTTTCAATCTTCCAATATCTAAAAAAAACAAGTATATGTCAGTATAATCTGTTGTAATTATAGCTAGTCTAGACATCAATGTTAATTCAGAGGGTGATGTAAAGACGTCACCTGGACTAACACCATCACCCAGATTTAGTCCAAGATTACTACGTAAAGTACCTAAAGCTGTATTAGAAGCTGGTGATAGTGCTACTAAAGTATTGGTACGTAAACACTGTGTAGTTTTTGTTTCAATACAGTAAAAAGGAAGAAATAATCGAAACAAATTTCCAAGATTGCCTTGAAATTGTAATTAATAAATTTACGTCTTTGAATGATCTATGCCATTGCATTCATTGGAGGGAACCGTGGTAGCTCATTGGGTTAGATGCTTGCCCGCTAACCTGAAGGTCCTGGGTTTAATCCCACCCAAGGTCCTTTGGATTTTTCACTCAGTTTCCGCTCGTCAGTCATGCAGTTCGGAGAGACTTGTATGGAAAAAGTATTGAAGACCCCTCGACAGTTGGAAATCTAAAAAGAGCAGGCTAATGTCGCTGTCCTGCTATGTCCCTCATAGCATACTGCATGGTGTGCCTGTCTTCATTAGCCCATAAAATGTAAAAAATGTAAAACTTGTTTATATTCACAAATATTCAAGCATTATTAATGCTTTTGATCTTTACAGCAAGATGAATCTGACGATTCTGATGCTGAACAAAATGCTGCTCTACAAGAACTGTATGAGAAAAGGGCTAAAGGACAGAATTTAGATGAAATGGTAGTAACAGCTGCCAAACAGATGGGTCGTGAACTATTTACACATTTATCTATTACTGAACGTAAAAACAAGCTTGATCATATGGTAGGTGGATCTTATAAAATCATTTCAAGATCAAAAATGTGTTATTGCAGTACGTGATTTCGTATTTTTATGTTTTACATGATTTACTAATACTTCAGGATTTATGTGTTTTGTGGTTTGTAATGATGATTTAAATGGTTTATTATCACTAATTTAGTTTTTATCATTTACTTGTAGGTTTTTTACATTGCATAATCAAGTAATATAAGTTTTACATGGCATATAAAGTAATTGTAGGTTTTACATACATGGCATATAAAGTTATTGTAGCTTTAACATGCCATATCAAGTAATTGTAGGTTTTACACGGCATATCAAGTAATTGTAGGTTTTAAATACATGGCATATCAAGTAATTGTATGTTTTTTTTACACGGGATATCAAGTAATTGTAGGTTTTAAATACATGGTATATCAAGTAATTGTATGTTTTTTTTACACGGGATATCAAGTAATTGTAGGTTTTAAATACATGGTATATCAAGTAATTGTAGGTTTACATGGAAGAAAAAATTTAGGTTTTATACTGGTACATGTTTTTGTCTTTATATTTAAAGGTGCTGTATTATAGGCCTACAAAATTTTCATTATTAAGGACATTATAGCCCATATATACCTTAAAATCTTTCTAAAATATTCTATTTACATCATTACTTGATCGGGTTAATCAAATGTGACTTAGACTGTTTGACATATTGTTGGTGTTTGGCTTTTATAACGGCTCAATATTATTAGTTAAATTTCAGAATATGTATTGAGCAATTATGCATTTATTCTGTTTAAATTTGTACAGTAGTTCTTTAACCCCTTAAAACACCAAAAAATTGTTTTGGCATCAAAAAAATTTGTTTTATTTTATTTTTAACTTTCAGATACATTCAGAGACATATTTGTTTTTGTGTAAAGTTTTTGTGTATTTGAGCCCAAAGAATTTTTTTGACCTATGACCCCTTTTTTTGTTTGTATGGTTTTATAATTAATTATGGATTTATTATCGATTATTTTAGGTTTCCAAGCTTCAGTTAGAAATTGACCAAGAAACCGAAAACAAATCCGAACTAAACAGAATTCTTCATGAAACAACAGATCATGTTCAAAGACAGACTATTCAACAACATTTATTGAAATCTGAAGAGAAAGGAGATGCTTTGATGATGTTGTTATTACATTATTGTGCTGGACTTCAACATTGTTTAGATCAAGAACAGGAAGAGAGACTGAAAAACGAGGGGGAGCTCAATGTGGACGAACTCGAAGACTGTGTAGGCACAGATGAGGATATATACGTGTCTACCGAAGATCTTCTTTTTAAAATGATAGAGAATGGCAATGACAAATACGCTGACCTTGGGGCGGTACTTATTGACAAGTCAGATGTTGAGGAAAGTGACAGTGATGATTTTGAAAAGTTTCGTGTTTTGGATCATCAAACAGACGATGGGGAAGTCATCTAGCTCATTTCAACTGGCTTTTCATTACTAAGGTTTTTGGTTCATCTATATTGTCAAACTTTGCTGAAATTGAATAATTTTATCTTGGTCATGCCACGTATTTTAATTATGTATAATTATAAATAAGTCTTTATTAACAGGTAGCTTAGCTTCTGGCTATGTTAGTTTATATACAGTCCCTTTTGTTCTGTGACTTGTTAATGAATAGGCAGTTAGAAAACATGTTCACCATCTGTTTTACTAACTGCATGTTAGTTTCACAAACAGGAAATTTTAGCTAAGCTAATCAGTAGTAGTGTTTGTAGCTCATTGCGGAATGTGAGAATTCAAATCCATGTGTGTTTAGACTATCAGGGTTTAAAGGTTTAAATGAAACTCATCATATCTTGAAATTCAAGGATATGTTGAAAAGACATATAGAAATAGAAAGTAAAATTCCTAGTTTGAGGAGGTATTTGAGAATGAAGTGTACACTTTTTGAGCATTTCTAGTACTATTAAAGACTACAGATAATCTAAATCTAAGTCAACCCTTAAAAAAAATGGGGAACCTGTCTTATTAAGGAGTAGCCTATGGCTTTTGACAGCATGTACACCAGAGTTTGTATTAAGAGGTCTATATTCCTAAATAAACTACATTTAAATTAGGGGAGATATGTTACTTTTGGTGATGCGGTTGACTCATGAGAGCAACATTCAATATTGTTCTTGGGAATTTAACTTGATATTGACTGTTCAATATTTATTTTCTAGCAGTGATATTCATAATGGGGACAACTCTGACTTCTGTTTGTGACATTCAAATTGTTTGTTAAATTCCTATCGTTCCGGCAATTCAACACACAGAAGTCATGGGTGTCTTCTATTTACAATCTCTCTCATATTTATTGCATATGAAATAAAAGAAACATCAAAACAAACTGAAAAACGAAGCACTGTTTTAAAAATGAATATATTTTGTTATTGTATAATGATGTTTTTCTACTCAAGTTCTATATATTTGTATAATGATACGATAAGATCATCAATGAATTATGAAATAAAACCAGGCCATATTGAAATGTGCAATATAGATTTAGGATTGAGTATAATTGCAATGAAGCCAAACAGCATAACATTAAAATATGATTTATCAAATTCATACATCAAATAATGAACAACATGAATTGGATATTATTAGCTTATATTTACATACTTACCAAGGGACCAAATTTCTTAAGAAATCATGAATATAATATATATATGTGTATGAACTGACTTTCATAATATTTAGTTTCACAGTTCAACTTGTAAGAAATTATAACAACTATATAAAAATGATTTTTTAAAAACACTTGGTTAAATGCGATATATTTGCTTTTTTGGGTGAAATTGAAAATCATTTTTATTGATATTATTTAATATATTTATTTATATAAATTATTTTTTTGTAAATTATTCTTATACATTTGAATATAATCTTTACAGGTATACTACCTCTAAGAATGGACATAATATTCCTCAAACTTGGTCAATATATCATTAAAGGGATAATAGCCGTTAGAATACACCTGTCCTACAGCTAATATTTGTATTTGTGTTAAATATTGACTGTTAGTTAAATAAGTATGCATCCCACACTTTACTAAATTTTAAAAAGCGACAATAAAAATATATATTAAAAAAAAGTGAGCAAGCGACGATTCCATTCAGTTTGAGGATAAAAGAGTGCAATTCAAGAGTAGGGGGTCAAGAACGTGTTAAAACCCATATGTTAGAGTTACTTCCCTTTATATTTACAATTAAAAATCGCTTAATGGAAGTATTAAGCGTTTTATAATTAACTACTTGATTTTGTGGATTTATTCGATAATAGAGGGATTTTGATGTATAGTTATTGTCCAAATTTGAGTGAAATTAAAATTTTATGTTTCTTTTAACGGCTATTATCCATTTAAGAATTTTTTGAAAATGATCTGTGTTTTATGAAATTATTTTATTTAATGGATTATTACTTTGTTTGATGGATTTATTAAATTATAGAGGGTTTTTTTTCAATACACCTGGAAAGTGCAAAAAGTAAAATGTCAGTATCCCATTTCATCCTTAGAGGTACTCCATCTTAAAGAAATAAATCCATGGATGGGGATTTGATTCAAAACATTAAAATGAACATAAATTTAGCATTTATAAGTAATTATATTGAACTCAGCACAGCTGATAAAAAAAGTCAATTTTCTTGCAAATTTGACAATAAAACAAGGTCATGTGTAAATTTTGGTACACAGGGAAAGATTAGAAGGGAAGGGGCAGAATAGAAATATTCTTGGTGCAAATTAGGAAGGGGATTTAAGAAATAAAGTTGACTAGACTGAAATTGATGTGCAATATATCATTGTTTATCATATTCATTTATACAGTTCAACACATAAGCAAGGGCAGTCCACTTTTTTAAAGGTAGAATAAATTGTAATTTAATAATACAGACATATTACTGTTCTTTTCATGATATATAAACTACCAATATAAAAAGTAGACTGTTCTTGTTATGTTTTGAGTCAAACTCCAGTTGCATAAAAGAATGGTGAAGAAATTTTCTAAATTTTTTGTGTATCAACAGTGATTGGATCTTTATGCACTACTTTCATCTAGACGTCTGTTGCTCCTACAATTCCATTAAAACTAAGCATTTTATGACTTCACTAATTGGAAGGGCTTTAGCTTATGTGATATAAGCGGATTTTATGATTTTTGTGAACACTTAATTTGAAAGGAACTGCAGGAACCACAGATGTCGGATTGAGAATTAGGTTGTGCAAATTGATTCTTTCAGTGTACTAAATACAAAACTATTCACAATCCCTTTAAATATATTTGCTTCTCAAAAGGCAAGGGGGTGTTTGAATTTTTGTATGTTATGTTTTTTCTGAAAGATGACAAGCGGTCTTTAAAATTTCAGTTATTCTTTATTGTGCTTTAAACATGTGCACAGAATTGTGTCTACTGCCTGAACAAAGTAAAAATTTGAAAGATTTTTCATTAGTTCATGAGAAGTGGAATATAGCAGCCTCAAAATATTACTGTAAATATTGAAAGTGTTTATGTTGAATAAATATGAACAAAATATTCTGCCTTCTGACAAAAATTAAGCCAATATTTGAGACTGTTAGGTTAAATTCTGTTTCTTTTCAAAATGAACTTAAAACCTTTAATTTTTGTCAACTCAAAACCATTTGAAGACTTATCAGTACTATTTTTGGCTGTTTTTCTATTTCTCTTGGAAAAAAAAAAAATTCAAACAGTTTTTTGCTTTTCTCAGACAGTATTTGTGAAATAATTATTTTTGTGCTTAATTTATGGCCTTTGTGATAAAATGATTTACCTTGAATATAACTTTGCTTGTAGGCTTCATCTTACTTTTGTTGGTAACACAAATTTTACCGATTCTTATCTGCCATTTTCAGGCTCTTCTGTTTTCAATTTCAAGAGTTACAATGAAGACTCATAGGATTTTTTTGGCATAGAGGGTAATTTAAAGCAAAGGAGCACATGTTTTCATCTTTTTCCTTTCAAGTGGTGTAAGTGAAACATGTTGATATAAACTTACAAAACTATATTATAAAACATAAAAGCAGTCAAATTAACAATAGGCTGTTTCAAATTGACAGAAGGATTGGTTTATTCATTTTACCGACAATTGTAAGAAAAGTTTTGTGATTTCTGTACTTAATATGTCAAATCAAATGATACAGTAGATATTTTAGTGGAGATGATAATTTGTTTTATCTTCAGGTACTCATTTGATTTCCATAGATCTCTTCAACTTATCTTTCATAACAATGAACTGTGCTTGCCAAAATATCCACCCTGCCTTACACCTTAAATGTTGTGAACTGTAAATGGCTTTATGTGATGTTTTTTAAATATAAGCTCTTGAATGCTAAATATATTATTTAAACTTAATCACGAAGTGTAGATCACCATTCCACAATTCCATATGTTTTTTGTATGTTTTTATTTACTTAAATCATTGCCTCTTAACTCATCAAATGATTGTAAAAGAGGTTTTCTAAATTCTGTGTATGTATTTGTGACACTGATGAATCAGACATGTTTGGTTTCTAAAAAGACATCACTTATTGTACAATAGACTTGTATAACAAAGCTCTTGCCATTAGTGATGTCATCAAAAACTTTGGTTCCTGCAATTGCACTAAAACTGAGATATCTGATAAAAAATTGGAATGGCGCAACATGATACCCTGTATGTCTAATTCTTTTTTTAGAAAACCTCTTAATAAATAGTTAGAGACATTTTTGTCTATAGAATTGATAACTCATACAACAAAATACAATTTTAGAATCCAACATTTTTTCACAAGTACATGCAGTCATAGAATTTCGTTCCAATTAAAATTATCATTTTTGATGATAATTGAATTATTTTTTTGTCAGAATCAATATTAAAACAAGCTAGTTCAAAGAAAACAGAAATTTTTATTCTTTTGTTGTATTTGCCAGTCCTGTCTGATAATGTATTTGAAGATTTTACTTCAAATGAATAAAATAATGTATTGACAATTAATTTTGGACTAAACAAGTCATAACAAATTTTTACCTTGTTTTCGTAAATTTCGAAGAGTAAAATAGAAAACCTGCATCATTTAGCAAGTAAAATAAATTATCGACAAATCATTATACTAAAAATAACAATATTTGTGTTCACCGATGTTGTGAATTCTGAATCGAACAAAATATTCTATGACCAGAAAGATGTACTTGTGTCAAGCTTATCTGCTGTGAAAATATCAAAAAGATTGGTGAAGCAGATATAAATAAAAGTTTATATGTATTTTTGACTGTTTTCCAGAAATAATATGAATTTAAATAGCATTAAGGTACTAGTAAATTCAGACACAATTGAGTAAGAAATCATTAGAATATATGGAAATCTATTGAAATAAATTTTTATATGATGCTTGGTGTTAATTTCATTGCATTAAAAATCTCATATTATTTATATTTTATCATATGGAATTGTTGATTATTTGTTACTTCTACAACTACTTATTATAGTTCTTTCATAGAAATAACACACATGAACATAGTTAACAACCATTTTGAATCACTGCTTCAAATTTTTTAATACTATTATATTTCAACAAAAGTCTTCCAGTCACATTTAAAGCTATATCTGAGCCCTTAAATGTGATGTAAGTGCTTTTTTTTAAATATTATGGTCTTATTTGTGTAATTTCTATGTAAGAACTGTAGAGTGATATATGTTTGTCTCATTCCATGATATATGTTACAAATATTGTATCGAAAAGCTTATTGTAAATGCCATGTCTTTCAATAAACTATTAGATATTGACTGTGTATATTTGTGTGTCCACAATATTTCTTACTGACAGTATTATTATTTTAAAAAAAAGTCCGAGTTGTCTTTTGTCCGAGCATAAAAACACTAGTAACCTGTTACATAATATTTTTTCTATTGATGTCCCAATGGTTACTTTTCTACTGTTAACATTCTGTCTGTGATGATGATGGGTACAGCTAAAACCTTGTAATCTATAAATTAATCATAAACTATATATATTATTCATTTCTCCTGATAACATTGCCTGTATGAGCATGTGAAATGCTGAGTTAATAAATATCAGAAATAGTATATCCATATATCTTATGCTTATTTACTACTATTATGTAGAATCCTTAAGTCTTCTTGTTCATAAATAATGCTAAAATATTTAGATACATCTTTAATATTATGATAAAGTTAACAAATGTTAAAAATAAAAATCATAATATGCCATAATTGATTTCAAAGTTTCAAGTTATCAGATGCAGTTAGTAATCTTTATCATACACATAAGTAATGTTTCATAATTCATTTCTTATAAAAAAAAAACATTCTTCAGGCTTCTTTGTGCTAAATAAAGTCCACAATCTTCAGATCCATATAACAATTGAATTCCGCCATTAATTGAACAAGAAATAAAATAATTCTGTAAATCAGATGATAATAATGTTTCAGTTCTCAAATTGAATTACTAATCAGTGTTGCATTTTCTGTTTTGAAACAAATTGTCATCGAGTAACATATACCATAAAATTTGTACAATCTGAAAATATATCAAAGAAAACTTAGAGGGCAAGGTTTATATACTTACACTCAAACTGAGAAGATGAGGTCTTCATTGCTGAAAATATGTACAATTAATACTGAATCCTTTTATTAGCAACTTAAAGAAATATTTAAAATCATGATGTCTTAAACTCATCCTTATACAAATTCTACTGCATAAAATCAGCATAATGCATTTCTCTGACTACAGATTACTAATGAATTTTTGACAGATTAGTATATTTCTTAACAACCATTTCTTAATCTGTCTATATAATACATTATGAATTCATCATATTGCTGAAACACAAGATCTCATTCAAACTGAACACTTGTAAACAAAGCTGTATATGCCAGGGACCAAACCACTTTCAGAAAACATGAAGATGCTATGCAAAACCAATTGTTTAAACCACCAAAACAGAAAGAAACTGGTAAATTGTTGCTATAACTGAAGACCTCGAAAAGGTAGAATGAAATCTGATATTTCCTTTGCTCATGTTTCAAGCAGATATTAAAACACACACATGACTAGACCAGTTATTTACATGGTGTATGAAATAATGTACACAATAAAACTTTATATTGATTTCTATAATAATATTTTCCAAAATAAAGTCGAATGGTATTTAAATTGGACATAAAAGTGCAGCAGGGTTCAATTTGATAGGTATTGAATTTCAGTATGAAATTTCCTATGATTAGCAAAAGTGGAAATTTATCAAAATCAAATTGTAATTTATTTGTGAAAAGTGTCTGCCAAACCTAGTACCATATTGCAATGCTTGACTAAAAACATTAGTAAGAGCAATCTAAAGTCTGAACAGAGTCATTTTAAATTGCTACAGAATTTTTAAGAAATGTGAATCAAAATTTGATTTGAAAAGACTGAAATTTTGTGTAAAAATTGGCTAATCATATTTTTTCTATCTAAACTGACCCCTGATAAGGTGCAGAAATATGTGCTCAAGTTGATACTTTTAGAAATTGGTAAAGCTATTTAAAGGTGCTGAAGATACAATGAGACCAAATGGAGAACATGGTGTAATTAACATCTTTCAACATAGAGGAACTGTAGATACGTACCAAGATATAAATAGTGGAATAGATAGATAATATAAGGCGATTATTTAGTACCAACATATGAACAAGCCTTCCCTGTTTTCTTTAATGTTTCTAAAAGAGTATCCTTAGACAAGGCTGAAGTAACTAAAACTTGCTGTTTTTCAACACTAGTTTCAACTTTTTCTACTCCCTCTGAAATGGAAGAATCAAAATAAGAGAGAATTTTGAAGTCCTTTAATCAAGGGGCAATTATGACACCGGCTAAACAAAAATACTGACATCCATCCATTACTTCAACTAAGACCCTTCAAACAATCAGGTCTAACTATAAGTCTGCTGCCACTTACCTAACTTTCCCAAAACTCTTTGAGCAGCCCCTGCACATCCTTCACAAGTCATCTCCATTTGGAATTCGTGAACCTGAAGTGTAAAAAGCCAACATAACTATCCCAACTAAATAAAAGATAGCTTGCCAGGCAAGGTAACATACGCCCACTTCAGCAAACAGAATATTCCATGTTTTTTCATTTAATCAAGGGCAATAACTCATAAATCGACATCTGGAATCGCACCATTTTTTAACTTGCCTGAGATGTTATTAAGATGAATACACATACCAAGTTTCATTCAAATTGGATAAAAACAACAGCTTCTATTGCGTACACAAGTAAATTTTAACATTTTCTCATTTCATCAAGGGCAATAACTCATAAACAGACATCTGGCGAGATATTATCAAGATGTATACACATACCAAGTTGCATTAAATCCGATAAAAACTATAGCTTCTTTTGCATACACAAGTACATTTTAACGCTTTTTCATTTTATCAAGGAACATAACAAATAAACCGACATCTGGAATCGTGCCATTTTCGAACTTCTCCAAGATATTATCAAGATAAATACACATACCAAATTTCATTCAAATCAGATGAAAACTACAGCTTCTATTGCATACACAAGTAAATTTTTTACGTTTTTCCATTTAATCAAGGGCCATAACTCATAAACTGACATCTGAAATCGCGCCATTTTCGAAAATGTCTGAGATATTATCAAGATGAATACACATACCAAGTTTCATTCAAATCGGATAAAAACTACAGCTTCTATTGCGTACACAAGTAAATTTTAACGTTTTTTTCATAAACCTACATCTGGAATGGTGCCATTTACGAACTTGTGCGATATATTATCAAGATGAATACACATACCAAGTTTCATTCAAATTGGAAAAAAACTCTGGCCTCTATCGAATACACAAGTAATTGTTGACGGACGGATGGACCGACGGACAGGGGTGATGGCAATATACATCCACATTTTCATGTGTGAGTGTATAAAAATAAAGTCAAGGAAAGAAAAAACATAACCCCTACATCAAGTTGTTGGTCCAAGAAGTTTTGGAAAATACATTTCATTCAAATGGCCCCAATCTTTATCACAAATGTCATATTTATGCGATTGTATAACGTTTTTAAAAATTTTGTATGTGTACCAAGTCACTGACAGCAACAATTTCCACGAGGAAGCACAGACACCTGAACTGTGAAAATTGATGAGCGTCTCTGATACACAGACAAAATGTAGAAAACCTCTTGACAATCTCTTCATATATGGACAATATTGGGACAATATTACCAATCTTATAAAACTTATTCAAAAGTTGGTCATTTGATCATCTACATGCCAAGTTTTATGAATATCTTTTTCAAAACTACCAAGTCAAGACAAAATTTACATTATTGGAGATAAGGGTGAGAACTTTTTATCCTAGCTTTATCAACCATATCAGTTTCATTTCTTCATAACAAGGGCAATAACCCATAACACAATATAAGCAACACATATATCTTTTTTTTTAAACTGTACTTAGGTATTTAAAACATCAAAGAATGTTTATATTAATCACTATTTAAATCTTTTTAAAGTGTTAAAACCTTTAACATAATCTTCTTACTTCATTTAACTTCCTTGTGGGAGAGGGAAGGTCTTTGTACCACAATTTTCCTAGTTTCAAACCAAATTTGTGTTTCTTTCAAAATGACATCTCTGATATGGCAAAAGTGTCTAGTCATTCAAATGGAATTTATTAATAAACTGAGGTCTTGTGTGCTGCAGGCCGTGCATGTTAAAGATCCCCCAATCCCATTGACATTAAAAAAAAATAGGCAAATAGCCTAATTGTAGAATTCTGTACAAAAATAAGATAAAAATACTATATCTGGACACAATTATATGGATAACAATTATTTTCAGGCAATCATTTGCTGGATAAAGATGGGAGTAGGCTTACCCTTGTTGAAATATGGCAAGTTATTTAATAAAGTA
This sequence comes from Nipponacmea schrenckii, assembly GCA_030562195.1. Classification (NCBI taxonomy): domain Eukaryota; kingdom Metazoa; phylum Mollusca; class Gastropoda; family Lottiidae; genus Nipponacmea; species Nipponacmea schrenckii. The sequence continues at coordinate 4,683,452 of CM060202.1, forward strand.
AATGTTATCCATATAATTGTGTCCAGATATATATTCTCCAATTACTAAATGCCACTCACGGAATTAAAATACTAGTTTATAAAAATATCAACGAATAAGTATCCTATATTTGAAGTGCAAAAATATGAAATATAAGACATTTTTAGTCTATCATTTACATGATACCCTAGGACATTGTAAAACCAACATGTTTTAAAAATGTAATTCTGCATTGTCTTGAAAACTCGTCAACATCTTGTTCTTAAAGTTAACCATTTGTAAAGTTTGGTTCAAATAACGTGATTGCAAAATTGATTAATGCCCTTGTTGACAAGTCCACTTTACAGACATATTTAGAAATGTAAAAATAAGTCAAGATATAACTGACGTGGCTGTTCACAGTAGATGATTTATTGACCTAACCTAGTTCACTTGTAACATATCTCTCACATTGTTTGTTCACACTCATACCTGTAGTGGTTTTATTTATCTATGAACATAGTGTAAAGAAGTTGATAACTGAATTATTTTTGTCAAACTTATTAAAGCCAAATACCAAATAAGGAAATTATAATATATATTACTGATGTAGAATCCAAGTTGAGTTAAGAAACTCAGTTGCAGACTGGAATCTTGAGCTTATTTGATCATACATGCTCATTGACATCACCTGATGTCTTTGACCTAAATTTTTAACCTTGAAAGAATTCTATTATTAAAGGGACAGTTTGCCATTTGATTGACCTTAACATCAATAATTGCAAATTTTTAGTTAAGTTAATTCCATGTGTCCAGAAACACAATTTTGAAGTATTTTTGAATGATTTATGAAATTTTCGTGATTTCTAATAATTCTGAAGAATTTTTAACATATATTCAAGACACAAATCAACCCCAAAAATTATGAACTTGTCCCTTTAATATTATGTTTCAATGAACAAAGTGATCCATTCAAAGCTATTATAAATCAGATATATATCTCTCTGAAACAGGATGTTCAAAAAATAGTGTTTGTACTATCTTCTTAAATATGCAGCTCTGGCCATGTGATCTTATGATATTCTTCTAGAAAATCTTGTTCTGTGTAAAATTTGTAACTAATTTAAATACACTGTTGAAATCAAGAAATCAAGTTTTACAAAAAAATAATAAATTTCTTCAAATATAGTACAAAAGTTTATAGGAGACCTTTCATTGAATTATTGAAATTGATCACACCAGTCACTGGCAGGGTATGTTTGCTCTTCTAGATTCCTGATTTTAATTACTATACGTTTACTCACTGATCATTGATATACTTTCTAATGTGAAAAATTAACTAGCAACTACCAATGTTCTTTGCCAAATTTTGTTATTTGTTTCAGGTTTTGTTTTAAAGTTTGGAATGTCAGTAGGCCTTAGTTTATTTTATCAATGGATCATTTGATGTCAAGTTGTTTGTATATACGACAATAAACAGGCGCCCCGTAAAGAACACCCTGGATCATTTAAAATTGCAAGATAAGTAGGCTTATGCTGCTGTCCTGACGAAATTTCCTTAATTTCATACTACATGATGTCCTCATAAGTCCATGGTGCAGAAAGAACATAAAACATTAATCATGAGTTTCTTATTTTTTCAAAGTAAAAGAAAAAGCATATCAACTTCTATCTCAAAGAAAATACAAATAAGAAAAAAGCTGTCATTTCAATTATAATTTGTTTGGCTGACCATTTCACAAAAATTTAAAAAATGTGAACTAATGACAAATGTAAGAAAAATACAAAACAAACCCATCTGAACAGAATATACCACTTGTCCCTACTCCTATTATAATATTGGACAAAGCAGATATTCTCAATATTGTAGGACAACAAATGTTTGCAAATAAACTAGTAAAATACATTAACAAGAATACCTGAGACATTTTTGATAGTTTACCAGAAAATCGTCAACTGTCAACTGAAAATCAAATAAGCTAAGTGAAACTAAACACGCGTCTCCACAAATTAGTCGGTGTGTAATATTTGATGAATGATAAGTCACGTGGAACCTGTTGACCAATCATTTAGTAGGTAAACAAAGAAATATTCAGCTACGAATATCCAGTTGCTTTTCACAAATTTATATTCATTTTATGAAATGTAGACTTGATAGCAATGTCTACAACCTACTACTTTCGTTTCACAGGAAGTAAAATCCCAAATCAGTCAAATAATTGTCATATGAGCTGATTATTCAAATGTAGATCATTTAATATCAATATGGTTGCATTCTGGAGTGGGACATCATTTTTACTGTGTTTTTGTTTCTGTTTGGGGCAAGTGCCTCCTGTGAGTAGAATGACATTTATTCTCATTTAAATTTATTGCACAAAATATTCATTTAAAAATTTAAAAAATAATATATTAATGGATACTTGAATGGTAAGCATAATGACTCCTCTAAAATCCCAGAATAAGAATTTACTTGATGACAAAAATAGGCCTTCATTAATTGAACTCTGGACCAAAGAGGTTTTCTAAAAAATAAATTGGGAGCACTCCATAGATCAATTTGCACCATTCCAATAACTGCCACAGTCCTGTTGTTGCATTAAAACTAAGTGTTTGATGATGTCACTATTGCAAAGACCTTATGTGATACAAGCATATATTTTGCAATATGTGACATAATCAACTATTTATTTTAAATGAAATTGCACCTCGGAACAATCTAGTTACAATGAATGATAAATTTGGCACAAAGCAGCACCATAATATAAAGGACTGACTTCAAACACATCTTAACAAATTTCTTGTATCATAATGCAATTTTGTTTATGCATCAAAAATATGAAAACAGCTTGTATCTCTCTCTATCAAAAGACAATTTGAAAATGTAGGCTTAACTGAAAAAAATACAGTATAATAATTTCAAAATATTCTGGCCAATGATTTAGTCAAAGCCTACACTTCATGATTGGAGCTTTTCTGCACATTCTGTGCGTGTCCTAGTGCTGACAAATTGTTAATGTCTTCAATTAATTGGACAAAATAATTATCACATTAACAGGACGAAATGAGATCAGTGATCAGTTGATTGATGTTAGAGATTAACTATCAGTTTTTTTTTTAGTTCAAGGAGACCTGTGTTAAAGATGCATATCCCCCATCAGAAAGGTTTGTATCATGTCTTATTGAATGGAGACATGGGTATTTGGGTGAATCAGTAGGGTTTTTTTTCAGTGTTGATTTATGTCTTGAAATAGTTTTCAGAAATACTAAAAAATGTCATTTTAACTCTCAGACACGGTTAATTCTGGACACACTGAAATCAAATTTTGACTGTGAACCGTGAACAGTATTACTGATTATCTCAGCTCAAAATATCATTTTCTGAGACTTAAGAATGATTGGTCAAACATATGCCAAATCTGTCTCTTTTAGCCAAGAGTCCAAGTATTGGAGATTTACCTTGTAAATATGTTTAATCTTGTTGTTCTGGCAAAATTCCCCTCATTGCACACTGTATGACTTCTCAATTTTATGTCTTAAGTTAACCCACTAAGAATTGCGGAGGTAGGGCCTACAGCTTCATTTCATTTATTGTCTTTTAGTCTGTACATAGATAAAGAATATATTGTAAATCTGGATTTACCACCTGAAGAAAGATGGAAGGAGGTTGCCCAGGCAAAGGCACCCCAAATCAAGACAGTGTTGAGTAGATTTAAACAGTTTGTGACAGACTGGGGTAAAGATGCAGAAGAACTCATTAAACTCGTGGATACAAAATTTGTAAGTCAATTTAGATTGTTAAAGACTAATGAAATATGAAAGTTATTTTGTGAATTTAGATTGTATCAATTTTGGGCAATGGATTGTAAAGATGGTTCTGAATTTGAATGTACAGTAAAACCTCGTTATCTCGAAGTCGGCGGTGCTATAAGAATACATCGAAAATATAACGAGATCGATATGTATCAGTGATAATTTTATTTATACTACATGTATTATTCATTATTTAACAATTTATATAACAATATCAATTAATATTAATAATAAAACAATGTTTTTCAATCTTACAAGTTATTTACATTTTTTGGAAAAAACTAGTTATCGTTTTCTGAACATGAAATCGAGCTTTTAAATCCTCGGTGCCTATTCGTTCTCTAAGTGTATCAACAATAGGGAAAGATCGTCTGTGCACTCGGTCATCGCAATCCACCTGTCCAGAGTTTCAAGGGACTTCATGACATCACATTTAGTTGGCCGCGATATCGGTTCTTCGTGAATATCATCTTCTTCGGGTTCGGGATCCTGAATACTTCTACTGTCCATGATTTCCTGTACGATAACGTCAGCTGTGATTTCTGCTGTGGTGTCTAAATTATTATCAATCGCAGCATACTCTTCTAATGTAACTGACTTACACACTCTGGATCGAATAAAAGACAGGGGGACGTCTTCGTCGGCATCTTCTGGTACTCGACGCCATTGGAAAAACCGGCATTACGGTAACAAATTGCAATTGGGAATTAGACGATCCAACTATCCCCCGGTAACGGGTCCTTCGTTAGATTTCTCGATTAAACACATGATGAGACATGAAAATGACCATTGAGAGACATTGTTTCGTTTTATAGCCCTACAGAGTAATACTAATCAGCCATTTAATTGGTGTTAATTATGTTGATTGTCGCAAGAGAATGAATAACAAAGGATTATACATACGTGTGTTATCGGTAAGATGATGACTTCGAGATACAAATATTGATTTTTAATTTATAATGTTTTTGATGGGACCGCGAGATTAGGTCGACATATCCAGTTGATCGTGTTTCCCGAATTCGAGATTAACATATTTTTTTTAAAGGGATTATAGAAGGATATTGCCGGGACCGCGCAAGGACCTCGTGTTAAACGGAACATCGAGATTACCGATGTCGAGATAACGAGGTTTCACTGTATATATATCGGAAACAACTTTTGCACCCATATGCACACTTCAGCTTTCTTCTGTTGTGCTTGCCATCCACTAAAACTAAGTGTTTGAAGAATCACTTATCACTGTGATACAACGTATAAAAGTACAAGTTGTAATTAGTGACGTCATCAAACACTTAGGTTTTGTAAGATTGCAGAAACCACAGACGTCAAAGTGAAATGGTGCAAATGTATGCAAAAAGTGTCCCTGGTAGACATAAAAAGTTCAGAAAACCATTTACAACCCCGTTGATAAATCACAACTTTTCAAGTGGATCCTTCCTAAGAATTTTCCTGAAGCAAGGCGTTTTTTTAAATATTATTTGACTACATCTAGAAATTCCAAGTACAAAATTATAGCATAACCATGAATTTTTTGTCAATTTATACCTATGACTTATATTTTAGGGTCAGTTTGATGACACAATTCCAGGTCCGTTTAGAGGTGAAATTATGGGGATGGCTAAATACTCCAACATGAATCTAGGTAAGATATATCAGTTGTATAGATAGTATATTAAGTAGAATAAGTTGCAGTTTGATCATTTTAAAGGCTTCCTGAACTGAAACTTATCATTATAAACCTACAATACTTAATATTATGAAATATTGTACAGATTTTATCAATAAATCTTTTTCCACATAACTCACCAAACAAAGAGCTTTATATACTGAAATTTCCCCATTATGGTAGGTTATTTTGGGAAATTAATAATATTTTTCAAAATATTGCTAATCATATTGAAATTATTTTATATCAAATGGTCTTATTTGTACAGAACTACTTATCACCTTCCAAGTCTATAGCGGTCTTCGATGACCTTGAATAATTCATCTTCACTCATAATTCCAGTCCACCCCAGCTGCAATTGGGTATGGATAATCTGGGAAAGATCATTGCCAAGAGGTTTGGCCAAGGACCAGCTGGTACAGGGGACTTATGAACCTAAGTTGTTATCCTTGTAAAAAATAGTTGTTTCTTTTCATGAAATTAAAACCAAAATTAATATTTCATACTTTTTTTGGTTCCAGGTGAAATTGTATTGTATAATATTTTCTATGAGGTGTTTACTGTATGTACATCAATAGTGGCTCAAGATTCTGCAGGTAATATTTTTCACAAAAATCTGGGACCAAAAAAACCTAAGATAAAATCAAGATTAAAATCAAAATGTAATAGGATTGGTTAAAAGAGATAATAGGTCTTAGAATGAACATAACATTTGAAAATTTGAAAAATGATCAGTAAGAGCTCTATTCATCAGTAAATATACCTGCAACCATAAATAGCATAAAAAATAAATAATTATCCAAAAAACTACAGTACTTAATTATCCATAAAGATGCATTTGATTATTGAAAAACGCTTGATAAATTAATGAAGCGTTTTTCAAAAATGACTTAGTTTTGCGAGTTATCAAGATTTTAAGAGATTATGTTACTTTATGACACCAGGTAAGTTCCCTGATGAATATATACTCATACTGACCTTTCTTGAGAACTAAAACTTTATGTTCATGCTAAGATCTATTATCCCTTTAATGTAAATGAATTTGAAATAAATCTTAGTAGTTCTCAGGAATATATACATCTCTATGGAAACATAAATAAGTGCATGATAATACCTTAGTAATTGTGTATGTGTTTTTCTATTTGCAGGAAAACTTTTTCATGCTAGAAATTTAGATTTTGGTCTCTTTATTGGGTAAGTGTTATTCAATAGACACTGTTTAGAATAGAATTTAAATGCAGGTATCCCAGATTTCTTCTTTTTAGCCAATGATATTTTATTATTATTTTTTTTTTTAGATTTAGTTTGGTAATAACTTGCTAAGCATTTTAAAACGGTAAAATCTCCCCTGTATCATGAATGGGAGTCTGTGGCCCCTTTGACCTTCAGCTGGTATTTTCCATTTCGTTTTTGTTTATCTCTCACTGGGATCCCTGTAAATGGCAGCTGAGTTGAACTGCCCCAGCTGTATATTTTTGCTTGAAAAAATTTATATACTGATAGGCATTTAACTGCATCAAGTACGTGTAGTCTTTAAAAAAATGTCTCAAAAATTTTTAAAAAAGTTCACAGTCAAAGCATCAATCTTGCTAAAGATTATTTTGAATTGTTATATATTCTAGATGGGATATAAAGAATAAGACTTGGGCAATAACTGAAGTATTAAAACCAGCCATTATTAACGTAAAGTATACAAGGTCTGGTATGACAGTGTTTAAATCTGTTAATTTTGCTGGTTATATTGGTATACTCTCTGGCATTAAACCAGTAAGTATTATTATGAGTAATGGAGACACTGATATTATCGATTTGCTCTTTTCTGAATTTCCATCAGATGTCTGTGGTTCCTGCAGTACCATTACCTGTTTTATGATGTCACTTATTGTGAAGGATCTTTTTCCTTGTGTTACAATTAGTGACATCATTAAACAATTAGTTTTAGTGTTTTTGCAGGAACCAGTGATGTTTGATTGAAAATCAGAATGGTGCAAACTGAAACTGTCAGTGTCCCCAAATATAAATGAGAATATAGAAAAACCTTCAATTTCTTAAGGAGTGCACAAGGTTAGTTGTCCAGTTCAGTATGCTGTGTTAGATTATGGATGGTATACATCAAGTATGTGAGATTTATTTGAATCTGAACAAAATGATCAAGTTGATGCCAATAGTCTCTATGCTGGTTCTAGATTTGTCTGTTTTTCCATTTTAGAATATGTTTACTTTAACAATGAATGAAAGGTTCAATGCTGACGGTGGATTCATAGGTAAGATGATTCTTTGTTTAAATTTTCACAGAAATGCTGGAAACCTTGACTGAATCAAGAAATGTAATACATGCTAATTTCTTGCACTTGTTTGGGCTAGTGAACATGGATGATTGACCAATCAGATCGTTGCAAAGTTAAGTTTCCAGAATAAGGACCCTCAAAATACAACATCATATTTTCTAACTTTCTAACTGGGTTTCCCCCTTTCAGTGATTGCAGGTTAAAGGTGAAATGAATAATATGTATTATTATTGTAGGTATAATTGAATGGATATTGGGGATTAGAACTGGATCCTGGATGGGATTTCTAACTAGATCAGTTTTAGAAAATGCTACATCCTATGAAGAAGCCCGACTAATGTTAACTAAAGAAGAGATGTTGGCTCCAGCCTATTTCATTTTAGGTGGAATCAAACCAGGAGAGGTAGTTAGTTTCATTATCATTATCATTTCATTTGATCCCCTTGAACAAGCATTGCTGGCAACCCTTGTAAAACCAGAACAGTCACAAATAAAGGTTTTTATAAACCGGGATGTTGTGCATGGAGGGATAACTAAATAAAAACACAATCCAAAATGACCCTGATTTCCCATGCGCATAATTCTATTTTCTAGGCCTGTGTTATAACTAGAGCTAGAGAATCTACTGTAGATGTGTGGGAAATGTCGTCTGCCGGTGGTTGGTATATTCTAGAAACTAACTATGATCATTGGAAGGCTCCATTATTTGTAGATGACAGACGAACACCAGCTAATAATTGTATGAAAAATATGACTCAAAATGTAAGTGGTAGCCTTTGATATCAATTTCAGAATATTTCAAACTTAGTCTTATACTTCGACATCATTGACAGCAATTTGCACTGAAGTTGTTTGACGCTATGTGATTGGATTATAGTCAAGCAAGTACAACTAATCAGATCAATTATGCCAGCAGCTTTATTTTTCACAGTCATGTGTTCTGATTGGCCATTTTAGTCAGCTTACAATTGAATCAAATCACTCCATGAAACAAGAAAAGTGCTTAATGATGTCAAGGTATTAGATGGAGTTCAAAAAGGATAACTACTGTGCTTTACTCAAATAGCCATGCCCAAAAAAAATTCCCTAGTTTTGTTATTTATTCTGAGGCTGTTTTTTTTTAAGGGTGTATCAATTAAAGGTCTATTTAATGTACTGAATTCAAAACCAGTCTTAAATAAGGTGAGATTTCTTTCAGTTTTATTTAAAACACTTCCACAAATCTGTAAATTTACATTCTGGAAGCTCTATGACCATTCCAAGATTTCGTGCCCTCACATGTAATTCAGAAGTTTGCTGAAAACTAATAATAAAACTAAAGTAGTTGTTATTTAGTAAGAAAAAGCTATAAAATCCACAAACATTTATTCCCATAATTATGCCTCTGAAGTAGCACTTCTTAATATGTTTTTGGAATATTCAGTAATGTATGTGAACCATATTTTTCAGCTTACAACATACACAGCTTTGATGCAGGTTGATACAGGACATCTAGAGACATATATAGCTAACTGTACAGATCCTTGTTTTCCTTGGTAACCAAGACTGCGAGCTTCTCTTGGTTTAAGATCAACAAGTTATTGTTCTATATGAACTTAAATTTAGCTATTGTACTATTCAAAATAAAAATCTGAAATACAATAAGATTTTCAAAAAGTGTTTAAAATTCAATGTTATTGTTATTTTCATAATATTGTTAGTGCCATCTCTTGTTATTTTCTTATTTTTATATTTATTCAAACAAAATGTGAAGGAGATATTTATTCTTGTAAATATCTTATGATAAAAAATATTAGGAAAGTTATCAATTTAATTTGATTTTTATTATGAAATTTTTAAAAGATATTTATCTATTATTCAATGTGAAAAATGATACAGTAGTCAGTTAAATTTGTTATTTTTCTGGAACATTCCTGATATTTGTTAGAGAAACTTGAGGTATATTTAAAAAAAAATTTTTTTTTTTTGGCTTTTAATTTGAATTGAGTCATTTTTGTTAGGGTCTAACCTTTTTATCCTGTTTTAACCTGTTTTAACCAATCAAAGTTTTGCCTTGTATTTTAAACAGAAATTTCTTTGAATTTTTAATTGAATTAATCAGTAAATTCCTAATATTCATATTATGAGAATATAACCTTTTTTCCTTATGACCTATATGACTTTAATAGTTATGCTTGAAATTTTTTTATGAAATTATATTCTTGTTAATTTATACTAGAATTTTGGATTTTTAATAAAACAATCTTACTTTATTTCTTTATTTAAACAGCAGTCTTTGAAATCAAACTTTTATTCTTAATGATTTATACTTTAATACTTTTAATAAAAGGAACTTAGATGTTTTTTATTTATATTGCAGTCTCTAATTTTATTAAAACAAACTTACATTCTTGTTAATTTTTGTTGAAGTCTTTGATTTTAGTAAAACTATTAGCTATATAATGTGTCTTATAATATTTTGTTAAATTAATTCTTCTGCTGTTAAAGCGCATTTTAAAATTCTAATTGATAAGTTCTCTATTGAATTTGTTTCCATTAATATCTCTGTGAAAATCATTCAATCATAAATAAGGCAATACAAGTTGATTGATCAATTTGATCAATCAACTTGTATTGACTTATTTATGATGGACTTATATCCCAGGCATCGACAAGTCATCAGTTTAATGATAAGGGTCAAATTGAAAAAAATGAATTATTGTTCAAATGCAGAATTGTAGGCTTATTGTAGTGTTTAGGTGTACAGTGATTAAACATATCAGAGGCCTTATTTAGAGGTTCTACTGTGCACTGTTGGCTTATTTTGCTTGCCATAATAGATGGCCGCCTTCATCAATAACTTTTGATAGAATATTTATAGTAATTAAATTTTAAAAAAAACAACACTGAAATAACTTGAAGTAGAAAACCATTTTTTAGGACGAAAATGAAACTAATAACCAACTTCTTGTTTAAAAAAATGATCCAACGCACCAAGTACTTTAATTGTTTATGATGTAAGCGACTATAAAATGTAAACAAGACCTTTGACCAGAGAAACGTAAATGCGCCGGCTTAGGGGTTGAAAAGTGAGTATTTATCATTATATTGCATATGTCATCAATTTTCACCGTAGAAAAAAGATTGTCTTCTACCTGATGAATAGCTAGATCATTCCTTGCAATAAATATCACTGTGACAAGTTAAAATAACGAAGAATTTTCATTTTTCACTTTATGGAGAACCTAAACTACCAAAATTTAGTTGATTGTACATCTTAGTGAAACTGCAAATGTCATGATAAAAGTGGTAAGGAAATAGACAAAAAGTTTTTAGACTCAATGCAATATGGGGTTGCCTATTCTGTTTAATGCAACATGCATCAATGAGTGTCCTATGTCCTAGGTATTCTTTAAAAAACAAATCTGTCACGCTTCCTTAATGATGCCTGTCAATGCTGGCATAAGCATTTAGTTTTAACTTACTCAAGGTCATAGAGCTCAATTTAAATTAAAAATTAGTTTTTTGAGCAAAGTTAAAAAGAGTTGATTTTTAAACACCCAAAAGTCTGTCCGTCCGTTCACAATTACCTCGTGTTCACTCTACAGGCTACAATTCTTCAAGGATTCTTTTGTGATTTTGTGGTTCAGTGTCATTATGAAGATGATCCCTATCGATTTTGGTGATAATAGGGTAATTTGTTCCGAAATATCGCATCTGACTTTAGCATTTTTTTTCATTACCTAAAGGGTGCAATCGTGCTCACTCTACAGGCTACAATTCTTTATGGATTCTTTTAATTTTTATTTTGTGGGTCAGTATCATTATGAAGATGATCCCTATTGACTTTCGTGATGATCAGATAATTTTTCACTGAAATATCGCATCTGACTCACGTTTTTCTACTTTTGTTACCTATAGGGTGAACGGTTTACCACTAAAATTTCCCTTTTGAAAACTTTTAATAATTTATTTTTTGGGGAAAAAACCCAAATTTTTTGACAGTTTTTTGTAAATAGGTTTTTACCTTTTTGTTATATATATGCATTACCCCAGTTTAGCCTTTTTAAATTTTTTTAAAAAATTTTTACAAGCAGGTTGCCGAAATATACATTGATTGGCCAAAAATTTTCAAGGGAAGCAAAACAAGGTTGATGGCCTATTTAAATAAAAAAGGTTTTTTAACCATTTAAAATTTTTTCCAAAATCGTGCATTCTTATTATTTGTTAATTAGATAATATAGAGAAACAACAAGAATAATTTAAAATGGCATCAAGACAACTTCCTAAAACAATGAGAAAAATTGTGGCTTTCCAGTTCAGTCCTCAATTCAGAGAATCCACAAAGATAACAGAAGTACCATTACCAACTCCTGGACCTTCAGAGGTGTTAGTTAGAAATAGGTATTTTATTACATTTGAATTAAATTTTTAACAATAAAAGGACTAATTTACCAAGAGATTATATTCCCTTAAGACAACTAAGACAACAGACTATGGAGTGCATCCAACTTTTTCAAGTAATGGATGTTTCATGTTTGGCATTAAATAATGATAAAGCTTGAACTCCTAGTTAGACAGGGTTCAGAAATAAAATAGTGAGGGAGCTCCAGATACACTGCCATGTTACCAGTGGCATCTCACCCCTGCCAGAAATCTGGTAGCTCCATCAGTGGTACCCCCACTTTATTGTTTTACAAATATTTAAAATATGCTAGCTGTTGCCTCAAAATGTGAGTCATAATGCATTGATTTAATTTTTCGAAGAAAATTTATTGGAAGGACCCTCTCAGACAATCCCTGGGAGGCCTGTGACTACAAAAGAGTTGCTGCATTTTGAATTCATCTTCAACATGTTTACCCTGATTGAGTCAGTCTGCCCTCTATTGGTACCTCTAGGCCTACTCCCTGGAAGCTAGCACTGCCACTGCATGTTACACTGTTATTATATTATAGATTTGTTGGTATAAATGCCTCTGATATAAACTATACTGCTGGAAGATATGATCAAAAATTAAAACTTCCATTTGATACTGGTTTTGAGGTAAGCTGTTTTTTTTTAAGTAAGCTGTTTTTTTTTTATCAGTAAGCTGTTTTTATACGCCCACATGAAATGGGGGGCGTATATTGTCGTCACCCACATCCGTCCGTCCGTCGGTCCGTCCGTCGGTCCGTCCGTCCGTCCGTCCGTCCACAATTGCTCGTAAACACTCTACACGGTGTAATTCTTGACGGATTTAGATGAAACTTAATATGAGTGTTTATGATCACGCAAGGATGAACCCTATTGAAAATCAGCGAAATCGGAAAAAAATTAGTATGAGTTCGTGCCCTTGTTCTTGAATGGCTCGTAAACACTCTACAACCTGCAATTCTTGACCGATTTTGATGAAACTTGGTGTGAGAGTATGTTATAACTCAAGCGAAATCGAAAAACATTTAGTATGAGTTATTGCCCTTGTTCTTGAAAACGCGTTCAATTTTAGCTTGTAAACACTCTTGAGAGAACAATTTTTAATGGATTTTAATGAAACTTGGCCGGAGTATTTGTTATCACCCAAGGATGAAGCCTATTGGAAACCAGTCAAATCGAAAAAAAATTAATATCAGTTATTGCCCTTGTTTTTGAAAACGCGTTCAATTTTTAGCTTTTAAACACTCTACAAAGCAGTTATTGACCGATTTTGACGAAACTTGCTGAAATTGTTTAGTATCACCCAAGAATGAACCCTTTTGAAAATAGCACATATCGAAATATATTTAATAGGAATTATTGCCCTTGTTCTATAAAATGTGTTGGATTTTTGCCTTGTAAACACTCTACAAGTCACAATTCTTGAGCGATTTTGACATAACTTGGCATGAGTAATTGTAATCACCTAAGGATGAACCCTATTGAAATTCAGTTGAATCGAAAAATATTTAGTATCAGTTATTGCCCTTGTGTTTGAAAACGCGTTCAATTTTAGCTTGTAAACACTCTAGAAAGAACAATTCTTAATGGATTTTGATAAAACTTGGCTAGAGTATTTGTTTTTACCCAAGGATGAACCTTTTTGAAAATCAAATAAATCGAAATATATTTAGTGTCAGTTATTGCCCTTGTGTTTGAAAACGGGGTTAACTTTTTGGCTAATAAACACTCTAGAAGGTACAATTCATGACCAATGTTGACAAAACTCACTGAAATTGTTGGATATCGCAAGGGATGAGCCTAATTGAAAATTAAAAATATCAAAATATATCTAATATGAATTATTGCCCTTGTTCTTTTAAACGCGTTCGATTTTTGTCTCGTAAACACTCTATATGGCACAATTCTTGATGGATTTCTATGAAACTTGGTGTGAGAGTGTGTTATAACTCAAGGATGAACCCTATTGAAAATCAGCGAAATCGAAAAAAAATTTAGTATGAGTTACTGCCCTTGTTCTTGAAAACGCATTCAATTTTAGCTTGTAAACATTCTAGAAAGAATTATTCTTAATGGATTTTGATTAACTTTGGCTTGAGTATTTGTTTTTACCCAAGGATGAACCCTATTATAAATCAAATAAATAGAAATATTTAGTGTCAGTTATAGCCCTTGTTCTTGAAAACGCGTTCAATTTTAGCTTGTAAACACTCTAGAAAGAACAATTTTTAATGGATTTTGATGTAACTTGGCTGTGTTATTTGTTGTCTCCCAAGGATGAACCCTATTGAAAATCGAAAAATATTTAGTACAAGTGATTGACCTTGTTTTTGAAAATGCTTTAACTCGTAAACACTCAAGAAAGAACAATTTTGAATGGATTTTGATGAAACTTGGCTTTAGTATTTGTTTTCTCACAAGGATAAACCCTATTGAAAATCAGATAAATCGAAAAATATTTAGTGTCAGTTATTGTGCCTGTTTTCAAAAACGCTTTCAACTTTTGGCTTGTGAACACTCTAAAAATTCCTTTTTGACAAAACTCGCTGAAATTGTTTAATATCAACCAAGAATGAGCCTTATTAAGAATTAAAAATATCAAAATATTATTAAGGGTGAACCCTATTGCAAATCATAAAGATACCGAAAAATATTTAATGAGTTGTTATTAGGTACAATTCTTGACAGTTTTTAATGAAACTAGAGACCCTAGAATAAAATAGGTTGGAAGGTTGAATATTTCATTCCACTTATTGTAACCTTACTGAAAAGTTTTTATTTGAAATAAATGCTGCCAGTGGGCGTATATTACCTTGCCTGGCAAGCTATCTTTTTTTTCAGTAAGCTGTTTTATTCAGTATAATTGTAAAAGTTCTCTATATGATAATGAAGTCATAGTTTGAAATTTTCAGGAGTTTAAGTGTGTTTTAACATATACAAATAGTCTTTAGAAATACCAGAATTGCATGAAAATCATATCAATCGCTTCATATATACTTCATACCTGATACAGATAAAAAGTTTAGAAAACCTTTTTAATATCCCTCTATTATTGGGATCAAGAGATTGAAAATTGCAGTGAAATAGGTTTGTATGTGTTATTCGTATGATGGTAACAAATAAGTTACTTTAAGTGTCAGTGGTATTTTAGGACAGTGGCATTTTATTTCTGTTGTCAGATTTATGCCCTTCCTTACCCCACTATATTTTTAGATTTGTCATTGTTTTGTTATATTTTGCTAGGGTATTGGTGAAGTTGTTGGAGTTGGAGATGGAAGTAAAATGAAAATAGGTCAAACAGTTATTTACTTAAATTATGGAGCTTTCTCTGAATATAAGGTATTTTCAGCAATTTAGTCACCACGGTGGAGAAAGCGTTTGCTTGCTGGATTAAGTAGAGTAGTCAAGTAACACTATTCCTTACTGAAAGTTTCAGACAAGATACCCAAACACTCATTGGACTTGAAATCTTGTCTCCCTTTATTGTGAGACTCTACAATTGCAAATTAAATTGTTATTTGGTATAGTGCTTGTTATTGACAGAGTATGTTAAAAATTCATTATTCATTATGAGAACTGCATTGTGAGTTAGACACTTGCTCGCTTACCTGAGGGTCCAGGCCTCAATCCCTACAAATGTGGAGATAACACCTTTGGATTTTTCAACAAGGTTTCCCCTTTGTCAGTAATGGTTGGATGGACTGACATGGAAAGAGTGTCTAGTCATTCTGATGAGACAATAAACCAAGACCCTGTGTGCAAGAGTCTGTGCACATTAAAGATCCCTCGTCAGTTGGAAATTTTTTTAAAAAAAGTTGGAAGGCACACTACATAATGCTACCCCTCTTCAATAGCCAAAAGGGTGTGGAAGAGTAAAATGCAAAACTCGATTCACTTCTTGTCATTTCATTGTGTTCTATTTTACAGACGGTTAAGAATGTGATACCATTACCCAGTTTAAAGGCTGAATTTTTACCATTAATTTTGAGCGGATTGACTGCTTCTATTAGTCTTGATAAGGTATGTTATAGGCAGTGGTGTATCGCACTTTCATTAACCATGATCAGAAATTCAAAAATAAACTGGAAGCACCTAGCCTACAGTGACAGCATTATTAGTTTTAATAAATGTAAAGGATTTAAGAAAATAAGCCAAAAAGTGTAAAATTATTGTTGTAGGTTGGTGAAATAAAATCTGGTGAAACAGTACTAGTAACAGGTAGGGTAAACAAATTTTACATCTTAATAAAAATAATAATAAATGTTAACATTGAGACTTTTTTGATGTATTTTCCAGTAATGTCTGATTAGAGCTTAAAAATGACTGACTGCAAATTTGGTCTTTAGGACACTTTCTTTGCATATGTGCTTATTTTTTTTCTGAATTTTTCATGAAAATTGTACAAGATCTTAATTAATTTTATACAATGTCTGGCTTGAAATTTCCAATAAAAACATCCCTGGGTGGTAGGATTTGATTCTCAGAAATATACAGGTTAGGATGGAAAAAATATGTAATTGGAAAATTTGAAAGAGGGAGTTCAGATGTCTTCAAATTGAAAAAGAAATATAGACTTACTTATTAAGATTTTTACATACTGATTTTCTCTTTGTATATTCCAGCTGCTGCAGGTGGAACTGGTCAATTTGCTGTGAGTATTTCAGAGACATTCATCTTAATTATTGCTTTACAGAATCTTTAATTCTTTAAGATTATTAACTCTTTACATGTACATGTTTGAATGATGTCTGTTTTTACATTGATAGGTTCAATGGGCTAAAAATGCTGGTTGCCATGTAATTGGTACTTGTTCCAGTGATGAAAAAGTTGACTTTTTAAAGGTAGGTTATTATAAATCGTGTTGAGTTTTTAAAAAGCAATAAGTATTCTAAAAGTGTTAAAACAGACAGCTGTTATTTTAGAGTACAGGTTGTGATCGACCTATTAAGTATAAAACTGCATATTGTATTTAAGAGTATTGGTTGTGATCGACCTATTAATTATAAAACTGAATATTGTATTTAAGAGTATTGGTTGTGAACCTAATCACTATAAAACTGTATATTGTATTGTAGAGTATTGGTTGTAATCAACCTATTAATTATAAAACTGTATATTGTAATTAAGAGTATTGGTTGTGATCGACCTATAATTATAAAACTGTATTTTGTATTTTAAATTATTGGTTGTGATCGACCTATTAAGTATAAAACTGTATATTGTATTTTAGAATATTGGTTGTGATCGACCTATTATTATAAAACTGTATATTGTATTTAAGAGTATTGGTTGTGATCAACCTAATCATTATAAAACTGTATATTGTATTTTAGATTATTGGTTGTGATCTACCTATTAAGTATAAAACTGTATATTGTATTTTAGAGTATTGGGTGTGACCAACCTATTAATTATAAAACTGTATATTGTATTTTAGAGTATTGGTTGTGATCGACCTATTAATTATAAAACTGTATATTGTATTTTAGAGTATTGGTTGTGATCGACCCATCAATTATAAAACTGTATATTGTATTTTAGAGTATTGGCTGTGATCGACCCATTAATTATAAAACTGTATATTGTATTTTAGAGTATTGGTTGTGATCGACCCATTAATTATAAAACAATATATTGTATTTTAGAATATTGGTTGTGATGGACCTATCAATTCTAAAACTATATTGTATTTAAGAGTATTGGTTGTGACCAACATATTAATTATAAAGCTGTATATTGTATTTAAGAGTATTGGTTGTGATCGACCTATTATTATAAAACTGTATATTGTATTTTAGAGTATTGGTTGTGATCGACCCATTAATTATAAAACAGAAGTTTTAAAGGATGTTCTGAAAGCTGAATATCCAGTAAGTTTTTTAGGTACTTAGCATACTAATATCCTAATGCCTTAAAGTGATGTTAAAGAGGTTTTTACAATTGTTATGTATATCCAGAACATTACTTGCATCAATTTTTACCATTTCAATTTTCAATTGGACACCTGTAGTTCCTGGGATTCCACTAAAATAAAGTACTCCTTGATTTCACTAAAATAAAGTACTCCTTATATGATACTAGAGCATTTAACTAGTCATGTCAACTTTTAATTACTCTTTACTTTGAATTAGTGGAAAGACCACAGATGTCTGAAAGAAAATTAGAATGGTGCAAATCTATGTCAGTGTCTATAATATATGTAATATTTTTAAGAAAACCTCTTTACAATCCCTTTCAGGAGTGAATGTCTAACTGCAATATATAGCTGAATTAACTAAAAGCGAGTCTTCCCATTTAGGTATTTTTCATTTATGTAAGAAATGTTCAGCTATCTTTAAGTGGCACTTTACTAAGTTATCATTATTACATTACACATACATGTATGAAATGACATCACGGTTATAGCATGTTTTAAGTCAGTTGTATAATTTTGAATTCCGGATATATGACAATGTATTTCATTTTCAAATAGTGTTCATAGGTTTCAAAGAAATTGTTATTATAAGTTTCATTGAATATGGTGAATTACATGTGACTAAATTTGTTTTTGTAGAAAGGTATAGATGTTATATATGAATCTATTGGTGGAGAAATGTTTGATACTTGTGTTAACAGGTTAGTAACTTTGGTCTTATTTTTCCAGTCTATTTGGTATCAATAATGTACATCTATTATTTCAATCTATCATTCATAATATATTTATTATTCCAGTGTATTGGGTATTTATAATGTATATTTATTATTTCTGTCTATTTGGTATCAATAATGTACATCTATTATTTTCGTTATTGGGTATTCATAATGTACATTTATTATTTCTGTCTATTTGGTATCAATAATGTACATCTATTATTTTGGTTTATTGGGTATTCATAATGTACATTTATTATTTCTGTCTATTTGGTTGCAATAATGTACATTTATTATTTTGGTTTATTGGGTATTCATTATGTACATTTATTATTTCTGTCTATTTGGTATCAATAATGTACATTTATTATTTCTGTCTATTGGGTATCTATAACATTTATTTATTATTTCAGGCTATTTGGTATCTTTTTTCTTTTATTTATTATTTCAGTCTATTGGGTATCTATTACATTTATTTATTATTTCAGTCTTGCAGTAAAAGGTAGACTAATTATTATTGGGTATATATCAGGATATGAAACAAAGAAAGGTTTCACACCGTCCAGATTAGCAACTTTACCTCAAAAGGTCAGAAATATAGTTATGACAACTATGGAAAACTTTCAAATTTTTCATGAGAGATAGAAACAGTGAATACTTGATTTGGGTATTTCAGAATTAGTTTAAATTAGCCATACTGTTATTTGAGCATTTTGACATCTATAAAATATGAATTGTGTTTTTTCCTAGCTTTTACCTATATCAGCCAGTGTACGAGGGTTTTTCCTGTTTAACTATAGTAAAGATTATAGTGAATATATGATGAAGTTAATACAGTTATTGGCTGAAAATAAAATAATGAGTGTAGTAGATAATGGAGAATCAGTCAAACCGGGTGGTTTTAAAGGTCTAGATGATATAGCAGATGCAATTGATGTGAGTCTTTATTTTGGTATTTGGTAGAGACTTTATTTTGCTCTCTATTGACTCAGTGCGAGACATGATCCTTTTGCTACTATCGACATCAGTCAAGAATTCTTTACTTAAATTCACATTTCAAACAACAAGCGCAATAACAGATTTAGACCAAACTAATATCGTAACCAAAAATGGCCAAAATGTTTAAAAGACTGAACGTTTCACACTGGTAATTGCTATTGAATTGTCAAAGCTGCCAGTGGGCATATATTGCCTTTTCTGACAAGCAATTTTAAATACATGTGGATATATACATGTAGTTATTATCAATTTTCCTGCAATTTAGTAAATATTGACTGTTTTCTATCCTTTCAGTATATGTACAGTGGTAAAAATAAAGGTAAAATCATTGTTGAAATACCGGAGAAGCTTAACAGTCAGCTTTGAATAAAATAGTATTATATAGTAGACCTTATTCATGAGTCGGCCATGTTTGAATCCAGAACGAGGCTCATAATGCAAACAAAATGTTCCTGCAGTCAAATCACCAAAAACCAACCTTTCACAAGTCCTGTTTACTAAAACCTAAAAATATTTTACATCAGTATCATTATTGATTATTGATTAAGCTATTTAAAGAATTTCACATTCACCCATTACTGAAAAAGAGAAGTTTGATGCCCTTTATCTTACTGTTCAACTGGTATTTAGTGATAGGCTATCTATTCATGATGTTGCCATATTATCAACAGATGACGTAATTTGCATTATGAACCTCACTTTCAATGTCTCAAACACGAGGTATGAATTAGGTCTAAAGTCTTTACCAAAGAAAACTTGTTAGTGCTAAAATTGGCTTCCTCTATGTAGCTTACTTTATGATCTATATCAACTGAAACTTGCTCAATTAAATAAATCAAGTATATTTCTCATGTAAATAACAAGAAAATATATATGCCTATTTCAAGTTTGAAACCTGGTAAGATACATGTATATTGTTCATTCATTTCATATAATATGAAAAGAATGTATCTTTTCTTAAATTACGATGATTTTCAAAGTTTGTTCTTTCCAAATATAAATAATGATTATGATAATGGTTATCAACTTCTTTGTATAATTAATATACATGTACTATGTTAATTCTGGCATTCAGTTGGGTGTCATGATTTTGTTTATGTTTCTAAGGTCAAACCACAGTAAGTTGTATGTGTTTAAATGGTGTAAATATTCTTATAAAATCCAATTTGTAATAAAATGTTAGAATAAAGGTATGATTTTATTTTCTCTGTACACATTAAATGTTGATATAAGAGATGTGAATACTATTAGTGATCAATAAATAAGACAATTACTTATTATGGATATATACTTCTTGAAAATTTATTATTTTCAACGTTTCAGTGTGGTTCTCTATACTTGAGCTTCTAATATGCCATGGATGGATTACTATTAATGATTGATTCTATGAAAAAAATTATATTTCCGAGACTAAGGTACAATCACAATGGATGACGAGCGTGTCCCTTTTAAATATTGGTTAAAGTAACTAATTGAAAAGGTCATGTTGTAAATAAAATATTTTCATTAGAAATTGGACATTCATACACCAACACATTAAATAGCAGCAACAACATAGACAATTCTGATATATAATACACAAGATTGGTATTAAACCAATTCAATACCTAACATTTGTATGATATTGCTTTGCCCAAGTTTGTTTGTTTATATATTTGTTAATCGAAATTTCCCATAGAGAGAAGTTCAATAAATCTCATAGCAGGTACAACAGCAGGGGTGACAAAACAATCTGATTGCAGCAATATCAAATATAAGAAATGAAAAGCATATTGTCCAGGGTTAATCATCATGGAAAGCACGCAAAGAAAAAACTTTTTTCCAATTATGATGAATATTACCAAACATTCATGGCATTTATACAGTTAACAGTTGGATACTAGTTAAATAGTACTTATTGTAGCATAGTTATGATTTCAACAAAACATCGGTTAAAAAATGTCTGATTGGGAAAAAGTAACCCAACAGCCCTGAAAAAAATTATGATTTTCCTAACTAGTTTCAATCAATAAATCTATCCTTCAACTGCAGCTTCAACTTTAACAATATCATTGAAAAGATTTGGTAAACACAGAAACATTTGATGAGTTTCATGAAAATCACTAAAGGCAGGCATGAGAAATGATAAACTTTATGCTCCAAATAGACATAAAAATCCCTGATGAAAAATAAACATACAATCTCTAGGGTTAGGTAAAACGAAAACTAATCTGAAATTTTTAGAATTTCAAAAGTCCCAGGAGATCTAGCATACAATGTTCTCCTATTAGACATTAGAGCATGACTTAATAAAATATGAATTAAAATGACTAACACACTGTCAGGAATTGGTTTGTTGTTGTTGCTGTTGCTGTTGATACTTAGTTTTAGTAGATTCTTGTTTTGCAGTCTGCTGATCTTTTAAAAACTGCACAACTTCTGGAGACTTTATCAAAGCCTGAAATAAAAAAATTTGGAATAGAAGACTTTGGTCAAAACATCTGAGACACAGCACAAATAATTTAAGGAAAAATTAAGCTATAGACTGTACATATAGCTGAATAAAGAATAAGAATATCTAATCTGTCAAACGACACACAAATAAAATGAAATGATTGGGGTTTGACGTCCTACTCCTATGCACCTTATTGTCTAATAAAGACGGTCAAATAAAATGAAAGGACTGTCATCACAGATTAATAGAAACAGAGACTTTTGAACACTTCAACTTTTGCATTACATGATCAACTTGGTCACATGACTTAACCATTACCGTTTCTAATACCAGAGTGCTATTGAACACCAAGGGCCCCCCCAAATTTTTTGAACTAGGGACTTGAAAGCATGTGTTTGTACCTACCATCTTTTTCTCTGTTAGAACCTCATCTAATAAACTAAGTTTAAAGGTATTATCTACAGGATGTATATCACTAGTAAATATAGGTAAACCCTCACGACATGGTGAGATATTAAAATCACCCTACAAAATAATATTATATACAAGAATTACAAACAGGATTATTGATTCTGTAGTTCAGTTTGGTCTAACCAGTAGGCAGGCCCTTTTTGTTAATTTCTGAGATCTTCACTGTGCAAGGTCTGTAAAACCTCACAGGGTTAATTTATTATCCCGTCAAATGGAATAGATGTTTATATATTTCAGTCTGCATCATTGGCACTAGGAATCAGAAGATATTATCTCATCTTATGCCAGAATGGTTAAAGAGCATGCTTCCACACACAGTTAAAAGTATAAGCACAAGCTTCAAAGCGTTTTTCAATAACTACTTAGTTTAATAGGTATATTATGTTTAGAGATTCTATTCTTTTGTCATGACAACTGGTTCTAGAATGCAGTATTGAATAGGTATATTTCTGGAGTCATTAAGATCTCAAACAATTTCAAACTTACCTCACTTCGACTGTGCCTTCCTTGGCTAGTAGACGGTGTTTTAGATTGTCTCCCTTTCCTTGAGCTACTTGATTTATCACTTCCACGACCTGTACTGGAACTGGCTCTCTGTCTTGAGTTACTTTTTCTCCGTGCCTTTTTCTTTCCCTCATTTTGAGAGATTACTTGTTCACTTATTTGAGTTTGTGAATTATTTTGAGAAAAATCTCCACTGCACACAGTATCAATAGTTTCAAGTTTATTGTGCTCAGCACCATCTTGGAATAAATGTCTCATTTCTTCCTCATCACAATCTGAGATATTAATAATATCGTCAGCCATTTTGGAGAAGATTTTTTTATATTTACACAGATACTGAAATACAGAAAGTTATTTGTGGTTCTGAATATTGTAATTAGAATAAAGAGTTAACCCCCTTAGACCCCTAGATTGCTGCAACTTAAATCACTCTTACAAATGCGTAAAGTATATATTGAGGTGATATAAAAGTATTAACCCTAAACAAATATCATTCTCAGTTTTTGGAAGCACTAATGGAAGTAATCATAAATTGGGTCTTGAATAAACATAAATAGTCTTCAGAAGCACTGTAATTCCTAAAAAAAATTCTATACTTCACTCAAAAATATCTCGTATTGGGAATTTTACTTTTTATACTTGCATTTTGTATATAAAGTCATCATTCTTTTTTTCAAACACAGAAAAATTCTGGACATTTGAAGGCTAATTAATAAGATATCAGATCAGAGCAGTTGGGCATAAAACCCAACCATCAATATAGCGTTCATTACAATATGTTCTCCCAATTCAAAAATAGTTTAAATGGAAATTCCCATCTTCACAATGTCAACCTTTCACACATTAGTTAAATTCAATACCTTAACAACAATCAGCACTTTTATGTATTGAAAATGTGTATATGCAGCAATTTGATTTGATTTTACAGTACTAAATAAGATTTGATTGTACACTTCTTCATACAGCCAAAGAGAAAAGGATTGTAAACAATATGGTTGCATATGAGGCTACTTATTCACATCTGCATGGTCAACTTATATTCATGCTTTCTAACAAGGCATTTGATTGGCTATATATTCAACTATCAAAAGGAAAATAAGTCATTTATTGTTTATTGAGTACCATAAAAATGAAAAGTGACTCAAAGCATAAGACAGAATTCATAATAGTGTGACATTGAGAATATGGGAAATACCCTACCATTATATTAAATTGACAACTACATAAATGAGTTGTTCTTTTTTATGAGCATAAAATATTCATGAGTATGATACACATGACAAAATGAAGTCTTGAGTTACAAGAACCCTGTACCCCGATGAGAAAGGTACAGAAAGTATAACATAATAATATAATATCACACTATCAATATTAGTCAAGTAGAAACTCATAAATAATAATAACGCAATAGGAAGCTTGACGAGAAATTTAATACTGTTCATGATTGAATTTAGAATGAAATTTTTTTCACGACTTATCAATTGCCGAATGTGAGAAGATTTTCATTATGCACATTACAGTACAGTTCAAAATATAACCAGAAGCAGTCATGTTTATTATGTACTAAAGTAGACCAGTCATGTTTATTATAGACCACAGTAGACCAGTCATGTTTATTATAGACCACAGTAGACTAGTCATGTTCATTATAGACTACAGTAGAACAGTCATGTTTATTTTAGACTACAGTCAACCAGTCGTGATTACTATAGACTAAAGTAGACCTGTCATGTTTATTATATTATACCAAAATGGACCATAGACCACAGTAGACCAGTCATGTTTATTATAGACTACAGTAGACCAGTCATGTTTATTTTAGACTACAGTGGACCAGAAATGTTTATTATAGACTATAGTAGACCAGTCATGTTTATTTTAGACTACAGTCAACCAGTCGTGATTACTATAGACTAAAGTAGACCTGTCATGTTTATTATATTATACCAAGATGGACCAGTTATGTTTATAAAGACTTCAGTCAATCAGTCATGTTTATTTTAGACTATAGTAGACCAGTCATGTTTATTATAGACTACAGTAGACTAGTCATATTTATTATATACCAAAATAGACCAGTTATGTTTATAATAGACTTCAGTAGACCAGTCATGTTTATTAAATACCAAAGTAGACCAGTCATGTTTAAAATAGACTAAAGTAGACCAGTTATGTTTATTACAGACTAAAGTAGATCAGTCATGTTTATTATAGACTAAAGTTGACCAGTCATGTTCTGTTATAATTAAGTTACAAAGGTGCAGGGCTGAATTTTGCAGGGATTGTCCAAGCCATAAATTAATCATAAACACATCATATTGCACATTTATTAATTTTACAGTCAACCATTGTCTTGACGTACCACCACAACTGCCATAGGGCAACAAATTATTGCTTAACAGTATGTGTGTCCTTCCCCTAAACACAGAATGTTGCAAATTGTAGCAATAAAGATCTAGAATATGATATGTTAAGTAAAAGTCTTACCAAGTTTGCTTGTTTTTAAAATACTGGTACCAGTATAATATCAAATTATGCTAAGGCTAACTCCTTCTTGACTGGAGGTAAAACTTCTTCACTCGATGAAAAATCTTCCTGAAAAAATGAAATCAAATACAACAAAATTTAACATGAGTTCGGAATAGTTTTGTCTTCAGATAGGCGGATAAAGCCAAGAACCTGCAGGAAAAAGGAAAATTTACAGGACCAAGTCAGAAGCCTACAGGACCAAGTAAGAAGCTCAAAGATCCAAGTCGGAAGCCCACAGGACCAAGTCAGAAGTTTACTTGACCAAGTGAGGAGTATGTAGAACAAAGCTAAAGGTCTATAACTGGCATCAACCAAGATTATCATAGATTGAAAAGGACAAGAATTTTAATGACAAATACAGCAATCTGCAGGAATAGATCAGGAGTCTAATAAAGAGACTTACTGGATCATAAATTACTTTGATTAATAAAGAACAACTTGGACATTTAGCAACATCTTCCCCATTTTCTAATTCTTCCTGAAAAAAAAATTCTATGATTGAAATTTGCCAAAAAAAATAACTTTAATTTCATCACTTAAGTCCTAAGAAACTATGACCTTAAATTTCAAATCTCTTTTAGCTTACATTAAGCACATACAAGTACTAAACAAAATTAATTCAAGAGATAACATAATCATTTCTTCTTTGAATAATAGATATAAACAGCATGGTTCTGTTCAAACTAAGAATGTTAAATAACATGGTATGAATTTAAAATTACTGTTAGGCCTATACAGAATATTTTGAATAGCTTAAAACAAAGTTGATAATCAAAAACACCAAAATCTCTTCATATTTCAGCTTTATGAAGGCCTAATTAAATTATGTTTATGATGAAACTTAATGAAATATCATTTCTTCATTTACACATTGAGTAAAAATGTATAGTCAGGAAACATATAAAATCGATTACAAAAAAATAACTCATTTGGGTCAACTCATATTAAACTCTCGGTGTATTTTCATAACAACAATATTAAAAAAATATATAAACAGAAATGTTGGCCTATGGTCTGTAATATTGACATTAAATATGAATTATACCTTGGAGATTTCAAATTTATCACCACAAGGACATGGATAATAGTATGTTTCAGTTTCTTCGTCATATTCCATGTCCTCTATTTCTATTTCATCGTGATATATTGACATTATGATATTAAATAACTAAAATCATATTTTATTTCAACACGTGGACGCCATTTTGGAGAAAAATCTTATATTAGTTATCTGCCCTTGTTTTTTAACCTAATCGCCCTGTATTTTCGGACAGTTCGCCCACAATCAAACCCACTCGACCTTTACAGGAACCTTAGGACGTAGGCAAACACAACCTGAATTTATATAGTTCAATAAATGTTCATTTTACCATTTGACATTATAGAAAATTTCCATCTAATTTCAGTGATTGTTTGCTAACTGCAGAGCCCGCCAGATTTGTTTTGCTTGATTCTAAATTATTTGTTTGCTTACAAATTGTTACTGTTTTTATCGCGAGAGGTATCTGACTGAAACGTTGATATACTTTTATATCCAACTAGCTGTCCGGAATGTACTAGGTACAACGGCACTATTCTATAATAAGAATGGATATATGAAGTAGGGGCAATATTAGGCCTAAATCTAGTCTGTTCACCCTTTTGAATAAGGTATATGAATATACATTCGAATCAATTTTTTTTTTTTTGTTTGGTTATCATTACCTCTGAAGACTATTCAATCAGATCATAATTGACTCCAGTCACGACATTATCCACACTGATCGGATTTCATTCTTTTGTAAGGGTATATTCATTATTATTATCAAAATCCAAGTCGTGTCTTGATCCTTATTCATGTTACCTATGATCTTCAAGCGTTTAAGTATACATATGTCTAACAATATGATCTTTTATTCCGTCTATTTTTAGAAATTATTCAAAATATCATCTGTTAAGTATATATTCAATAACTGTTTGTATTACGTGTGACCAAAAGAGTTTTGTCCGAAAATCTTTTTAATGTCAATCAAGTCCTGTTGCGAATTAGGATCTACCCCATAGTACTGTTTCAAGGGGTAATTGTATTTTGTTCTGATTGATAATATTGGTATCAACCTAATTCAAAGATGTAATTAAACCAACGGAACGAAAAAAATTTGTATCACAAATAATTAAATTAAGCTGGCGTAAAATCAGAAAAAAATTTGCTCTTGCCGTTATAGAAATTTATAACAAAAATATGTAACATAGGATTTGAACGACATTTAAAAGTTAAGGGTAAATATAACAAGGAAAGGAAGAAATAAATTATGGTATAACGTACTTCTTTAATAACAAGGTACATAACGTTTCAACACACTTTAAGTTCTTTACCATGTTATTGACCATGTTATGACGTTACCTCGAGCTTTGCGCTGTGCGATCTTTAGACAGCTATCCTATAATACAATAATATGTATTATTCTCGGACTATAACTTCGGTCCAATATGAGTTTTTATAATACCCTGTATTGATCTTCAACCTTAAAACTACTTGAGTTTGGTCAACTCCACCCTAAACAAGGATACCTAATACCTTTTTATTTCCTCAATCTGTACTCTCCGGTGCTCTGTGCCACTTCTTTTTAAGATTCACCTCCTATGTCCATCACACGATAACGGCGACCTACAGACTATAGATTCTTTTGTTTATTTTTTACAAAATATTTGCTTTTTATCCCCTAATGATGTTTGGTTAATACGTGCAAGTTACTTTTTGATCTCTCGTGCCAGTCAATTGATTGTTTAACGGACCTCTAATGATCTAAAACGAAGTTTTACATTCTATTCCCATGAACGTTTATATATTATCTCTCTTTGTTGGCAGTGATATTTTATAATAATGGATAAGACAACGAATTAAAATTTTTAAGGGAGGGGGCTACTACTGAAAGGATTGTAAAGAGGATTCTAAAAGGTTTATGTGTATCTGGGACACTGATAGCACCATCTTATTTTCAACCTGTATGCCTCTAAAACTATGTTTTTATTACTTCACTGATCTCAAAATCTTTATGGTCCTTCGCATTATCGACGTAATAAAATACTTAGTTTCCACGCACTGAAATTTATCACCAAAAGGTTAACAGGTGATCTCTAAAGTCACCACTTACTGGTGAATATTTCAACTACATTGTATTACATTACAATCCAGAATATATGACGCCATTGGGTCGCAGTAATGCCACAAATGCCCCAAAATCAATTTTCAAACGACCTTCACAAAGAGAAGAAATATGTAGAAACCAAATGTCAGATGGTCTACAAAGACAACATTAGTAATAGAAAAACGGTAAAAATGTAACAAGTTTAAGTTAGTAAATCATTGATGTAATGACTAAACATTCTACTATTGAGTTACATCAGTACTTTTGTTAAAGTGGGGGGATTTTTGTAGATTTAAAATATTTTTTGTAACGGTGTCTGTGATTGTCCATCTAAAGAACTAAAATAAAATACAGGCTGTTTGAGCTGTGTATGGGAAAACCACCGAAATCATCACAAGCGAAATAAGACGGATTTCGTTCCTATTCACAGTCAAACGTAATTGGTATTGGCTAGAGACTAGAAAAACAGATTGCAAATAATGACCCATATACTGCAATACATTAATGACACTGTATTGATTCTACATGGGTCAGAATTAGGTCCAATGCTGCGATGAAGTTCATTTAGTGGATGCTGATCATCACAAATTTTACTTGAACTTACGAGAAGGAAGATGTAATTGATATCCTGCTAGGAAACTAACTGACAAATTGAAGACCAACTTGAATGGTATTAAAAATGAAATAAACAAATTCTTATGGAATGCAATTACTAATTTATTTGAGCGACGTTTCAACCAGCGTTCTCTGGTTTTTAGCAATTGCTCGATAAAGACCAGAAAACGCTGAAACAGAGTTAGTAATTACATTCCATAAGAATTTGTTTATTTTATCCAACACTTTTACTAACTACCATTTAAAGATTAATTGATATTGTTATTGAAATGTGACATAGTTTAAAATATATATGTGGGCCATCAAAATTGAGTATTAGCCCTCCAGCAGTTCATCATCGAAACCTTGCGCAACAACAGTATTGTTCTGGCGTTATTTTACATTTCAATAAACCAATTATATATATGATGATGCAGTGAAGAAGAAATTGTTGACATCAAATTACAAAAATGTAATTTTGAGGTGTGCTATGCTCCATTAACTTTTGAATATGATTTTTGGGGCCGAACAAACTAGACATTTTGTACAGGTTTCGAAATCTCAGCGGTGAACCGTGTGAAGAATGCTATTTATCGGAATTTAAGCGTAAAGATGATATATTACTTCTTTTGATATCTATATCGTTTATTATAACTCATTAAGGAAGGTGTCGTGTGCAAATTGTGTATGATTTTGATTTAATCTAGAGCGTTGACTCGACCAAATTAAGATTCAACATTCCGAGACAGCAGCATTACCGCATTTTAAAACAATTTATACGTTTTTTTCCCACAATTTCTTTCAATATACCAAATCTTTTTTTTATTATTTGCGGAAATCACACTCACAGATCCCAGCCCTAATTTGACATTTTGAATCTCAATCTTGACAGATGTCCGGTCTGCCCCCTATTTGTACACCTAGTCTATGGTAGCTACCATAAAAAGATCCTTTCTAAGCTTTAAACTATTGATAAAGTAAGTTTAATGTATTATTTATGTAACAAACTAACCTATTTTATCTTATTTCACATCAGAACAGAAGAAAACCACCCACCAGATCCGGATAGCCCATTCTAGATTTTTAACGAAGTAGCTGTTCCGCCTGTACATTTGGTAGAATCAAACCCTCATTCCCCGAGATCAAAACTTTTCCTCCACTTCATAAATATATAGGTTACTAGATAAGCTTTCTGTGGTCACAAACAATAGGTAACAGTTCACCAACCTTTGTCAATAAGCCCAGAGAATCTTTGTGAAAATTCATAACAAGGTGATACTATTTGTAAAGACTATAATTACGGATTTATCAATCTGTTTTTAACAAACTAAGTAGTATCTCTTTTCATAATGATATCTAGTATTTTCAATTTTGGGTCACGTAAAGAGAACTTAGATCGATATCGGTTGGACGACATAACGATCGGTGGAAAATAATAATAGTCTTATTGAAAAATGCCCCAATTGACAGTCCTATCTCGAAAAACTAGAGCAATCAGGGCTATTTTTATTGGTTCAAAACTTTCAACATAACAGTAAAATCAAATTGATCAAGATCCTAGAATAACAACACATTTTTTACGAAATAAAGAAAGGAAAAAACAACTATATTTTACAAGGATAACAAATTTGGTTCAAAAGTCCGCCGTTACAGGGATCCTTTCTACCAACTGCTCTTTGGCCAAATCTATGGCATTGATCTTTCCCCGTACCCATTTACAGCTGGGTGGACTGGCATTATGAGTGAAGATGACTTATTCAAGGTCATCGGACAGATCTAGATAGAAGCGGACGTTAGTTTGTCATTTACCTACCAACCGTTTCTGCCTGGAATAAAATAATAATAATAATAATGACCAAATATTTCTCACACTCAACAGAGCACTAACTGGACACAGCTTCCTTCACGATTAGAAATCGACCCAACTGGTATCATGAACGTCATTCAGAAAGACATAGACCTGCTACAAGGGGAACTCACTATCAATTTCTATATTGATAATCCAAAAAAAAAAGGAAAACATGGTGGAAAAGAATAACAGTTTAATTTAATAATGTCCCAATTAGCTTAGAACTCGACCCAATTCGTATCATGGACGTCATTCAGAAATGCACAGACCTGCTACATGGAGAACTCTATATCATTTTCTAGATTTATAACCCAGAAAAAACATGTATACCTAGTTATCATCGCTGGAAGTGAAACAATCAATACCCACCCATTTTATTCCAGATGACCTACCACTATTGTATTTCTCAATAACAATCACAGCAGGTCCAATATGATTAAAATATTGTCACCCTAGGTTTCTTTCAAACAAATATGATTTATTATGTTTTGATAGTATCGACTACGACAAATTCCTTTAGAAATTCTATATCCTGATATTTCAAGGGACCACAAAATACACTAGCGGGACTAGTTCCACTTCAATGGTGAACCTTTATCAACCTTTGAGGTTTCATAAGGCGTGATATCAATCAAAAGTCCAGAAACTTTAAGAAAAATTTACGCCACTATCAATAGATTTCAGATTTACGTCCTGCTTATTAGCATCTGATTGGGCGAAAAAAAGGAAAACAATAGCTCAGATAAAAAAAATGTGACAAAAGTATATTACTATCATAAGCATAACATAAAATGTGTACAATCTGTAAAGGATGGCCAGATAATGCATAAAAAAAAAATAGAACGGTGACATCAAGCTTTTGCAGCAATTCACCCGATAAACAAAATATAGGACATAGACCACCATGGGAACCCTTATTCAATTCAATGAAAAAAACCATAGAATAATGATTTGTCTCATTGCATTATTTTATCCCAAAGATTTGTTGCGGGGGGTATTGATTCAGAAAGTTGTCATTTATAATACCATACTATGGTAAGGACAATTTGCTTCTAAACAGTTATTTATGTTGTTTTGACAGTATCAAATTATATTATTCTATTATGTGAAACTCAATAACTATAATCTTTTCTCCTGTCATCTCCACCCCTTTGCTATGCTTAAAATAAATGATATTTTAGAAGATGGGATAAGAATAACAAAACTATATGGAAAAGAATCTACTGTGTCATAATATTGTGGATGGAATTAAACACTTTTAAACTTTTGTTCTCTCCGAAGCTGGGATTTAGTGACGCGAAAATTAAAGCTAATAGAAAAACCGAACGAAAACTTGGTCTTATACTGCCAGCCCGTATATCCTTTCACTGCATCCCAAAGATATATAAGCATATTGCAACCAAAGAAAATGGCGAACCCTGGCCGATAATACTTTTTATGTATCTATTATAGGGTAATATAGATCCACAACTACAATTAGCCAATAATTGAAAGAGTTACTGCCCTTTAATTAAAAACAATGACATTAAGGACATATTCTTTTCAATTAAATCACCAAGGATTCCAATGTTGCACAGGATGTTAATTCCAGCAAGTCACCGTATTCCGTAAACGGGGTTGGTTTGATTTGTTATAGGTAGATGTTGCATATTTAGATTATACAGACAATATCAAATAGAGTGTAAAGATTTCGAAATTGATATGAGTATGAAGAACTCTTTTAGCACCTTGTGGAACATTTCAATTTGTCTGTGGCCCCTGCAATTGCACTTAAACGAAGTGTGACGATCTTTATTGCGAAATATGCTTAATATCAAAAGCTTAGTTTCAGTGCAATTGCAGGAAACACAATCGTCTGACTGAAACTGAAGTAGTGCATATCAATGCTTTCAGTGTCCCCCCGATACGCATACAAATTTGAGAAAACCTTTTTACAATCCCTTTATTACATATTTTCGAATTGTTTAATGTGTCACAGTATTTCCCCCGGAGTATAGATATTTTGGGAACAAAATCCTAATTAGTGAGACTATCTACTCTCAAAGTCAACCAGAAAAGTCTGTTCAACTAGTTTTGTGAATGAACAAATCAACATCAATTTTGTAATGGATTTACAGTTAGTCATTGTTATATAAACCAAGTATCTAACGGGTTTGTCTGCCAGTGGTTTACATTACGGATTACCTACATCTCGACAGTTGGTCAGGTTACACTTTACCTTGTCATGTTAAATATCTCTAGGTTGGTCATTTACTCGTGATGGTCAACTGACATACTAACAGATTGCGGGTAACGTAATGACATATTCAGTACATTGGTAGTTGCAATTCCGCGACAACCTTTTCAAAGGTTCATCGTAAAAACGTATGACCTTTACTGGCTAGGTACGATCAAAGCCCTATACTATACACATGTATGTAAGTAACGTAAGATTGTGGATAACGTAGTAACATCCGGTACTTTGGTAGTTACCGATATCGTGATAACCTCGCCAGAGGTGCGGTATGGTAGTCTGAGACATTGGTATTATGTCAGTCTCAACCGTTTGTAGTAACCTATATTTTATTCTCATAACGCATACAGTCCGGCAAATTGTGGCTAACGTAATACCATAATCAGTAGTTGGCTGGTAGGCAATACGCTAGCCATTAGCTGTAGCAAAATAATGTTATCCAGCCTCCACATAAAGACCGGCGCCGTGGTCTGACAGTTTGTTGGTAGTGTAATAACCTATTCAGTCTCACCAGAATAAAGTAGGAACGACTTTTTCACCCTTTTATGATATTTAGTGGAAAGAGTTTGTCATTTCAAATGTCATAAATGTTATCGTCCAGTCTGTGAGTGTAAATCCAATATTATGTTCATTTGTATGTTTCTCAAAACTACATCTCATTAGAACTGAAATTAATTTAATCGAGAACGAATTGGGGAATTGTGACGTCCTCTCTCCCCTCCTCCTTTCTGTTTAACCATTACTGGCAATAGTATGGTCAGATATCAGTGCATGTCGAACATTTGCACCACAGGTTGTTTCACAACCAACAACCCCCGTAAATTACAATACTATACAATTAACAAATTTCAAACAATGTTGAAAACTGGTCATTAGCTTACAAATATTCAAAACAATTTAAATTATTTTAATGCATATAATATTCTTAAAAGGGAAAAGTGCCACCCGCAACTGTTCAATGGTACGACTAAAACTCACAAATCGTGGCGAGATTAAAAATGAAGCAGATGAACCACTATTCCATCAAACCATATACATGTACACATTTAGAAATGAAGAAGTGTTTCAGAAGAGCCACACTGAACCTCTCAGCCTTCAAATCTTAAACGATACATTATACTTCAAATCTTCAACGAAAACGACACTCACGTTTGAAAATGACATCTGAAACGTTAAATAACATTAGCGTTGACCAGTAAATTGAAATTAGTACTGAGTTGAATATTAATGAAGTTTCAAGTTGAGTGAGAATAAATAACAATTAACGCCAAGTTACCAAGATTAAACACTTTAACATTAAATATCCTTCAAATCGTTCAACCAACTGACTGATCAAAACCAGTATATCGGTCAAATGAAAAAGAAAAAGAGTTGAAACGATCGAATTTGAAATGTAATTAATTTTGTTATGTGAAGAATTGTGAATTTCTTTCTCAATTACGTAGAAAGATATAGAGTCCTATTTTTAAATCCCTTAGCTTAAAAACGTTTCTACGAACAATTTTGTATTAAACGACCCCTCAATTCAGTCTCAAGATAAAGAATCAACAGATTTTTAGGATATGAACATGCCATGATAGATACAGAA
Source organism: Nipponacmea schrenckii (assembly GCA_030562195.1). NCBI lineage: Eukaryota > Metazoa > Mollusca > Gastropoda > Lottiidae > Nipponacmea > Nipponacmea schrenckii. Next base: position 4,718,526 of record CM060202.1, read on the forward strand.
CGATATTTGGTTCACTGATGAACATTTTGTGATACAGAGTTATCATGTGATTAACCGATGAACATCTTGTATTACAGTAAAGTTCTATTTGGTAAACCAATGAGCATCTTGTAATACAGTATCATCAATGTTTAACTGATGAACATCTTGTAATACAGTGTCATCAGTTGGTTACAAGATGAATATCTTGTTATACAGTATTATCATTTCGTTAACCGATAAGCATACAGTATCATCAATGTTTAACTGATGAGCATCTTTGTAATGCAGTATTATCATTTGGTTAGCTGGAGACCATCCTGTATTAAAGTATTATCATTTGGTTAACCGACAAATAAACGTCTAATTAACCTTAACACCTTTATATGAATATGTTTAGTTAACTATAAAACCTCTGTATAGGAACATAACATTTTGGTTAACCGTAATACCTCTGTATTGGAACTCATTTGGTTAACCCATGACATCCCCCTGAAAGAAACATCATTAGCCAACCCTGAAAGAGTGGCCATGACATCCCATTTTTTTGAAAATACCCAATGGGTTGTTCGGTGCAAACCAGTAAAGAGTAAGGTGACAATAATCTCCTGTAACAATACATATCATAGTAAATAGATAGATTAAAAGTGAAAACTGAATCGCAATACAACTCAAGAGTTGGCTCGTTACTTGAAAATCACTTGAACCTTGCTACAGTCAACAAATCAAAGCCTTTTCAAAGGAACACGTGCGCTCACGAAACACTTTAGGTGTTAAAAGGATAATACTTTACACTAACAAATCTTACACGAAGCTTCTAATTTACACGTTCACTTGGCAAATTTGGATCTTAACTATAAGTACATTAAGGGCCTATCATTAATGTTCAAGGCCATTACGAATTCACTCTTTAAATTATAATGGTTATGATATGATCAAGCACAACAACTTTGTACACAATAGGGATGAACAATTATGCAGCAAAAAAATTGCCATTCTATTTTTAATTTCGGTAAAAAAAAAAACAAATTTATCGGGTTTCAAATGAAATAAAATGAATGGAGTTTTACGTCCTACTCTTCTGCACCTTATGATCAGGTTTCAAAGGTGCTTCGTAGTGACTGAACATATATCTCGTACCATGTGTAGCTATTGTGTGCACCTTCTTATTTCCAATTCGACGTCTGTAAATCTAGTACAAAAAAAATACATAGTCCAAGCGTTAGGTAACTTTTGCAAATAACACATTTGTCACTAATCTACCTCTAAAGGAACATACGTTGTTTTTTTTTTGTTTTTTCGCTCAATTTATGAAAACTTTTACATCCAAATCTAGCTAGCGATATGAGACTTTGCACGTACCTGAAAGTTTTAATTAAATTACTTAATAGTAAACTTATAAAAGCTGAAACCTAATATAAGTTCACCCCATCATTTCGCTACCTTTTTCAGCATATAAGTGAGATAAGTTTTTCTGCAATGTCACGAACCAGAAACTTACAGAAGGATCTGATGTACATAAAAAGGCTAAAGAAAGATTCTTTGTTTTTTCAGAAAATTTTAGGTTAATCAAATGCCATCTAGAAAATACACACAGTATTATGCAACTAAACAATGTTTTAGTTCTGCTCTTTTATCAAAGTGTAACGTTGTCACAATGTTATTATAATGTTGTAGGATCTCACCACCGAACAGCTCTGTAAATAGTCAATCTTAGTCAGTGACAACAGGCTGTGACAATTGTAACAACTCAAAGCATGAGGGTCATCATCTGAGGTCAAGTAACAGTAACCTGTGAAACATACTACGTGTTGTAAACACCCATACTTGTTAGTCCATATACCTGTGTTCATATGAGGACTCGATATAAATTTACATGATCATATGTATATGTATATAATATACATTTCCACTATTCCAAGTTTCAAATATTCCACTAAAACGATATGTTTGATGAAAACTTAGTGGGTAGGACTTGAAATGATTCAAACTTTTTTTGCGATAAGTTTTTTTTTGTGTGGAATTGCAGGAACTGACTGACTGAAAATGGTAACGTTGCAAATATATCAGTATTGTCGATACAAACAAAAACCTCTTTATAATCCCCTTTTAAAGCATTATCAAGATGACACTAAATATTTTGAGATATAATCTAGATGTATTTCACTGTCGACTATCTAAACTGTTTACTCGATTTCATCAATAAATTACTAGAAATATTTAATGGAATTCCTTTGTTAGTTCCTACACTTTAGGACCTGTCTACTACATTTAGTAAGAGGGAAGGGATCGTTGTCGTTGGCAAGGTATAGATTTCCTTAGCTTATTAGTCGCCTTAATAACTCGTGAAAATGTCTTATGGACGTGTGTTTCTTTGTTCTTCAACAGTTTCGACCTGTTGGTTTAATTTTTTCGTGTGGTCGACATTTTGTTCAAAAGGTCTTTACAAATGAAGATTTGGCTGTCCCTATCACAAGGTGGTCTATTTCGTCCGTTCTTATTTTACTACTAGCGTAATAATCAATTTAATCTACCTAACACATACATAATAATATGTTGTTAGAACTTCAATAATGTCCAGATAGTTTGTGGTGAAATGACGGTCTGTTGCATCGACGTGATCGGTTATGAAGTATTCGTAGTTTATCTAGCAACCATTGTTTCATACCTGAAATTTACATGATGGCGTAACCCCTTGTTTTATTCGTAAGACACCTGCAGAATTTAACAGATTTAAAAACATTTTAATATATAAAAAGTCTTCTTTTTTTGAAACATTCTTAAAATCAAACGCCGATTTTAACATTTAAAAGGTCGTTTAGGCGCTCAAATTAAAAGACACGTGCTAGAGAAAGTATGCCTAAAAATATCCAAGACGAAAATTAGGATCGTTCAAAAATCCCCAAACAATGCATGCCACCTACGAAAAATTAAAATTTGTTGGTTTCACTTGTATGAGGATACAGACAGTACGAAACGTTTCAGTGTACGTACAGTGAACGTAGCAAAGACATTATGAATCATAGATTTTATTGTCTAATATTGAATAGCCATTGTCCACGCTTAGGCGGAACTCTAAAAACACCTTGTTTTAAGGTGTTTAACACATCTATGGTGGGCGAAACTACACTTCTTATATTTTCATATGAAACTAAAAATATAAACTTAAGGTGTCAAATTGAAAGAAACGTGAAATGAGATTGATATCTTTATAAGATGGCGATTTGATTTGCTTGGTACAACTGACAAAACAAACCTTAAATAAAGAAACAACACCCAAAGACCACTTGAAAATACTTGTTCAATAACAAAGTTTTCTTTGTGAGACTTACGACTATTTAACTGTGATGTTACGCAGAAGATGCTTTTCGATGTCCTTCTGTTTTGGATAGCACAACCATGTCCGTCATTAAAATCTTAAACTTGGTTCATAGCAGTGTAATATATTCATCTGTTACATATACTAGGTGCCACGACTAAAGAAAAAAATCTGTATATGACACGAAATATCCATTAGAGAATGGAGTCTTCACAATATAATAATATATTATCCTTAACTTAACCCCAAACAATGTTGAACACGGAGAGAACTCATTTAGTCACAGAGTCGGTTTTATGAACCATCATGCAATCCCCCTTTAAGACCAGCTGGAAGAATACGATTTCAAATTCGACAGAGCCCAACTACTTAGACTGTACTAAACTCGATAACACTGTACCAGTTGCCTATAGTGATGTTATCCAATTCAACATGGGTTTAATGAACAACATAACAAAGAATGAATAAACATGATTATTATGATTATCCATTGAGAACCACTTGTCAAGAGGAGGGGTAAACCAGAGTTTCAATAAACCCGGTTTGTGTAACTTTAAAGTAATTCTACCTCTTAAATTTGACATAATTCAAAGTCTCAAACTTGATAAATAAGAGTATATATTCTTCAGTTGGACATGCCGAGTGCCACAAATATACAACAAAATCCAGTACAACCCGATGACTTCATTAAATATGTATTTATCGGATTGCAGAGGGATTAATAATAATAATAATAAACTCTTTATTTTACATGGGTCAGAATTACGCCTAATACACAAGGACACGGTCCTGTCTCACATTCAGCCCATAGGGAAAAAAAGGGGGAAAATATACAAAACTTCAATATACAATTCGTCCAAAAATACACAAGTGTATGTGTATCAAATGGACAGATCTGTTTTCGGCTATCAAGTACATGACCACAAAATAAATATACAATACTTAACGTAAAATTTGTTTAAAAATACACAATTTCACGAGGGATCACCTTGTGATTCCGTTGTAAGTGGTAATATTCCTTTAAGATATAAAAATCAAAACCGAAAAAAAAGAAAGTGAAATGAATAGGACATGAATAATCCTGTTCATTTCACTTTTCTTTCGGTGTGAATATCTTAAAAGTAATACTACCACTTTCGTTCGCGTAGCCTGAATTTCAGTGTCTTGATAATTCCAAAGGATAATCAATATATAACTTCGCAACCATGTGCACTAACTGCTTCAACCCTACCCATTTACCTCCCCTGAAGAATTGATGCCTCATATTGTAGTGACAAGTATGTGCTTGTAAACGAGGACAATTGCGGTTTTTCATTAAAATGATGCTTTTTTTTCTTGCTTTTATCAAAGTCGTGATAGCGAAAGAAAAATGCAAAAATTATTAAAAAAACATAAAACAATATTCCTGTATTTATGATGTACCCTATGCATCCCCTCTTTATTAGTGCCATTGATCAACTATAAATTGATCGATTTTCTTAGTCGAAACCAATTAATGACAACAAACTGCAAACGTATGTATGAACAATAACATACCGTGAACGAAATTTTTTTTTCTGATATGATATATCGGTACGAGTTTTATTATTTAAAAAACTCATAACTTTAAAGTTCTAATGTTGGCGAACAGATTTTGCCTTCCGGCTGAATCTGATTGGTTCGTCGAGGTCAAACGTGTTCAATAACGTAACAAACATAGATAGCATTTCAATAAACTAGTGAAGAATTTATGTTTTGCGTCAGAAAATGAGATTTTTGAAATATATCAGTTTAATAGATCGATAGGTATAAGTTTTCGTCCCATTTAATCATTATCATTGTCTGTAAGAGTTCATTTTGCTGATTGGATATCACAAGTACAGCTTGTTGATTAAGACCCAGATTCTTTTTGTCTGTAGTTGCGCAGTATGTATCCGTAAGCCTCAAAAATCACTTACTTACTCATGCACCACGAACTGATAGAAAATCATTGTTAAAGCAGCTAAACTAAATATGGTTTAACGAAAAGGGTAGAAAGCTCACAGTGGCGTCAAAAGCAAAACTAGCCAAAATTCTTTATAACGAAAGGCAATCACAATATCCCAGTAATAAATATTACTGGAGATATTGGGACTACCTTAGAGACTGGTCCACATCCAACCTCCACTAAAAAAACAGAAGAGCACAAGAAGTTAAAAGTTGAGCCCATTCCCACGGGCTCTTTGGATTCGCAGTCATAGTTCTGCATTTCAGGAAACATAGGGTCTGAAGCTTAAAGGGATAATAGCCATTAGAAGAAACATAAAATTTTAATTTCACTCAGACAAATAACAGTATAATTTTTAAATGGCATTTAGTAAAGGTGTTTGATGATGACCAGAGAACGCTGGTTGAAACGTCGCTCAAATAAAGTTAGTACTGTAATTGTATTCCATAGGAACTTGTTTATCTTCAAATAAAAGTATGTGTCCATCAGTGGATTTACCTTGCATCATCACTATACATCAAAATCCCTCTATAATTCGATAAATCCACAAAATCCAGTAGTTAATAATAAAACGCTTAATACATCCATTAAGCGACTTTCAAATTGTAATTATAAAGGGAAGTAACCCTAACATATAGATTTCCCGCAAGGATGTTTTATTGCTGATTTCTTAGACGCTTTCATTCCCAAACAGAATGGAATCGTCGCTTGCTCACTTTTTTGAAAAAATCAGAATATAGTTTTATTTTTTGAAAATTCATTAAATGTGGGATACATACTTATTTAACCAAAAGTCTATATTAAACACAAATATTAGACGTAGGACGAGTGTATTCTAATTGCTATTATCCCTTTAAAGACATGTTCTTATAGGAGAGGGTAAGAGAATAACACTTCCGTCGTTTCTTAACCGACCTCAAAGTTAGCGTCGAATAAGCAGTTTATATACGTAATAGTATTAAAATAAACATTATAATTATGTATATTCACTTAACTACCTAATCACTTTATTACCATCAGCCCAAACTTTTGACGATGTTGTAAAGACCCTTGCATTACAAAGTAAAAGTGTACTAAGAAACACATTTTATGCAAACAATTTGTTTTGTCTACTTATGTAAGGTTGGTGGACACTTGTTCTGTTAATTGGGTCGTTTGTTTGTATGTCAAGAGTAGCAACCTTTTAGTGATAAAAGCATAAGTACATGTGAAATTTGACCTTTACACTTGACCATTCTTTTTTTCTAGATGGACACCGCTATGAGTCACATCATTCAATACGATTGAAAGGAATATTAATTTGGAGTTGATTATTGAAAAAACGTCCACATCATGTCCAAAAGTAACTTTAGTGTGCGAACAGTTTTGAGGATGGAAGACCACTATTACGGATAAACTACTTCTCTTTAATTTTTAGCAGCGTTTCATTTTCAAATACACGACTTTTAATCAAGGTTTGATGTTATTAGTTTTTGGAAAGGCAGAGTTTGATTTCTCCAAATGTTCAGGTTGTGTACGATGTCAGCCTAATAAGCTCAAACAAAAGGCAAAAGGACGAGTACGATGCCAATCAAAATGTCATAGTTTATTTTATAGATCTAACCAAAATACAGTATGATGCTTTCCATTCTGGACAAAAAGGTCAACAACGCGAAGAGAACCAATAATATCCCAGGCTAAAAATTACAAATATGAATATAACCATTTACATAACTATTTTGACATTTATTATTTTTAACGAGAACAAAGTCTTCCGAGTTAGGACAACTTGTAAGAATTTGACAATGTCAACAAAAATATAACTTTTCTCTTTACCTAATCTCCAACCAAAGCAAACTTGTTACTTTAGCTTTGAAATTAGTTTTTATCAAATATTTACAAGTGTTCAAGAAATTTTAAAGAGGTGTTTCTTTTTTTGTTCACTTTTACAAGCACTTGGCAACAACGCCCATTGCATTCGTATCAGAAAATAAGTTTAAATTACAAGAAGTGTAACCAGCTCAGTCCATGAACAGCTTGGAAAATCTTTTTCTAACGAAATACGTATGATGTTAGGTTATATATCAGCAGGGTATTTTACTTATAGTAATATCGGGACAAGGTTTTTATTTTGCCACAGTTAATATGGGTACAGGGTATTTATTCTGTCACAGTTAATATGGGCACAAGGTTTTTATTTTGTCACAGTTAATATGGGTACAGGGTATTTATTCTGTCACAGTTAATATGGGCACAAGGTTTTTATTTTGTCACAGTTAATATGGGCACAGGGTTTTTATTTTGTCACAGTTAATATGTGCACAAGGTATTTATTTTGTCACAGTTAATATGGGCACAAGGTTTTTATTTTGTCGCAGTTAATATGGGCACAAGGTTTTTATTTTGTCGCAGTTAATATGGGCACAAGGTTTTTATTTTGTCGCAGTTAATATGGGCACAAGGTTTTTATTTTGTCACAGTTAATATGGGCACAAGGTTTTTATTTTGTCACAGTTAATATGGGCACAAGGTTTTTATTTTGTCGCAGTTAATATGGGCACAAGGTTTTTATTTTGTCGCAGTTAATATGGGCACAAGGTTTTTATTTTGTCGCAGTTAATATGGGCACAAGGTTTTTATTTTGTCACAGTTAATATGGGTACAGGGTATTTATTTTGTCACAGTTAATATGGGCACAAGGTTTTTATTTTGTCACAGTTAATATGGGCACAAGGTAACAGAGTACTACTATGATCATATTTCCAGTCACCAAAATTCCAATTATTTTCTCGTCCTACAATTTATCAATTTATCTCTAGTTCGCTTTCACAAGCAAATTCCCATAGTGGAAGCGAAGGCAAACTTCAATTTATTGGCTGAATTCAAAAGCTAAATAAGAAAGTGAAAGTTGTTAAGACGGAGTCTCAATTGTAATTGCTATTAGAACGTGCAGGTTTCGGCGCCTAAGGGATTAACCTTATGTCACTTGAGGTTTACTCATCCTCCATTTACCCCCGTACGTTATATTTATTTTACATATCAAACCCTATTCCTCGGTATACAACAAAGACGTTCGAAAAGAAACTGACGTAAATTGAAATTCATGTATACGAAAAAAAGTTGGCGAAATTTGTTTTAAAATAACATCCACAGGCTACAAACTTGTTGATGCTATCTCAAAAGTGTGTGAATTTTTTATGAAAAAAAACAATACTAGTGGGCCAGTATAGTTGTCCAATATTAGGCAAAAGTTTCGTATTATACATTAGACAATATTCAATGTAAATCCGAAAACAATATGAAACCATTTTAAGAAATTTGTTTTGATGAATAACCAATGAATTTCATGATTTCAAAACTAATTGTTTTAGTATTATCTGAATTTGATTCATGTTTTTTTTTCACATTTATCGTGTCCAACCACCGAATGAACATTGTCATATGCGTTTAAAAAGGCTAACAACTAAGGTTCCCATTTAAGGATTCTCACAGCTGGTACTGGCCAAACTTCTTGGCATTGATCTTTCTCAGATCATCCGTATTATTAGTGAAGATGACTATTCGAGATAACCGGACATTCACACGCCGGTCGAGTTCGGAACCGAAAGCTGGTATTTGTACGACGCAACCAAGCAAATGCCACCATGAACAGTCATAATCAAGCTATATAGGTCGGGATGGACAGAGAACACCTGTTTGACCAGTGGCTACTCCAGTGACCATTTCCAGAAAAAGATAAGATCATCACGTCGGTGTATCTAACTGTGTGATCTTTCTTATATACTCGAGGGTTTAAATTGTTTTGGTGTCAAAGTGTATCTACTTCCTCTCATATGGACATAAAATTTAAACTTGGTCAATACAAGAATAAGATTTATTATACCAGGTGGCTACAGTGTATAACAAGATATATCGAATTATGAAAAATAAAAGTTTCTATGCTTGATTCTGTGTTGCCAAAGTAAATGGACATGATGCATCATTGTCTCATAGGTTCGTTACACAAGCACTCAATATACTTCGTTTTCGTTCGTATCAGCGAATTAAAAAGAAAAATATGAGAGACTTTCAGCGTACTTTCACCTTGAAAGTTGGTTGACTGACCAGTAATCTGTAAACATCTATTTGACCATAGGTAATGGCTGATTCCCGCTCTGGTCAGTAGACAACTGTTTGATTATAGTCTAATGACCATAACTCTGGTCAGTAAACACATATATTTGATCAAAGCTAGTGACTGGCAATCACCATTATAATATGATAGTAAAATTAACATATTAAACAACTCCATCATCTGAAATATCTTCTAGGTATATTGTTACAATACGATTAACAGATTGACGTTTTATTACTCTGTTTATTGTTTATGATAATCAACTATTCTAAGCTAAATTATATTTTTTTCCTCTTCACAAAATATTTCCGCGCGCCACTTTGGCTGTTGCAATGCGCCACTAGTGGCGCGCGGGGATCGCCAGTTGAGAAGGCCTGCTTTACATCTTTGCATTTAGTTTTTAATACTTGTAACACCTGTATATTGTCAAAGTTAAAGGAGACGACCACATTATTCGGTACTATAACAGTAATAATATGCACTATACACCATAGTTTTGATAACAAGTGTATGGTTTTGATACTGAACTTTGCATGAAATCTCTTTATATTTTATGTTTCAAACAATCAACAGGCAGTAGTAATTCTGACTCTATGATATGATGTTATAATGATCATACGTTACTCTATCGTTTTGCAGTGGCGAAATTTCAACTCAACTTGAAAGACAGAATTGCAGTTAAGAAGACTAATTCATTCATTTCCATAACTTGGTCATCTGTGGTGTACCACTGACCAGTCTAGAAAAGTTTGTACCAAGTGATGGATCGTTAACCTGATTTTTTAGAAGCAGTATACTGAATCAATTTAGAATGATAGATCAACAGTCTTATCAATGGAGATAACCGGTAAGGAGGTAGACAAATGTCGAATATTTTCACTAGTTCATTATCACACTGACCTAGCTGGTTCTAATTAACATCTTCTTAACATGTCTTAATGCTGACATGCTGTAAAGCATGTTTTTGTACTGAAAATACCATTAAAGTCACACTGTTATGACAACGGTATAGGCTTGGGGATTTTCTAGTTGGTTGTATTTCCTTTTTTACAATTCCCCTACTGAAGCCATGGAGTTGGAACTTTTCCCCCATTAGGTACATGTATTTCAAGCCTTTTTGAATAAAAGAATGCGTACCAGCAAGACAATTCATTTTATTTAAAAATCTCATCCAAAGAATGGTAAAAATTGTGAGGAACTAATCCAAAGAGAAGTATCATCGGGTATTTTAAAAGAAGTAAGCATACTTCGCGGCCCCACCACTACTATAACAGTCAAAATCATGAGATACAACCAGATTCATGCATGACTTAACAAAATAGCCATGGAAGTAACACAGGTCTGATAGATTTAGACATTCTGGTGTGTTCTTGAATTGATAAATAAATCCCAGTGTAAAATAATTGTGGAACTACTGTTGAATCAAGCTTTGATGATGAGATAGTTTTTTCAGATTAGCAAGAGTTTTGTTTCAGATTTACAAGAGTTTTTTTTAGATTAGTAAGAGTCTGGCAGTCTGGGAGGTTTAGTGTATAGGAATAGTGTACTGAGTAGTTTCAGTAGAATGAACTAACGAGCTGCATAGATCCCTTCTATGAACTACTGTACATGAATAACACAACGAACTGCATAAGAATGAGATAAATGTTGCAAGGACTTTCAAGTGATTGAAATCTGCACTGCATGTAGCACACATGCTCGACCTTGATTTATCTTCTTAAATTACACGATGCTTCATTTGTGGCGACTCTCCGTCCATCATCACTGACAGCGCCCTACATTCTTGTCTGACTTTTCGAAAAGCATCACTGACAGATCGCTTCTTTCTTGTCTCTCCTGTCAGCGTCACTGACAGAGCGTAACTGGTGTAAAAAAATGAAGTTGATAATACAACCATGTCATTTAAAGCCTGGATCTTCAGAATCACCACAGTTCTACATACATATTGGGACTTTAATTAAGAACATGTATATGACAAGTTGTAGAGCATGTTCAGGGCGGTAACAAACATGTCTGCTACTGTCTGGGTTCATTTACTGAGTTGTAAATCAGCTTCTAATGGCCAGACTAAACACGTAGTTCAACCTAAAACAACACCAATTGACCCTATTTCTTACTTCTTTCACAACTTTAATGATTCGCCTATATTAAATTACCATATTAGAATTTACATTTATTTACTTGAAGAATTCGTGTAACCTGCTATTTGAGGAATCAACAATGGTAAATTAAGGAGACTAGACATGAATGAAATAGGTTTTGTTTTTGTGTTTCAGTGAAACTTGCTGGTTTACAAATTTGAGACGTTAATGTGCTGAAATTTTCTGAAAGTGTTAACTAAAACAATCCTGCCTTTAATAGTTATGCTTTCTTGGAAATGTAAGCAAACTTCTGCGTGGATTTATTCCAAATAAACCCCTAATTGAAAAGAATCTTTTATAAATATTTTTAAGATTTCAATTAAAAATACCAACACCATAACTTGTTCAAGCTGCCTATATACGATTAATACACTTCAATTTAAATAAACCCTTTATAAAACCACTTCATTTTGATCAGGTTGATACGTAGATGTAAAGAGCGTAATTATTTTCCGTGTAGCAATTCGAATGCACTTTGAAATTAAGAAACATTAATTCGTCTTGCAAATTTGTTCACATCCTATGACAATGTCAAGATTTTCACCAAACTTTTCGAACAAGAGTAGAGTGTATAAATTTACCACGAAGATCATCATTGGGCAAACAATGACCACATGAAACATTGCTTCATCGTTGGGCTAATGAAGACGGGCAACTCCATAAAGTGTGTAATGTAATGAATATTTGACAGTACAGTGACACTATTTTAAACTTCATTAACATTAATCATATATGGCTTGTAAAATACGGAGACTCGGTTTATTGTCAAATCCAAACGACAAGACACCCTTCGAACGCCTATCGTCCTGCATCACTGACAGAGAGAAACGCAGGTATTAACTCAACCTTTGTCAGAATCGAACCCAGAACCCTCATGTTAGCGAACAAGAACTCACTGAGAATGTAAAACTGTCTCTTATTCGAGTATTTTTTGTCACCATAACCATCCATAAATAATGGAAAATTTGTACCCTGTGACAAAAGCATTCAACCTCTTAATGTCACATCATCTTGAGATGTCTAGCTTTATGTTATATTGTCATCTTCCATCATTATGTTAAGAAGGGGACATACAAGAGTCAAATTTCAATTCAAAAGCATTTTTCTTTTTATTTTGGGCTAGAAGAAAACGACATGACTTAAACAAGTGCAGTCATGTATGAAATGAAGATTATTACGCCATTTTGAAGTATTTAGCTCTTCTTGAATATGAAGATGTGAGTAATTTTAAAATGGATATTCAAAAGATATTAACTGAAATTTTTTTTGCTAGTTTAACAACATGTTGAACTCAATCAGCCATGCTTGAATGGTGAATGGTTTTAAATGCAATTACTAGTTAACATGGATAAACCATGCATTATAACGTTTGTCCTCGTCAAGGCATCCTTATTTTCAACACTACGGCTTTGAAACGACCCAATTCACACATTCTAGTACTTCAACCCCGACTGCCTTGTCATTTAATATGGTATAAGACAAACCACATATTTAAGAAAAACACAGCAATTCGTATGACCAATAATAACCAAACATTTCAAGCAATGATGGATAAAATAGATATAATGATTGACATTTCCAAGTCCTTATCATATTAATATATACCAATACATTGACAGATTCTTCAAGTATGATCTATGTTTCGCTCTTGTAAACAAATGATTAATATAATTGTGAATCCTCAAAAAACAACTGTTTATGTCAGGTGTTTAGACACCTAACTACATATCTAAAAAATAATTGTGAAAGACCTTTTGGTAACCTATGTTGTAAACTTACTTGTTGATGGGACGATGACATTATGCTTGTTTCTTTTTTAAGTACTTTATTGCCGTTGCTTTCTTGCTGATGAAACTATAAACCGAGACCCCTTGTCACAGGCTGTGCACGTTGATCCCTGGACAGTTGGGAACCGCAAGTAGAGTACTCTTATGCCATTGTCTTGGCAAAACTGGCCTCTTCGTACACTTGCATACGCGAAAAAGAGTAGAAAAAAATTTGATAGTGTTCAATCACAGCAATCGACGTGCGTGACATACCAACTAAGCTTACATAATATGTCTTAATAAACTAAGCGAAGAGTGATTGTCGGAAAAACCTTTCTTCTGAGATTACCCTGACGTCATTCTTGCTATTTGAAGATCCGTACAGCATTCAAAAGCGTAAAAATATAATAATAAAAAAGAAAGAGGGATTTTTTACAATTACGGAAATGTACTACACTTGCGCAAGACTACAGACTCGAGATGATTTTTTTCAGGTCGACTCAGGCACATGCACAAGGATGTGGATATATACACAATATGTATACTCGTGACAGCTATGCCTTTTAAAAAACACTACAAAAGTGTGATAAATTGTTTTCCAAGGTTTGAGTAGCTACACATCTCCTAATATAAAAAAATTAATTCTAGTTTACGTAAACATAGGCGTTAACAATAAGTAATCAGCTCTAGAGATGACAACCCAGTTACTTTTGATGTCGACATGCTGTAGGCAAAATATCTTCTTTTGATGCTTGATATAGTCGTAAAAATCTTGTGTTTTATTACACGGGGGCAAAATCTACAAACTACCAAATCTCTAAAAATATAACACTTAAAAGGCCAACTGTGCGAAAAAAGATACACAAAAAGTCACTATGAAATTAAGCCAAAATTATTTATATAAGAATTGCTCTAAAATTAATATCCATTCCACTGTACTGCAGAATTAAGACCACATTTATGAACCCCCCCCCCCCCTCCGAAGGATCCCCACAAAATCAAAAGATCAGAACTAAACAACTAAGACTGCGATTGGATTTTATCTAGTTTAACTTCGATTTTATCCAATTTACCTAGGTTTATCCAGTATTAAAAGTAATTGTGTTTTAATCAGAACACTTTTGGTGCTTTGTAAAAATTACCCACTAGTGAAGGCACATCAAAATAAACAAACTATAACCTAGATATATAATATTATGTATTTAATAGTCTACGATACACAGATTTTGTTTCTAAGAATTAACTGTGTTGTTATTTTGCGACTTCCTTGTCACGAGCCATTTCTGTCCTATAATAAATCCAAGGCACAGTAATGTTGATATGCAACACGTCAGTTTCTGACATAAATGAGTTGTCGTTCCATTTGTCCTCAAACTAAGGTACATTTTTTAATATTTTGCAAGATTATTTTTGGGGAACTAAATTTTTGATTGTTATAACAGCTGCAAATGCAGTTCTGCATCGACGTCATCGCAATGTAGAACAATTAATGGACTATCCACGTTGCAAAGCACAACCCTGTCGCACATCAGGTCTGCCCGTAGCATAAAGGTTCAAAAGCCTTCTTCATATCGATCAGGAAAAGTACCTAAATCCCACTTTATGAAATAAACGAATTTTTCCGAGAGATGTGCGACATTAGTGTTGTTTCTTTCATTTTGGTGGAAAATAAAAGGCGGAACTATGCACAGAGAGCTAGGACGATAATCTGATCCGAAGACATTGGCTTTATTGCTTTGTGTATAAGGCATACCTATGCAACAATGCTGAAGTACATGTGTGTATGTAATATACATGTCACTTAGGCCTATATACCATCTTGGTTATTTACGTAAAATATCCATTAAAACATAATATAATATTTCATGATATTCAATTTATCACATCATAATATCATTTTATCACCTTCTTTTGTGGCTGTTTGAATTACAATTTCTGCTTGAGTTGCGTTGATAGTGCAAATATTCATAACGTATGTTGAACGCTGAAGACAGGATCATTTGAAAAATGATGTGAATCAATTCAAATTTGTGAGCTTAGCCTTGGCGTATAAAAATGGAAGTAGAAATGAAAGTAAAATATATTACTCATAATGTCTCATGCTTACGTTTAGGTTTATCAATTTGATGATTCAAAGCATTTTCTGATATGGAAAAAGCGTCTTGTAGTTTTGGGGACATTGCACCGCGACCCGAGTCTACAGGCTGTACTTGTTAAAGATCCTTCATTCATTTCATTAATTTTAACATTCACCGAACAGATCTTTATTTGTATTTTATTGTGGAGGTAGCAATGCCTGTATATATACGTTATTTTCTTGAAAAATAATGCTTCCAATATCCCAAGAACAGGGGTTATATAGGGGAATGCCTGTAAAATCCTGTTTATGTTAATGTGAATAAAATATTAATGAATGAAAACATCACAATAACAAACTGATTTTTATATTTCCTAAAATTGAAGCAGAAATAAGAGATTTCGGGATGTATGAAAATACGAGATGTAAAAAAAAACAATGGTTTTATTTTGGGTCATGATTCATCCAAGGCTTTTTATGATGCAAGTCTTTAAATCGTGCAGAAATTTGAGGTGATTTTTTGTTGGGATTCCCGATATAATTTCTCATATAATCACGGTCACTTTTTTACTCATAATATAGTTTCAGTTTACCATAATACATGTATATCAAAAAGGGCTGATTTACTAAACAAATTTGTAACACTGGAAGACTTGATTTAATATCCATTATATATTGCGTATAAACTTCAAGTAAAGAAATATCGAGGGTTTCGCATTGATGGAATATAATTTCAAGTTCCCTTTTCTTACTCTTAATTAGGTTAATTTATACAAGAAACGTCAAGACCTGTAGTTTACTGCCTTACAGGTGCCTTTTCCATGCTAATTCCACAGTTTATATGGTTCAAAGTTCACACGAAAGTATCCCAATGACCGCAGATATTCTTTGAAAAATCTGAAATCTGGAGAGATAACGATAATCAGTTTGAATTTGAAAAAGGAAATAAAAATACTTTCAATTTAATTTCAACTGATGGGGTCTTTATCTCTTATCTGATACTTAATGTTTCAAGTAGCCGATGTCTCGTTCAACTGTTTCGCCAAATTACCTTTCATTTGATAACCTTATTTCGTTTAATCACAGCTCATCAAAAATACTTTAAACAAACGGCCCAAAATATCTCAAATTTTACAAGTTAATCTGATACACGTCGTGAGAGTCTTAAATTGGCTTGTAGGGGGTGAAAATATATGTGGTTAAGGTAGTTGTATTCTGTCTAGTTAGCGATAAATGAGATATTTTGAATGGAAATGTTTTTGTATTCTTTCTATAGTTTGTCGAAAATTCATTATCTAACGTTGACGATCGTCCCAATGTAGCAATTAGGTTTACATAGTGCCTTTGTTGTTCTAATACGATAAATAAAATGAAATGTAGTTTAGATCCGTCTCTTTTTTGTCTGATTTTGTGCTTCTTTTTGCTTTTAATTTGGAAGGATATTTTAACGTAGTACAAGAAAAAAATTGCAAATTGCATAACACGCCGAGAAACAAACTTCCAAATTAAACGTCAATCTTGTTAAGGCAATGCATAAATAATAAAAATAATAAAGAAAAAATACGCGATTGTAGTCCTTTAAAGACTTCCCATGTCATTGATAAGTCCTATCTTAATACCGCTTAGAATTATCAAAAACATGTATGAGTACTTTCCCCTTTATCATAGAAATAACATTGGCATAATTCCATCCGACGATAGTGTTGGGAGATTACATTGCTCTGACTAGAGAATCGTGTATTCGTAAAGGATCGTTGGTTTTGATAATTATTCGTTGGCAATTTCCATCATCCATCGAGATAACTTTTTTTATATTTCCATGTATGCAGGAAATTACACGTATATCATGGAACACATAGCATGCTGTATATTACAACCCTCAGAATAAATATATATATATTTATTATTATTATACATTGCATTGAATTGTTAGGAGATATGGGTCTAATGTTTCTTCAGTTTAGTTTTCAAATATTAATACCGGGATATTTGTTAAAACTTTAATGCTAGCGGATTATGTTGAATAGTAACTTGTTACTTTTAATCACCATAATCTTTAATTGTGTGAAATATTGACATCGATATCAACCAATTAATGAGAATTGTATAAAAACACACAAGTTTCGTTTTGATCAAATTGTTTTGAACACCGTACCAGAACAATTTTGCTAACATATATACACACTCTATAAGTGTGCAGTTTGGTGTATTGTATGCATTTTTTAAAGTTAATGTGTACATGTTAAAATGCATTAAGGAAATAGCAATTAGGTCAGTATAGACAACATAGATACCCAGTGCTCTTGATCTGACTCAGTCATCCATAGTTCTGTTGTCGACAACCAAAACATGTACACTGAAATACCCGATAACTACCTATAATATACACCATTTAATACACATTTTTCACTATCAGGATATAATTTAAACAAAAAACTTAAAAAGAATATTGACGTTTGCGTAAAGGTGCTTAAATCCTTTTTACACTTAATTTCACAGTGTGCTCCGTATTCCGAAATACACTGGGTTCGCAAAATAATGCCAGATTAGCGGGATTTTCTAACGTCATGTGCATGTGAACCAGATTAAATACATTATTGTACCTCTCATAACAAAATCTACCTAAAATTCAGTTTGGGTTTTTACTACTTCTTCTACTAAAAAAGATATCTTTCTTACAAAAGAGTACAAATCAGACCTGTCTCGTTATAAATAACCATAACAAGCAATAAAACAAAAAATAATTACACTGATGACAACCATTAACGGTCATGACAACAAATTATTAAAGATGAAAAAACAAATAAATAACTCTAAAAAATACAATGAAGTAATCCAAGATAATATATATTTACAGATATCTATTGTAATCGCAAATCGCTAGCGCCACTGTTTCAAATTATTTGAATTTCGACGATCTTTAACTTGGCGATCTAACCTGAAATCCAATTGGCACGCTGGAATTTCAATTCAAATAAAATTGTCGCATTGAGTATAGGCCTAAAGTTGTGTTTGAACTGAATAACACCGCAATGTCCATATTTTATCTTTGTTGCCATTGTTATATTAATCGGAACGTTGACAATCTAGTACTGCCTTTAAATGAAATTCAAACTTTTGTTCACTCATAAAAAGTACCTTTTCAAGGTTGTGGAGGCACGATACAGGTGATTGCCCCACTCCCTAATTCCAGAATGTACACAAATATATTGATAATATTATAATTTGTTATTCGATATATTTATATAGACAATACATTATATATATAATTAGTCCACTCGTGTAGGTAATAAGGTTGACTTATCTCGACCCACACTCCCACTCTTCTTGACCTAAACCCCCTACACTCAAATAATTTCACTGGCTTTCCCAGTTTAAATATTGATTTAAGAATTCTCATCAAGGATTTTGAAATATGCATTTTTTTAATTTTAATAACTGGATTATTTCCCCTAAATTAATTTCACCAGACTTAATACATATTCAATTCGATTTGGAATCACCAATGATCAAACCATGGATCAGCAAATATGATCTTATCTTTGCTAAAGTATCTAAAACAAATTAAAATCCAATTTGATAATACTCAAAAGAGATAGGCCTACCGAGTCTTATTTTTAGTTCCCAAGAATGGTCAATTTGAGTATATATTCATTAGTGAACTTACCTGGTGTCATTAAGTAACAGAATCCCTAAAATCTGGAAAAACTTACAAAACTTAAGTCATTTTTGAAAAATTCCTAATCAATTTTATGCGTTTTTCAATAATCAAATATCTTTATGAATAATTACTTAGTTTTTCAGACATTTATTTATTTTTTCATTTTATTTATGGCAGTACGTATATTAATAATTATGTATATAGCTTTATTGGCTAAGTTTAAAATTTTCAATTTTTTTTTTCATTCTAGGACCTATTATCCCTGTAAGAAGGTGCTATTTGAATCTATATCCTTAACTACATTTTTAAAAATGCATTCAAGAAGGTTCTTGTTTCTTAGAATCTGAATGTCATAGCAATAGAACGCTAATCAAATCGTCCAGTAATTTCTTTTGATCACCATTGACAAGACACACGAGAATGTTATAAGCAAAATCCTTGTCTTTATCTTAGAAAGGCGGAAAACGACCGTCAGAATAACCCTATTCACTATTTTATTATCTAAATTTAAGGGCCAACATTCCCTCGTCTCTAAACCAAAAGTATTATCACTGGATTTAGTAGGTTCGGTCTGTCGAAATTCGACTATCTGTAATATCAACATTAACCGATCACAGACATTATAAACTTCCGGTTGGTGCAGTTTTGAGATGACACTTTACTTCCCACCTTGTTTGGAGTGTTTAAGAACTGTACATATATAAACTAGAGTATATGGAACTATAGAAATCTGTTCCGTCAACTCCATTCATTTGAACCCTTCAACACTGTTCTGGCATTTCTGAAAAGTTCATCATTTTCACGGGTTAATTTTGGTCTTAAATTTACATCTTCAGAAGTAATCGAAACACTCCAAATTTACATTATTTAAACTAAAAATAGCACTTTCTATCTTTTTCTATCTTTTTCTGTGTCTTTTCTTTACATCACAGGGTCTCAAGAAATGACGAGTCGTCATTTAAAACCTTCAAACGTAGATAATTCTGGACACATACAAGGGTTTAGTGACTTAAATTCCAACGAAGGGCCATAAACAGTCGTTCATACCATGGCCCTACATAAGAAGACAAATAATATTGTTCATATTCTGGGTTCTTACTCATCAGGGTACATAATATGTCAACTGGGCCGCAATCTATGCAAAATCACGAATAAAAACATACTTAAAATAACATATTACATACTGTTCCATACATAGTATAGTCTGATTTTCAAAACCTTAATATTTGAATCAAGATTAAAGGCTTCAAAATGTATTCAAAGTGTGTTAATATTGTCAAAATGCAATTAAAATTTCAGCTAATTTCACGCTCTTATGGTAGATATTGTTAGCTGTAATATTAGTATGGAGGTGTTATGTACAACAGTTGGGGGAAGATTAACAAGGGCTCAACTGTTGCAGAGTGGCACGAATTCAACTTGGCTAAATATGCAGATTAGGTAAAAATCTGCTATGGACTTGCGAAATGCATGTTCGCATGATGAGTGGTGTCTTTACATGTAATGTGTATTTGTGAATTTGTGTACAAGAATGTTTACTTTTTTAAGAGGGCGCTTAATATTCGCTTTACCAAATGATATACGTCATACTCTTCTGTCGATTTACCAAAAGAAAGAACTAAATATTGGCGTCATAGAATATTCGGGATTTTTGTTTCATTGTATGGAATGTTTGATATAACAATGGTGATTTTTTAGCCATAATACTATTTCCAGTTTAGAATTTGTACCAACCCTTTGAACTACTTACTAATAATTACCACTAAAGCAGTCCAAGGAAGGCATTCTAGGATTTTTATTTGATACACTATGTGTCTCCTACAGAATAGAAAGAGGGTTCTTGATAATTACTGAAAAACACATGCTTTGTAGTTCTCTGAACTGAAAATTAATGCACCAATATGAACTAGGATGTGAATTTCCATCAACACAAACAGGAAACTTTTACAACTGAGTGTGTCTAAACATAAGCAATATTTCAGAAGCTTTAGAAAGTATGATTTTCTCACACAAACAACAAGTTCGAGGTGTATTAACATGGGTTTCTGAAGATGAATTTAGTGCAAGTTCAGTCACCTTGTTTTGGTGTTGAAACTATATTATAAGCAGCAGAATCCTATAAAAAGATTTTTTAAGGACAGCCAAGTGTAGCATTAATGTTTGCGTTTTCGCTATATAAGACAATTTTGTTCAAAATATTGGGATAATACTTTACATTTTATATATGAGATAACTTTTTCTTGTGTCCCTATTGTCATATTAAGACTAGGAGATACAAAACAGATAATCGTCGATTAGAATCTAGTGACAGGCAGTGTCAGTCGACAAGGATGGGAGGAGCTGTTAACTACTGGGTTTGATCGAAGGGCTTAACGATATGTTTATATACAATTAAAACACACAAATAATGTGTATCATTTTTATGGACTGATTTTCTCATAAAATGTGGATGAATTGATTAAGTTTTAATTTTCTGAAATTATTTTCATTAAGTTTAGATTAAAATCTTAAAAGTTTCCTCAACATATTTGAAAACTCTTACAATCTTTTCCCTTGCGAATTCTAAGAGAATAAGTGTAGCGAAACTTGTTATGAATGACATACAAAACAAACCATTCAACAGCAACTTCAAGCATTACGAACCTATTCAAACATCTGGCCTTAATATTGAAATATACAAATTGAACTGAAACCCTCAATTTAAATCATCACACAATAATCGCCACAAATTTCTTGTTGTTATGAAAGACCTTACTGGGTAAAACCACTATTTTGAGGAACAATTTAAACAGGATCAACTAAGGGATCTTACCGAAAAGTATATCATATCAGGAAGCCGACTTTCTTCCTTATTAGAGTGCAGAAAAGAAGGAAGTTTTTTCCAGCCATAATACTGTGCAAGGAAAATGAAACCTTCATGTGATGATTAGTCTTCATGAATCATATCATTTTGATTCAAGAAAGCTACAAAACGGTCATAGAGACATTCTTCCTTATTACAGTGCAGAAAAGAAGGACGTTTTTTTCCTGCCATAATACTGTGCAAGGATAATGAAACCTTCATGTGATGATAAGACTTCATGAATCATATCATTTTGATTTAAGAAAGCTACAAAAAGAACGGTCATAGAGAGAGTTCGGTTGCAATCATGGTATTCAATGACGTTTTATCCGTTTCTTTAAAGGTGGGTTTATACTTCTGACGGCGTTTAATGCCTGTGTCGACATAAGCGTTTTCACGCCGCTTATTACGCGTCGAGAAGCCCCAAAGAGTATTTCAATAGTGACTTGTCCACATAGGCGTAATCGAAAAAACGCCACGCTTTGCCGACGCGGCGTAAAACGCCCATAACCTCCGAAGGGGTTTTGAGCGTTTCACGCCTGGCGTGATGCAACTCCTAGATGAAAATCTTACTGAATCATGTCAATATACAAATACGTAACATTATGTCATTTAAAATATTACCTCAAACAGATGGCTTGTCTCTCTTCTGTCCCAATAGGTGTTCGCCAAAATTTCTTCTCTTTCGTCAGATCATCCTTCAGAAGCTCGTGTATGTCGTGGAATGTCTGTGGTAGCATACGGAAGTAGATGAAAAACTTTAAAAATAGCTGCTTCACCAAGTGCTGGTATTCTCCAAATCGAGCTCGCTCTTGCAGTAATTCGTGAACCCATTGGATTAATATGTCCAATATCGTTGGACTACATCAAAGAGAATACTTCTAAGAGGTGTGTATTTAAAAAAAACGCCGGGGAATACGGATTCTATAATATGTAAAACATCGAAGAAAAAAAGATTGAATCCATTTATCACTAATGACTACCTGATAAACCAAAATCCCAACTTATCAAGTTGAACAACCTTCTGAAATCTTAACATTCACACGTACAACGTTACGTAACTTTTACCCGTTACTTCTGATTTAAACAAACTGACCACTGAAATTGGCCAGACTGGACGATCGAAAAATCTTTAGTTCATTACACATAGAAAATATACCATAAATCTTCGATTTAACTACCGCTGAAGGTTACTGGAGATATTTTTTTGGTTGCAAAATAAAGCATTAATTTATTATTTTCCCTCACAGCTAACCATTCCAGGCCTGTACATTGGAGTGAATTTAATACATGTAATAGTAATGGCCACACTCTTGGTTGAAAAAAATAGCATGTACCAAGCGATCATTGGGAATAAGTTGTATTTCAGGATGTTACTTGGCCCACGTAACCTGATAGTTTCAACTAATAACACTGGCCATCAAAAAGCCCAACACCAAAATATGGCCAGAATAATTAATTAAGTACATTTAAGATGAATTTGATAATGGAAATTGTGAGTACTGTCAAGATACTTCGAGAATTGGAAATCAGAAATGTAGGCTAATGCCAGTGTTCCGTTGTTAAGGTGAAATCGCACACTACATGGTGTTGTCCATCTTCATTCTTCAGATGCAGAAAAGTAGATAATTAAACTCCAATTATTTTATGTTAGTTATTATTCAAGATATTAAAATAATGATTGTTCAACATGATTACGTGTGTAATTCTACACTAGGTAATATATAAGCATTGTTGAAATTTAGAGTAGGTCATTGTGCTATTCGAAGGTTCATATTTCTGAGGTTACCGTAACCAAGTAATAAAGGGTTGTGATTAGTAACCAAAAACATTATAGTAAATAAGTCCGTACCTAAATGATACAACTGATTTATTCTAAAAATGAAATGGAGTTTTACATTCTTCTCTTCTACATCTTATGGACTAATGGAGACGCAAAGTACTGTGCAATGCCAGGACAGCCGTATTATCCTACTCTTTTTGCGATTTCCAACTGTCGAGGGATCTTTAACTTGCACAGTTGGTAGGTCGACCCGAAACTAAAATAATCGCCATCTGTTTTTTTTTTATCCAGCAAACATTGAAATTAGTGACCTGGATCCGATCAAATGAATCTGAGCCGACATCAGAACTAATCAAAATATAGATTAAATATAGTGCAACATTTGACTTCGTTATATTTTTTTTCTTTGTTTTATTTTGGTTGATGACTCAAATGCAGTATTTTCACGTGAGCTTAATATGTCTGTCACTATAGCAATTTTGACGTGATAGCGCCAGTTGAATTTTAATGCTCATATGAAGGTTAAACCAAAGAATAACAACATAAAAGAATATTTTTAAAATTAATAACTGCAATATGATTTAGGATGTCATTAAATTTAAACTACATAATTTGAGTAATTGTGACGTTAGAAAAGTTACCAAGCGTAAATTATACAGTGTATTTTAGTATATACACTAACTAAGCCTAAAATGACATCTTGTTTGCTAAATAATTATTATATTTCTTAAATAATTTGAATAGTTTTGTTATGTTAGTGTGCTTGCTAGCATTAATTAATTGCTCAAATATACATCCTAGAATATGACGGTTTTGAATTATTGATTATGCAGAAGTTTCCAATGATGGCAAAACAAAGTTCGCTGTTGTAGATCCTTGGACAATGTTGTTATTGAAGAAGTGTAATCTATATTACATGAATCATAACCGTTGTAAATGATCCAATTTTAAATGCACGAAATTTGTACTGAAGAATTTCAGTAATGTGGAATTCGATAGAGGTCTTAAGGACACATGCGTCGAGGTCAATTTAACTGACAGTAAAGCTATTAAACTGATATGGTAATGGCAGTTCACCTAACACTGCTTTTCAACATGTCACTATGTCAATCTAGCCTAAATGCATAAAAACGTCATGTAAATAAATTTGTTTTTCAGATATATTTATGTCTGTGTTTTCATGTGGATTTATTTTTGAACATTATCTAAAATCCACAGGGATCACGATGATAGAGCCCATCCTAACATCTTCGAAATACCATAGTTGTCAACATCTTTTGTATCGTTTAGAAGTGTAAAAGTGATGTGACAGGTCACTTCACGACTTCTTGTATCACTGATGTAGGTCGGACATACTAGTAGTCATTTGGATTGGACAGTAAATAGGGTCTCCTAATACTACAGACTGTCCTATCTAAAAGGTGGAATTAGACCAAGTGTGGTGCCCGGTCCGAGTTCAGTCAGGGTTTATCGACACGGTAGAAAATAGAAGAAGCGAATACATACGGATCTGCTGTGGCCACAATTTGCTTCTACTATATCGATAATCTTGAACCGGGCATTGGATCGGGCATCGTACTATGTATGGGATACATCATGTATCAACCAGGTTCAGAAAGTTTATATATGGACTAAAAGATTATGCTTTTAACAATGCATTTAAATAAATGCACGCGATACAGATCCTTGATTTTACTTACCTGCCTGGACGACAAAAATATAACAAAACAAACAATACTATGATTGCTGACCCCTTCTATGGTCAGTACGGAGCCCAAGTCAGCTTGCCTTAGTAGGTAATTTACGATAGTAGTGACGTGTTATTATGTATAGAAAGAATATTATTTGACATGTTTATCACTATATATTATCTATTTAATATATTCACTGACCGATAGTGGACAACAATAAGGTCATCTCAATACATGATTATTCTCACTTGGTTGAGCCACTGGATCTCTTTACTGTGGTAAATCTATTTACTGACCGTCCAAGAGAAAATCATGGTTGTAAATCACGACCACAAATTGCATTCTACATGTTCAATGCAACAGAAAATTCATGAAGTCTAATGCGTTAAACTGCACTGTTAAAGCATTTGATGGACTTTTTATTGTTCAGGCTCCAAAAATTGCAATTAACACAAAACATTTTCTTCGAATTATCGACATCTTAATTGCATAGAGAAGGGCATTAACATTTACAAACATGCATCTGTGCCATGTTTGTATAACCTTATTGCATGGGAGGTCAAGCATTGACCACTTTCTGTTCATTTTTGTACTTCTTTGTTATTGATCTACCCTCGATTGGTACATCAAATTAATCGCTAGAGTTAATCTTATGTATATTTATTTATATACAGGTTTACAAATATTGACCGCTGCTCCATATTGATACATCTTGTCTCAAAGCTGACACTCGACCTTTTACTTTCAATTTATTCTCTTAACCATTTATAATCGCTGTATTTCATCTTCAAGTGTGTATACACAACAAGCAATATTCATACCCGATATTAAAAGGTTTTGAACCCCAGGTCAGTGACTTTTAAGTTCTAAATTCAACAAATCATAAATATGTTAAGGCGCTGTCACACTCTAATGTGGAGAGTCAGCGTCTGAGGAACTTATCAAATATTTTGAAAAATTGTCCACGATTCAATTTCAGAGGAAAAAATGTCAAACATGCCTTACAAACTTAACGTTTAAAGTTTTGTAATAAAATTTTCCCTGATTTATTTCTAAATCCTTTCCTTCTCCTGATTAAATTTTAATAAGTTAACTGAAATATTAGAGCAAATGGAACTTCATTTTCAGAAATATCATCCAACGCATCCTGCCATATACATATAAAGTAAATTAGTAAGAAATATATTTTAATTCGCTTTTTATCAAAGGGATGAAAACATATCATAATTTTTACGCAAAATTAAAAATATCGAACCATATGTTGTCAAATTCATTAATACAAAAAATTAATAACATAGGACAAAGTAGGCGTTCTTGATGTACCCCGCAATGATAATTGGCTTTGACCATAGTCAGTGTAGTAGAAGTTCTTTAGCGATACAAATATGCCTTTATTTATTTCACTATTAGCTCAAAAGGTGTATATTAATAATTTAGTCGTAAAATAAAAATCGAAAAAAATCATGAAAGGTGTTTCTCTAATTAAATGTAAAAATTGGTCAATAAAAGATTCTTATTTTATCTCTGCTGGCAACCATAGGGTCATCTAAGGTTATTATTTACGACATAGGTCACCTGAAAGGTAAATAAAAGATTTTAAATGCTCTCGTATTATTGGATCAAAGAGGAATAGGTGTTTTACTTTCTCCCTAATATTAATCGTGAATATTTATCAGAATTTGAGATACTTTCTGATGCATTTTTCGTGTTTAGTAGTTATGGTGATCGAACAAACATATACTTACTTTTCAATAATTCGCAATGCCAGTGATGGTTTAAAAATGCAGTGTGAAGTTAATGTTACAAAACGAACAATATAGTATAACGTACTTTTGAGATATGGAATCTCAAATTATATCGCATTTATGAACCTATCCTGTACATGTATTGACGTACACATACAATTTCTTAATCTATAAGTTTGAATTAAATATGTTTTAAATATGCAAAAAACTGTATAAAATAATGAATTAAATGAGCATAAAAAATGCGTTAAATCAAGGAAAATGACAAAAAATGTATTCACTGGTATATGAATACCAAGTCCAGAAAAGAATCATGTAGCATTTACTACTGTAAACATTAAACGCATGTCGATGAAGGTAATGAGCCTGACAAAAATAATGTGTTTTAAAAGATGCATCCTGTACGCAATTGACGATGCATAAAAAGAAGAGTAGATACATGTGATGCTTTACTGTCAATCTAGCCATATAGGTTACATTTGTTACTTATATATAAACAGTTGGACATTCAGTATATAATTGAAATAAACGCCTACATCCTCGAGTGTCATCTTTTATACTCCTTTATTTGTAGTACATAGATCAGTTTTTAATGTTACCTTTTTATATATATCACACAGTATGTATGTAGGTTTGGAATGCTAAGGAGAGGTATTATCTTTGAACAAAAACTACAGGAGTATTTCGTACTTATTTAAAACAAAATTACCTACACTTGGTAAAAAATTTTAGACGACATTTGATAATAGGCATATTATTTAGAGAAAGACTCTTATAAGAATAATAGGATTGCCACACTCCCTTAAGACTGAAAGAATGAAATTAGCTAATCATTGACACATGTAGAATAGGGCTTTAGCATCAGCAGATGGCGGCAAATTCTATAACCCCAAGAAGCATATTCTTTGAGCTATACAATAAGAAGTAAAAAGAAGCACAGTTCTAATGGTACTTTTCACCATGGATCATAAATTTTCGTGAAACGGACTGGGTAAAAAAAGGTCGGCATTAAATTAAGAAAACAGACAAAATATAAAAGAAACCAATAACCGTTTTCTGTTGTAGGATGCACTGGCAACATCAACAATACCCTTCCGGTTCGGGTTGTGGTCTTTCTGATCGAAACATGCCCCACGACCACTTAAAATGGATACTAGTGGCAAAACTACCAATATCAATCATAAACTTCCGGTTGAAATGAGTCTGTTTTTATCGAGACGTATCCTACTGCTACTTAATAAGGATACTAGTGGCCATATTTTCAAAACATATTACAAATTCTTCACTTCCGGTTGGGTAGTGGTCTTGTATTATCGAGCCGTACCCACCACTTACATTTGATACTTGGAATTGTCAACAACAAATATACCCATTCTGGAAAATCCAATCATTTGGTATTGCACCAAATTCAATGTATGAAATGCTTGAAATTGTACGACTGATAAACACTTGGCCTACATGTCAATTCGGTAAGTAACTACTGCTCCTATTTAACCTTGATCTTCAAGGTAAATACTGAACGCTCCTTTCACTATGTTTTTAAAGATCCGACCACAGTGTTTGGTTTAGAATTAGAACCAAGACTGATTTTAATACCAAACCTCAGGGTGAATGAATGATTTGAATTAAAATGCGGTCAGTCTGGGCTTGACGTCTACTTAAATGGAATACGACTTAATATTCGATTATTGCTATTTATTTTAATACAAGAAATAGAGTTTTATGATCAAGAATTAGAGTTTTTCAAGAATATACAGTAATTATTTACCAGCTGTAGCCTAATGGTCAAATTCGAGTTATAAATATTTTCAATTCATATTGAAATATAGGTAAGTCTACTTAAAAAGGCATTCCAAAATATGAAAGGAACAAAAAATCATAAAGGATTGTTTGGATACGATGTTCTATTTAAATGTAAAGGGGATGGTTCTTAATATACATTTTGAAATATTTAAAGGACCTAGATAACTATAAGTGCAGAAATAAACTTTATTAATGAAAAGACCAAGCCATAAAGAGAATATACACAAGATTAAACTGATATAATTATAATATCTACACTACTTGAAAGGCCATCTTGTGGGTAAAGCTTTGTTGAAATGAGTATAAATGGATTGCATCCGGGAAGGAGGTGCACGCGTATATATAGGCTTTACAACGTAAAAGAATATGACACTTTGAAAAAGCAAGTATGCTTGTCATGTTCTGGTTCAAGCATGGGAATAAAAAAAAAATAACGGTCTCGACGACGATAAAATTTTACGCGGGAGCAAATAAAACGAACCAGACACGTCTGATTTCGAGGTAATTCTTCTGATAGAGCATAAAGTGTGATAGTCAGATACGTATAACATATTCGTCTCGACGTCGATACAATTTGACGCGTGGGCAATTGAGACCAAGCGCATCTTAATTGTGGTAATTTTTCCGTCTGAGCAAAAAGTGGGATCTGATAGGAAAGATGACGTGCGTCTATGAACTGTTATCTGGCAAGTAACAAGGGACATTAGGTCGGGACAATAAGAGAATCGTCTATTTAAGATTTGTCAAGTTAAGGTATAATTTAGGACGGAGATAAAAGATTGAGTGTTATCTAATACATGTAATAGATAATGAGAGATGACTAATATACGATAGTGAAAAGGATTATATATGTTATCTATGGGATAATTTGTGGAGGTTTTTTTTGTTTAATGGGCTGAATGACGATGCAACTATGTATATATAAACAAGAGGGGAACTTAAACGATATGTAGTTACGTTCTTTATTGACTGCAACTCTAAAATTTAAAAATAACTTACTACGGCATTTAGAAAACTGGTGTTATAACAGAATTTCGAAGTTAGAAATAACTTTACCCTCGGAAGAAAAAAAGATATACTTAGGAAACGACTCAACTGGCAAATAAGAAAGCGTGTATATCCAGTGTTAAACTGCATGGCCATTGATTGTGGGTGGCTTTGATACTTTATCAAGAAATCTGACCAGAGGTAACATGTTACATGTGTTTATGGTTTACTGTAGGACCTACTTTCCAATAAAACTGAAGCAGTTGAAACAGATACTCGGGTCTAATGGGCGATATTTATACCATAGTGAATGTTTAGTACAGAAAAGAAACCCCTTAAAAATACAGACCACTTCACTCCGGAAAATCCCGTATTAAAAGATTTTGATGGACATATCAAGTAGTGAACGTCAACATTATTTAAAGACTAGGGTTTTTATGCGTCTAGTTCAAAGGCGTAAAACGTGGGGCTCTAATTTGATATAATGCATCTTACAAACTTAACCCTTTATCACCGAATGAAGATAACGCTATGTAAATATAGACATACTAAAGGGCAGAGAGACTCGTGAATATTACAGTCCCTATAAATTCTTGCTATTAAAATATGATTTACTACTATTCAACGAGATACAACATGATAATTTGCACGCACTTACGATCTTTCAATATTATCACTGTTACCAAGAAATAAATCTGAGGACTTACGAAAACCTTGATCCTATCAGTGTCCTCAAACGCATAAACTATTTAGAAAATCCCTTTGCAATGATGGTATAGGGGTTATATTGTCTTTCAAAATCCCAATCGCGTTATTCTGTGCTCTAATTGCTATTAAATTAAAACTATTTATCAGAGTTGACAGAAATATGTAATACGTCTTAAGGAATGTTCACAGGTGTGGGCATCGATAGAGCATAGCCTGTTCACAGAGAACAAAAAAAAACTGAAATAAAACACGACCAAGCTCTCCAAAATACACCTGTGATATCCATTCCCAAGTACTTCCTTCTCCTAAATGCATATTATATTTCCTACTTAAACAGCATACCTATACTTCGACAGTTTACACGACTAATGTTTTGTATCAATATTCCAATCCAATCTTTCCTGGTCAAACCAACTAAAAAATGCAGTTCTAATTATTTTTTAATGTTTTCAACACTCTCGTTCTAATTCAAACTTCTGATACGGATAAGTTATTTTAATGCAGCGCAAATTATTATGCATCACATTTGTATGTGATTAATGTTACTTGTATGTAAACAGTACACGTTTAGATTTGGGTTCTCTTACGATAGACAACAACACGGCTGACTATTGGAGAAAAATTTATAAAATCATTTCAGGAATTTTGACACCATACAGACTTCATAAGAATAAACAAAAAACTTCGATAAAAACTCTCATATTCTAAATGAAATAAAATGGAATTTTATTTAATATCCAAATTAGCAGCTCGATGCTGAGTTAATAAATAAGTGCACAATGAGGGAAATTCGACTAGAACAGTACATCATCACAGAAGCAACCAGATGTTTTCTTCAGATCAGTGTTTTTAACATGGGGAAAACGAGCATCATCTTTCCCTTTGATCGAATCGAACCACAGTTAACTCATTCTTCACTACAAACACCAATAGTTCCCTCATCTGATTAAGGTGCCGTTAAATGTATCACTTGCTGAAGATATGTTTTCAGTCTTTAGAATCATTTACACAACTTGCCAATTCTAGATCAATCACAGATACTAGAAGGTTATGGAATCAAGCGAAGGCCATGGAAAACGGACATAGTCTGTCTTTGATTACCTGACGTAAATATAACCCCTTAATTAACGTTAAACATGAAATAATTGCCTAGACAGGTTTTGTAGTTTAATTTTCTTATTAATCAATTATTGAGCAAATAAAAACCCACTCAATAATGATCAAGGTCAAGAACTGGCGCTCTTTTCAACTTCCGGTCATATATTATTGCGGTAATACTTTACAAGTGTTTGAACTGATAATGTTTTAACGTTGTACTTAGGATAGTCCTGCATATAATTTTTACCTGTGCGTATTGTGATTTAGACAATTTTGTGTTTCATATTATGTGGCATTTTAGGTATATTAACAAAGCCGAATTGGCCAATCTATTCATTTAAAGGCTCAAGGCTCGACGATGAGCTGTGAACACTGTTGCAGAATAGCTTTGCTAAAACAATTCCCGTTTCTAAGTCTTAGGTATACTTGGTAACTAACTTTGAAAACACAATGAGCATGACTGGAACTTGATGTGCTCGACATGCTATCAATAGAGAGCCAATTCACCACCTTCGACTTATCTACCTCAAACGTCTGGTTAGGATGTTGTACAGAGTCTTGTAATAGAAATTGAAGAAACTGCTAAAGAATCGTCAACGAATCTCGGTCAGTTTTACATTCATTACGTACAAGCTGTCAAAATTGTGTATAGTAATTTAAGGTCACTAAACCTCACAGTTACCATTGATACGTATCTTATTCCGCTTAATTGGGTAATGGGTAATTGGTCAATTACTAAATCACGGTGAAGATCACACCACGATACAACGTGGTAATTTTATCTTAATTATATATTTAGAATCTAAAGCGTGCACAATCCAAGGTCGTATGCTTCGCTTTTTTTCCCGCCTTTTTGGTAAACAACCACCATGATCTAGGTCGATTTCTTACCCCCTTCACACTCATTGACATTCAGCAGTAAATAGTGAAAGATAGGCATTATTTACATCAATTAATTAAAAATCAGACGAATAAAACAAACATTAAAAAGACCTGTGTAGACTGTTTGTGGGTAACAGGCGCGTGTAGTACCACACTGACAGGTTAGCCTACCTCCGTCATAATTTGTTCACAGAACATAATGGTCAAGAGGCAAGTTTTGATAAATGTATGTTCAAATATGAGACTTAAATGGTTGGTGGAAAATCTGGAAAGAAAAGAGATTTAATAGATTAAGGGCAGATCAAGTCATTATTATTTTACCGAATATTAGAGCTATTCATATAGCTTCAAAATATAAGTCATGTCCTGGAAGTGAAAATGGTTATAATTTACGCAGTATACGTAATTTCATTTGTGTTGTACTAAAAATTCTGATAAATCTTATCACTTACTTTAGCCCTTACAGGCCATGGTTGGCCATTCTTAGGGGTTTATTTGGGTCTTGAACAGATGTATATATTTTACCTTCTAATTCTTTTAATGCCATTTCTATATATCGCACAGTCAAATATATTTGATGGATACATGGATTTGAAATCTCCAATTTCGATGGTGAGTTGTGAACACTATTAACCAACTCTGACTGGGGTAGTACTAACAAAACAAGACTACATCCAAGCAATGAAGATGCTTAACGCCATGATCCTTGGGTACAGGGAAATACCATAGCAGTTGAATCATAAGGAAGTATAGGAGAAAATATAATAAATGTATATTTGTTTTCGTTCCAGTAGAATGGATAACCAACGTAATGAAATATGACCATTGTAATTAATAAATATAAAAATGACACCAAAGCGAGTATTTTTAATATTTATTTTAAAGGAATGCTACCTCTGGAATTGACTTAAAATTTATTTCGAAATTGAGTATTTGAATATGAGTAAATACTCGTCCATGCTAGGAATAAAGAAAAGAAATTTTTTTAAGACATTACATTCATTAATCTAAGTAATAATTGGGCGTGTTTCAAAACGGTTAAGTTTAATGGATTATTACTTATTTTAATTGATTAATTGGATTATAGTGATGAATTCTGTGTATAGTTTTGACACCAAGTAAGTTCAGGGAACAAAGACTCAAAGTTTGTCAATGAATACAAATTTCAATTTTTTGGATCGTCATAATAGGTAGTATACCTTTAATAATAACAATGAAAATGTTATTAAAATGCAATATTTTATCACTTGCTGAGTTGAGGTTAGATATGACTAAAACCAATCCCTACATCACATAGGCTATGCTTTAAAAATTCAGTTTTGACCGGATTAACATTAACCTGAGGGAATGGCTAATTTTCTAGGATATCCTGGATCATATATGATTCATTTTAAGTTCGTTTTGATATAGCCCTTGAGTGTAAAAATTGGTCACATCAACCTGAAGGCCTACCTAAGAAACATTTTAACACAATTTAATAATATATTTTTTGTGTGTGCACAGATAAGGTATGATATATGCTACCACAAAGGTATCGAGTCATAGTCATAAAATCATACTTTCATTGTAGTTTATGGTATTAACAACACTTGCTTCCCGAGCCAATAAAACCGAATCAACTGGGTGAACTACTTGGTGAGGTTCACGGTGGTTGGACATGTTTTGAAAGGACACCTAAGAGATTTCTTGTTATCTTCTTGGGGTACCAGCAATAATAGCTTAATTGAAAGGTTTTTAAATGATCACATAAATTATGTCTGATTATAAGTTTAAATTTTTGTTCCTCACCTGAGCTATCTAAGTACCATGTTAATATTCATCCATTAGTACGTGATTCCAGAGGTACCACATGAACACATCATGAACACTGTTGAGATGTTATAGGTCTGTATGCCAGTCCAGACTATTGAATGTGGCATCAAACATAGTTCTGCGTGACGTTACCTCTTTCATTTTAGACCAACAATACACAGGTAAATCATTAAGAAGGGATTCATAGAAACAAAGAAAGAAACAACTATATTTTACAAGGATAACAACTTAGGTTCACAAGTCCGCCGTGACAGTAATCCTTTCTACCAGCTGGTCCTTGGCCAAACCTCTTGGCATTGATCTTTCCCGGATAAGCCGTACCCATTTACAACTGGGTGGACTGGAATTATGAGTAAAGAAAGATAAATTGAGTGACCATAAATTGAAGAATATCTAGTGGACTTTCTTTGTATCTGTTTACGTAAGATTGTGGATGGATGTTTCGAGATCTATCTTCGGCGTGTAAAGTGTGAAATTCAGTCGATGAATCGGTCATCTTCCTTCAATATGCCAATACTCGACAAATCCAAAGATGTTTGGTAGAGGACCCTGTGATAAAAAGGATCTTAACGTAGCTGAGTCAAAACCTCTTTCATTTTGGATCAACAGTATACAGGTTAAGTATCATTAAGGGAATGATAAAAAGTAGATTTTATAGTAGACTTTATTTCTCATGTATTTGTTTGCGCAAGCTTGTGAATTGCGGTTCGTGCATTGAATCAGATAACTCGTTAAACTCGTAGAGGTTTGATAGAGGACCGCGTGATAACAAGGATCTGAAACCCTCGTAAACTATGACTGTTTTCCCTTTCCAGTAATCAGATAAACCGTAGAAATAACCCCTTAGCACTAGCAGATAAATAAATTTAAAACACAAAAACATTTTGCTGAGAAAATACCTATTTTTACACCTTTGTAGTATATTTAGTCATATTAATTATTTGATATTAGTTTCATTCTATTTTGAGAAGCTGAATTTTCCAAAATAGTACATTTCATATGTGACTCAATCGCTATGACAAAAAAAACTTTTAAACAAATTGAATGAGTATTCAAATATTTATTTTGATAATTGTTCTATAAGAGTGTACGACATTTCCATTGAAGGAACATTAAGCAATATATGAAAAAGAGATGTACGTGTTATTAGCCCGATAGTAAACTTTTATCATTTCAACGATGCATGCTGAAGGCGTCAACATTTTGGGATTGTCATGTGATGGTGATACTTTCGAATTCAAATGTATTCACATTCAGATTTGCATTAGCAGATAGAGCACCTAACATGTGAAACTCGAATGTAAAATACTTAATTTCATGGAAAAAATATCCCAAACAATATGTCGGAGAAACAATGAACAAATTACGCACTCGTTTTAATGCTCACAGATCAGATATTAAATTAAAAAAAGACAAGTCTGTTAACAAACCATTTCAATCTTGACGATCATTCACTTGACGATCTCACCCTAACCCCAATTGAGCTCATAGAAATCGACTTGCATGAAGATTAAACTACCAAATTCCGTCAATCTAGAGAAGCCCATTGGATTGAGACATTAAATACAGCAAGACCCAATATTCACCATAATGCGGGCATGGCAACCTTTGTCGTCCCCTTCAATACAACCAGTAATAAAGCAAGCAAGATAGATCATACCCATGATAAGAGTCTCCAAGAGAAATTCTCCCGTGTCTATAAGAAGAAAATGATAGTGGCATATTCCAAAAATCAGAACTTAAATCACAATCTTGTTCATAGCAAACTAAAAAAAATCTGTACTTAACAAATACTATACTATACTCTCGCCCAGTTATTATTTTTTGTGATTTCAGATCAGAACAGAAGAAAACCATTCAACAGATCCAGGCCCCTTATCCCAAATTCTCAATAAAATATTCGTTCCACCCTAGGCCTGTACATTAGGGAGAATCAATCCCTCCCTTTCCCGAAATCGAATATATACTATTTCACAAAGTATCCAAAAAAGAGATCATCAACAGACATGTTATAATATAATATAATATAATATAATATATAATATCGTGCAAATATGAATAAACGCATTGACTATTCCAATGATAAATAAAGATTCAAAACGAAATTTTTCTTTTAACTGTATAGTCACCCGAGTCAAGCCAAGGGCCGTGCTGGAGATCGGAAGAAACATGTATAGAGAGGTGTCAATCTAAGGCTAAATAACAAAAGTTGCTTCGGATTGTAGATTCAGAAAAGATAGTTATAACTGAAGATATACGAACATGGTATTATTGAAGTTCCCAGAACCCAATTTAATATCGAGGGAAACCCCACCCTACTTGAGATGAATTAATCGTGATGATTTATAAAACTAAGATAAAAAGTTTTATATATTTGATAATAATAGAATCAATAAGTACACCTGTTATAAAAAATCTTTTATACGTATTACGTTTTCTTGGGAAAAAGTTCTAATAAATTGAGATTTTTCTCA
Source organism: Nipponacmea schrenckii (assembly GCA_030562195.1). NCBI lineage: Eukaryota > Metazoa > Mollusca > Gastropoda > Lottiidae > Nipponacmea > Nipponacmea schrenckii. The sequence goes on from CM060202.1 coordinate 4,755,353, forward strand.
AGATTTGAGCACTGTTTTCATTAAAAGCTAAATTTAATTATACATTCTTATACAAGAAATACAAGAAACTTATTTGTATACAACATAAGAACATGAACATATGAATGGTATTGTAGAAGACACCTTTTAAGAGTGACTAAAAATAAGAAGGCACCTTTTAAGAGTGACTAAAAATAAGAAGACACCTTTTAAGAGTGACTAAAAATAAGAAGGCACCTTTTAAGAGTGACTAAAAATAAGAAGACACCTTTTAAGAGTGACTAAAAGTAAGAAGACACCTTTTAAGAGTGACTAAAAGTAAGAAGACACCTTTTAAGAGTGACTAAAAGTAAGAAGACACCTTTTAAGAGTGACTAAAAGTAAGAAGACACCTTTTAAGAGTGACTAAAAATAAGAAGACACCTTTTAAGAGTAACTAAAAGTAAGAAGACACCTTTTAAGAGTGACTAATAGTAAGAAGACACGTTTTAAGAGTGACTAAAAATAAGAAGGTACCCTTTAAGAGTGACTAAAAATAAGAAGGCACCTTTTAAGAGTGACTAAAAGTAAGAAGACACCTTTTAAGAGTGACTAAAAGTAAGAAGACACGTTTTAAGAGTGACTAAAAATAAGAAGGCACCTTTTAAGAGTGACTAAAAGTAAGAAGACACCTTTTAAGAGTGACTAAAAGTAAGAAGACACCTTTTAAGAGTGACTAAAAGTAAGAAGACACCTTTTAAGAGTGACTAAAAATAAGAAGACACCTTTTAAGAGTGACTAAAAATAAGAAGACACCTTTTAAGAGTGACTAAAAGTAAGAAGACACCTTTTAAGAGTGACTAAAAGTAAGAAGACACCTTTTAAGAGTGACTAAAAGTAAGAAGACACCTTTTAAGAGTGACTAAAAGTAAGAAGGCACCTTTTAAGAGTGACTAAAAGTAAGAAGACACGTTTTAAGAGTGACTAAAAGTAAGAAGACACCTTTTAAGAGTGACTAAAAGTAAGAAGACACCTTTTAAGAGTGACTAAAAGTAAGAAGACACCTTTTAAGAGTGACTAAAAATAAGAAGACACCTTTTAAGAGTGACTAAAAGTAAGAAGACACCTTTTAAGAGTGACTAAAAGTAAGAAGACACCTTTTAAGAGTGACTAAAAGTAAGAAGACACCTTTTAAGAGTGACTAAAAGTAAGAAGACACCTTTTAAGAGTGACTAAAAATAAGAAGACACCTTTTAAGAGTGACTAAAAGTAAGAAGACACCTTTTAAGAGTGACTAAAAGTAAGAAGACACCTTTTAAGAGTGACTAATAGTAAGAAGGCGACTTTTAAGAGTGACTAAAAGAGTGACTAAACTTTGTATTACTTTTCACTTCCATGGAGCTATTTTTCACTTTTTCCTATGCGTTTATTTTTTCATAGAGGTTTATGGAAGCTGGAAGGTCTATTTAGTACCAAAGGTCGAAAGCATTGATGGAAAAATAACTTGCAAATTTTAAATGATAATTGAAAGGATCAACAGGCAGTTCGTTAACACACATCATCGAACGGATCTAAATTTCGTTAGAGGGAAAAGTCTGCAATTAGGTTTTATTTTTCTTCAAATCAGGCCAGGGGAATCGAGAAACACACCAAGAAAATGTTTGACGTTTTGGTCCCACCATCGTAAAGACACAGGAACAATATAGTTTGTACGATAAGATATTGGATCGTCAATGAAGAATAAAATAGTCTCAATTTAACAGATATTACCAGTGAAACTGACATTAGCTAATGTGGAATAATTTTATCTGTCCATATTATTTTGATAAAGCCTGTTTAATCAAAATGTAGTTGTTTGACCACGTTCAATGTAACACTACCGTTCATTCAATTCTTCGTCCTTGAATACTATACTGACCGACTAACGACAAGAAAAACATGTGAATCATTATCTATATTCATATTCAATAATAATAGTTATTTTGGTCTTCGAAAATAAATCTTTCAACAGTAGACCTATTTGTTGACCGCTAGCGTATAATTTGAAGAATATTATCAGAAATATTGAAGTAGTAATGTGTGTGTGAGATAGAGCGTCTTACTGAAGAGATGATATAAATAACTGATCATTTATGGTTGTGTTGTCATTTGGGCAGTTTGAGTAAAGGCCTTGTAATCAATTGCTTTTAAGTCTTAGGGGACAGATTCGGTGTGTTAGTACCAATCGTACCCTCAGTAACAGGAAATGTTCAGCTAAACAAATTAAAAATTACTTCAACATAGACATGAATGAATTAAGAAAGTAAAATTCTTAAAATTATGTGATTTATATGAATGTTCTAATGTGCTTCCCTGAAACCAATTAAGTGCAGAAGTGTAGGACGTAAAACTCCACCAATTTCATTTAATTTCCCTTAAAGTAGCGCTAGATACTTTGCTACATATGTTTTAATACTTATTACAAATTGTGACGCTATTGGGCATTTGTATTGCAGAAAAACAAGACGTGAAAATTCAATCTAAAATGTACTTCGGAAGCTGAAAAAGCTATTTTAGCTGGATGGAAAACACATTTTGCTTTACCTAATTGTTGGACGCAATATTCAATCTTTTATTCAAATCTTTCAACATAGTTATACAAAAACAAAATTTATTCGGGTTATGCATTGTATGTTATGCAATAAACTAGGCCTCTTTAAAGTAGGCCATGGGATGACTCATTGCTATGCTGTTCTTTACATATGAGCAGTACAAATTATTATGCATTTGCACAATGAAATATACCCTGCGAACCACAAAAAAGCAATTTAAAATGATTGATAATGGTTCTATTTCAGATGTTAATCTTACCATAGCACAATTACGTATTATGTACATTTGCAGTGGTTACACAATGATGTCAAGATCATTTGGATGCACGAATAATTTTGCACATGTGAAATTAATTTAAAAAATCTTTTTATCGTCAGATTAATACAAATACTAGTATATACACTTCTGTTCTAGAAATAACACGCAAATATTGAATCAATCGTTTAATCGTTCATCAAGCTAAAGACCATCTATGCTTGAGGTTTAAACTATATAATAAACCTGTGTGAAAAACTGGAATTCAATAAAAATGAAGGTTTACACCCACTTTCCAGCTTTAGTTAGGACTAATGAAGACATTTTAGAATTCTGGTGAAGTGCACATGGTTTAATGTGCTATGCACAAGATGGTCGACCTGCGTCACTGAAATATATAGACCTTTACCAATCGAACTAACACTGCACTACTCATACCAAATACCAAAAGACGATCTTAGCCAACATTCTTTTACCTCAGTAGCGTAACTATCATAAAAGCATTTGCTTGTTTTCACTTTTCATAAAGGTATATTAACAAAGCTGAAGTGAGGTCAAGACATGTATAAACTATTTTTTACTTATATCTATACATTGTAAAAACTTTTACTGTTTACAGCTGGTAATTGTGTAGTTGGCTTTGATATAAAAGGCTTGAGAATGCTATTGTTTTTTTTTTCCATTACATCCAATAGAATGACATGGTTTAATGTTTTGTCATTTTCCATGGGGGTTATTTTGGGTCTTGATTATAAGAAATGCATTTCGAAAATACCTCAATCTAAAAATTTGACTCTCTATAATCTACTACTTTTATATCACAGTCTCAAGAAATGACGAAATATCTTTGAAACGTGGATAATTCTAAACTCAGATGGATTTGAAGGCTCACATTTTGATGGTGAGCCTATTCAAGGTTATTGACTAGATTTTAAACTTTCTGACCGAAAGCCACCAGGCATTATTGATAATGTGCAACCTATTTTGGATCAATTCTATTTTTGTTTTTAGAATCTTCTTCCAAATAAGAGATTGTTGAGGGGTTTTCTAAAGATTTATGTGTATTTGGTACACTAATACCATCGAATTGCACTATTCAAATTTACAGTCAAACGTCTGTAGTTCCTGAAATTCCATTAAAACTGTTTGCAGGTGACAAAAAAAATCACATAAGGTCGTCGAAAGTGACGTTATTAAACACTTAGTTTTAGTAGAATTAAGAGAACCTTAGATTTCAGAACGCCTGATTGAAAATGGGAATGGTGCAAATTGATGCTTTCGGTGTCGATAAACAAAATAGAATTCAGAAACCTCCTTACAGTCTTAAACTGCTTCTGTTTAGAACTGCACGCGGTTTCTGAACAAAAGGTATTTACGGTGGATTATTTGTCTTACAATTTGCTTCTAAAACAAAAATATGTCGAGAGCCCTTTTGAGACATTTTAAGTATTTCTGGTAACATCTTTCCCACAGCCACAGGACTCGAATACAAACATCTCATTCAAAATATTGCTACAAAGTAATTTAATATTAGACATTCTTACACTAATTTTGCCCTACATGTTACCATTGCCTTATTTGTTAGTACCGTTGCTAGGTTATAATGAAATTTTTTGTTTTCTAAACCACACCCTATAGCCCCCAAAAATATTATTTATTCCTCAAAACAGAAGATTTCATAAGTCTTCATAAGTCATTGTATATGCAATAAACATGGGATTAAAGCTATAATCCGGGGAGGGGCATTGTCCAGTTGGCTCCATAACGCATGATTTCACTTAAGTATCATCTCTGAATTCAATGAAAATTCCCCAAAATACAATCAGCTTTCTTATCAATATGAGTTGAAATCGTCTGATAGCCACCAGTGTGATTATCTATTGAAGCAAATTATACAAAGAGATATTACAGTTTAGATTAGAAATATTGAGATCAACATATTATAGTTTTAAGTCCTTTTCCTGTAGCTGAAGACACGCTTAGCCATAGAGCAGTAGTTCTTGTGGTCCGTGGTCCCATTATGGTATATAATAAAGGCCATTTTGATTATTGATGGAGTGTAGAGTCCAGTGGTAGAGTATAGTGTCTGGGGACCGTGGGGTCGTTTCCAAACTGAAAATTTGACCGCAGGCAAAAATAGGTTGAGAACCGCTGTAATAGAGATTGCAAAGATTTGAACCTTCACTTACGATGTCGGTATCTTTGAGCAACCATGTTGGTTGAAACGAATGATGTTACGGAAAGTTTGGAATGGCTTGTTATTTTCTTTCGTATTGTTTGTTACGCATAGATTGGTTATGCTGATATTCCAACAAATAATAAAGAAAACAAAAGTGACACCACCAGAATAATTAGAATTCAATACTAGTATAAGCCGAATGCGGAGATCTCATGAATATGAAGAACTAGTCTAATCTAATTATCTTAGAGAAAATACAATAAGAAAATCAGAATTTCTCATAATAAGTTATCTAGTTAACTATGTTAATTCTGTAATTCTGATTAATATTGGTGTCGTAAACAGGCATAGGGTCGTCATGATTTTATCAAGCATGGTGACGACAAAGGTAAATTTTCTAGCATTATCAAACATTGTTACGGCTACATACAAGTGTAACTGGTATTTATCAACCAACATGGTAACGACTACAATGCCAAACATCATGCGGCTACATTCAAGTAAACCAAGTATAGAAAACATCAAGGAGATGGCTACAAGAATGCTAAATATTTATCAACCAAACTTGCAAAAATGAAATGAAATGAATGGAGTTTTACGTCCTACTTTTTTGCACCTTATGGGCTAATGAAGAATGACACCTCCATGCAGTGTGCTATGAGGCAAATTTTGCCAGGACAGCGGCATTAACCTGCTCTTTTTACGATTTCCAACTGTCGAGGGATCTTTAAAGCGCACAGCCTGTAGAGCCATCACGGCTCTCCAACCAAACATGTAACGACTACAACAGTTCCATGAAATCGGCTACATTCAAGTATACCACAATTTTATCAAGCAACCTGGTAACCATCATGGAGACGGCTACAAGAATTCCAAGTATTTATCAACCAAACTTGTAACGTCCATAATAATACCATGGAGTCGGCTACATTCGTGTATATCAGATTTTTATCAAGCAACTAACTTGGTTACGACTACAGTAATACCATGGTGGCGGCAACATTCAAGTTTATCAAATTTTTATCCAGCAACTTGGTAACGACTACAAGTAGACCTAAAACATCATTGTGACGGCTAAATACAAGAATACCAAGTATTTATCAACCGAACTTGTAACGTCCACAATAATACCATGGTATTATATCAAGTATATCACAATTTTATCGAGCAACTCTGTAACGACTACAATAATACCATGGTGGCGGCTACATTCAAGTATATCACAATTTTATCAAGCAACTTGATAAGGACTACAATAATGCCATTGTGGAGGCTACATTCAAGTATATCACATTTTTACCAAGCAACTTGGTAGCGACTGCAAGAATACTAACAGTATGCCTAGTTTTATCAATTATCCCGGTGGAAACTAAAAAAGTATGATATAAAAAATAGTGTATTTGCGAGCCTTTTATTCACGACAAAAAACCTTACTTGTTAATCATTGACGCACGCCATCTTTCAAATTATTACTGAAGTCTTCAAAAATGACAATTTAGGATTTAAAGATTATAAAATATATTAAATGAGAGTATCCGGTTTCAGAAAAGGTGTAAAAACTCGTTAATTATTTTCACTTTTTCATCCTTATACATATCTATTTACCTTGATAGTGGTCAGTTTACTTTGAAGTGACCGTTATGAGGTAGTTATGGTCGGTCAATAACGGACCAAATAACAATAAATCGAGGTCATTTCTTTATTTATAGGGATTACTCTTGTTATGATATGTATAAGATATGTGAATACATACAATAACGGATAGTAATAACAGGCTACCCTTTACCATTTGTAATTTGTGAACAGTGTTATCCCAGGTCCAAAATGAATATTACTTCGACTGCATAAAACTTACACACTGCACATTCAGGGTTCTGGGGGGAAATTGATTCTAGCAATTGTAAAAGCCTAAGGAAGAACAATAGTTTATTTGGGAAATTGCATGGATGGTCTTGATTATTTTATTAGTTGGTTACTTCAGCTTAAGGTGACGTTGTAATTGTGATACATGATGAACGTATAAATAAATGTCTATGCAATTATTTAACCATTTTAACCAATTCCTTCATATTCGGGTTCTTAAAGATTTATATATGAACATTTTATGCTGAGATTGAGGACATGTTTCTACTGTTGTATTATTAAGATTATTTAGAAGAGTGTTTATTTTAAGAAACTCATTTGAACTCTTCCTATTTCCCTTCCTTGTTCCTGTAATTCCGAAAATATATTTGATTATAAATTCACCATCGCTTAAGCGACGTCACAATCTAATAAGATTTTGGCCAAGTTTTCTTTTTAACAATCTTTCTTAAATTGTGGCGCATCACCGCTTACAAAATGGCGAGTGGAGGAATTGGGAAACATAAAAACAATGTCAACGAGAGCGATTTTCGTCTATTTACCGCACTAAAATCTTCAGCAATAAAGAGAGGCTTCGTCCTTTTGTGGCGCTTTGGACATTCCAAATATAGAAATAGGCGTGAGTAAATCTATTTTTAAACCCCGTTTTAAAAGATGACCATAATTGAATCAGCACGAGTCCTTGCTCCTTTGGAATCTTAATTGAAAATAAGTAAAATCGTTGTTTGTCTTACATAATATTTGAAACAGGTTTAAAGACAGGTTAAGGACCCTCTTATCAAACTCTAGACCAATATCATTTACAGTTTTAATACCTGTATTAAAGATGGTTGCATAATGCGGATCAGAACCAACGTAAGGCTTTTCTCTAATGATGATAATGTGCTATAAGAAAAGATAAGCTAATAGTTATGATGGGATGTACAGAGATAAGTGGTTGACAATTTGATAACAACTTCGTTAGACCTTTACGGTGTGCCTTGGCGATCATCGATTTTGTTTTTGTTACTATTTGACATGGAGTTGGACATGGTTGGTGAATCTGGATCTCGTAAAATTATAACCCTGTGCCACGCGCCTTACTGATCATAAAACTACAGATCTGACTATTGCGGGAGGCTCTTATTTGCGGTCATTCGCTATTTACTTTTGGGAATTTTACCATTTCTTTAACCATAATATAAAAATGCGTTTCGGAATAGAACAGACTGAAAAACGAATGAAAACAACATTTTGATGAAGCTTGGTTGATATAGTCATCTGTTGGCCGCAATATAGGAAAATCATGAGTTATTCCCCCTGGTTTCAAAATCATACACACCACCAAAAATATCCGATATTTTAAATAACCTTCTCCGATCACGTACTTGCATATTCGTAGACTTTACAATTAGTTCTAAAACAGGTGTTCACACATTAATGATGCCTGTACAGATATATTCTATCTAGCATAATAAATGTTTTAAATTAAAACTAGACTCAGATGTTGTCATATACGCAGTATCAGTAAAATTCGAAACAAGGAAATACATGATACGGTATTTTTTCGTCAATGAAGAAACCAAACAGAATGGACAGATTAAGGCAATTGTTTACCGAGACCTTCAAATCGCACAATTATTAATACTTGAAGTTATTGTATCTGTGATGTTCCTTGTATCTCCATCGGTACTTATAGAGGTAGAGTGTGGATATAAGAAAATCATTCACCCCATGCGCGGTATTCATAATCAGTGATCAGTGGTATATTTGCTCTGGTCACCATCGAGAAATAACTAAAGCCCTCTAGCCGTAGGTGAAATTCTGTAGTGATTTGATCCGACTTCGCCGTTACAACATAACTATTGTATAATAAGGATTAAGAGATCAGGTCAGTCGCAGATTATTGTTTATATATGTGTTTTATCCTGATTGCTTTTCGACCATTTTTATTGTAATTATCAACACTTCTCGTTTCAATGACCATTTGATTACATTATAATACATATCTCAAGGAGCGAGGTCATTGTTTTAGACCCATATTCCATACATTATTAAAAAGGTATGTCAACAGGGTTTAGTCTGAATTCTCAACCCTTCTCTGGATTAACACTTCTCGTTTCAATGACCCCTTAATTACATTATAGATGAAAATATATCAAGTAGAGAACTGTATTGTTTTAGGTCCTAGTCTCATGAATTAATCAAAAGAAATGCCAACAGGATTTAGCCTGAATTTGCTAAACTGAAAAACACTTCAAGTTGCATTGACCTCAATATTATAATTTAACCGAGAGGAGACTTGCCTTTCCCGATTTTGATCCACCCTGTTTGCTTCATTCCGGATTCTATAATTTTGTCTTTTCTTCCTTCCGAATTCAATGTTATATGATTTATTCCTCCCTGATTCTATTTTAATGATTTTTTTTCTTGTGACCCAAACCACCATCGTGATTCTATTTTTTGATCTTTTATTTTGCTTATGATATATTCTACCTTACCGATTCTATAGTATGATCTATTCTACCTTCCCGATTCTATAGTAGGATCTATTCTACCTTCCCGATTCTATAGTAGGATCTATTCTACCTTCCCGATTCTATAGTAGGATCTATTCTACCTTCCCGATTCTATAGTAGGATCTATTCTACCTTCCCGATTCTATAGTAGGATCTATTCTATCTTCCCGATTCTTATAAATGATTTATTTGCTCTGCATGGTTCTATTTTATGCTCCATTCCCTTTTACTTAATTCTGATCTGTTTTCCTCCTAAATTACATTATATTTTTTATGTTTTCTCTTCTGTTTTATTCCATAATATTCTCCCTTACTGATTCTATTGTATGATCTTTTATATAATCTATGTCTTTTCTTATTCTATGATCTTTTCTTTTCTGTCCAATATTTTAATCTCTATTCTTTACTTTAAGGAATACTCATGTCCTTGATTTTGTTCCTCATGCTATTAAGGCCTGTTAGAGAACCTATTTCCCTCTGATATTGATCCCGCTAATTGCTGAACTGTATTATTACATTGGTAATTATTTTAAAAAAAACTACTATTATTCTATCAAGACGAATTATTATTCCGAAATTCTGAATCCTATTTGTTACAGTTTTATAAACTGTCTAAAGATAGACACAATAGTAATTCCTTTGTTCCTTATAGTATCCTCAGCAAACATAAACCAAATATTTCGGGGATAATAAGTTACATATAACAAATATTTCAGGGATAATAAGTTACAAAATATAAATATGCAATTTCAATAGAGACGATAATATAAATTCAAATGATAACTGTAAAGTAAGCATATCTATTGATCATATTCTGAAAATACGTATATGGCATAACAAGTATATGAATTGAAGCTTTCTCCAAATTTTTAAATCTGAACCGTCAAGCCCAAAAAATACACCTGGTTGCACTTTGTCTTTATATTGTCAATAAAGAACAGTTTCTGAAATGTAACTTTCTCATTCCCTAAGTTTGTGTATAAATTAGATATGAGACAAATTTTAGCCACCTCGTGTTAATTACAATGGCTAAAATAAAGACATATTCATTATGTGTTTCAGGTAATTCAACAGGTAACTATTGTAAGATTGACATGTCCAGTAGCCAATCAGATTCAAACGATTCAGGCCAACACGCCCCTTGTTCGTTGAAACGTAGAATAGATTTTCAATAGAGCTTTTATGTTTAAAAGTTATTCTATCCCACTACAAGATGGATATTTTACTGCTGGCCCCAGTTTTCATAATTAAAAAAAGGAAACTAATTATTAATTGTGATTAAGGTGTTTTAACAAGGTGGAATATACAATTTCAAAATGGAGTCTCAGACTTCTTTGGATTATTTGATTGAAACTGAGGATTTTTTAGGCAAATTTTCAAAAGGTAAGACATTTAAACTATATGAAAACGCGCTCACGTGGTCTCTGGTACCATAGTTCCAATTGTTTCTGTAAACAACATGGGTAATTACAAACCGAAAACATATCATACTATACCTAGCAATTTCTTAAAGGATTGATCGATCTTAAAAATCATTTGTATTAATCTTACGATGCGTTTTCTTCTCTTTTTTAAACAGACGGAAATTTCCCAAAATTTTCATACGCGAAAAAGAACAGGTGTCGCTTTTAGTCCTACTCATATGTCATGAAACGACAAAGTCGTGCCTTTTTTGACAATGTTTGAATATGTACGCGGAATTTGTAAATTGCTAAAAAAAAGTATTACATTAGTTTGCATGAACATTTTAAATATATTTATCTGCCCTTACGTTTCTATTTACCTCATGAACAATCCAGAAGGCAATGAAATGAATGAAAGGTGGAGCTGAAAACGATGTATTTTAAAGGTTTAACTGACGAATTTGGCGATTTATAATGATTTTTACATTCTCATAAAATCGAACTATTTACGTCTGCATTAAGTTTACCAAACAATCTTATAACACCGTTGTGTGTCTTTATTTATGTTTCCTATCTTAGTTTAGAAAAATTAGCTGAATCATTTGCCTATGCTACTCTACGGGATTCAGATGGAAGTTAGTCTTCAATTATCAGTTAAGACTGAAGTCCCACAAGTTTACTTTGTGTTTACAGCATAGTTATGCAACCCAACACCACTTCATGGCAATCATATCCTCTCGGCCATCGCCGTACTATTAAACATGAACCCGAACGCTATCAAACTCGTGGTTTGAACCTAAAGACTTTCTTTGAATTTAGGCTTCATAAATCTATTGTTCTCGTGCCCCAATGTTTTTTAAGCTTAGTAACGAGCAATTAAAAATTTGGCGCTTAACATCTGTCTGGCTGAGATGAGCTTCGAAATGAGTGGCTTTCTCATTCGTTTGATAATACTGACTGTCTAAATTCTTAACGCTGTTATTAACGAACCCTTCAATGGGTTTTCATAAGAATTGGTAAAATATGTGAACGAAAAATTTGAACCTTGTTGAATATATTTGCAGTTCAAAAACAGTATGGCTATAAGACAAAGCTTAAACAAACATGTCGCATCCTTTTCGTTACGTCTCCGCTTCAGCTGTGTTTAATAGAACAAGTTACAAACTTGGTAACCAGCGAATGTTATAGCGTAATTCACGATTATGTGAATGGAGGGGTTTATGCTGAGTTATCCGACGACAAATTATGCTTGTCTGTGAGTAGGTTTGGACAAGGGAAACCTTACATCTCCTACATACATACATAACAACTTCTTTATAGAATCATATACAACAATCATACCCATATGTCGTGTATACACCACATCGGAATCGGAATTCTTGCTGAAATTAGCCCATCCCCGATTCCACTGAAAAGCCGTTAAGACATATGTTTCAGCCTAGACCCTCATACTATGGCGTATATCTATGGCTTTAGTGGGATGGATGTACAAGACAATCTGCATCTGTTATGACAAAAAGTGATAGATGGGAACATCTGACCCATTCATATCCATCTCAAATTGTTGGCCTAGTTTACAATTATGAAATATTACTTAATATGATTTATATTCTTAAAATTGGCCCGAAAAACTGTGTACCATATTCTAATCAGTTATTTTTATCGGCCTTTTACTTATTCTTTATATATATTTCACCCACTAAAATACCACCGCACCCCTTTAATATACATCTAAAGTGTTCACTCGAGTATGAAGAGTGATTATTAGGCCGTTTATCGAATAGGGCATTATCTCCATTTTCAACTCCCTAAATGTCATTTGTTCTATCACTGGTTAAATATTAACAAATATATTAGACCAATTAATAATTCCCATGTTCTTGCCGCCTTTAGCCCATTGAAAATAGGGGGTAACCAAAGCAGATCGTTATAATTAGAAACCGCCTCATCTAAGATTAGAAACTAGGTTAAAACCAAGGAAATGACATGGTAAACATAAAATAACAAAAAAAAAACGAACACCAAAGTCTTATTTTTTGTAACAGTGCACCGACGACATGCCAAATTAAGATGATAGAAATAGGTTTGAGACAAGGTGATTGGCTTTGTCCTTTGTCATTCAATTGGCTTCAATAATGAACAAATACCACAAATCAATTGAGAACCTCAGTGCAAACATTTCAATTTTTCTCACAGTTTTCACTGAATACGATCCGTTTACTCTTTTTGAAGCACTCATAAGAATTCTTAAACATGAGGACTTTTTTGAAACAATTAATTTATAATTAAATCAACGTTAGATACATTTAAACCAAACTAGAAAAAAAGTCTTACAACATCGGGTCAATTCGTGCCCCTTTTAGTTCAAACGTTTAAAACTTGCATTAAAACAAAAATATTTGTCTTTATTGTGTTTCAAGAGTAAAAAACACACTAACAACTGTATTGTAACAATATAGCCATGTGGTTTGGGCAGGCGAGTTGACACAAATTCAATATTGGTCATCAACAAGGTGATTTTTGAAATACCTAAATGTTCCAAGACTTGGTGTCAGCCTAAGATGTCTCCGAAAGGTGTAACATATTTTTTAACTTTCACATATTTGTGAACTTTCTAATCACTTAACGAACAGCGTAATTTGCCATTTTCTCGCCTTCTCAAACACGATGTATATATAATCGAATTTCGTAGAAAGTCTAGCCTACGTTGGTATTTATTATTCTTACATTGGAATGCTAATTGCAGCTTGGCCCCTTATTTTCTTCATGTACTCAGTTATGTGGTATTCATTTACCCTGATTAATAAATGGTTATGCAAAATAATCGCATCAAACGATTATAGGGATACAATATGGGCAAATTTCATATTAAACATTCCATTGACAGAGTTCGCACTATTTGAAACCAACTATTTTTTTTTAATTGCAGCATTGGAAAGAGACGACGAAGGCGTACGGAAGCACACATTTGAGATTTTAGCAGCTCTATGTGTGTATTCTAAAGAAGGATATAACAGAGCTGTAGGGGTTTTAGAGCATCACCAGGTAAGAAACATGTTTCATTAGTCAAATGTTTTCGATATGGATAAACAAAACTCGTGCATGTGTTATTTATCGCGTTTTCAGACATTGTCATACAATTTTTGGATATTGTATGAAATGAGACTGAATGTGTATTACAGGGGAAGATTTGCAATTCGTTTGACCTGAACAATCATACCTTAGTCTAAAAAATTGGAAATGTTAGTTAATTAGAATCGAACTTTGAGCCTTAGAAATCGAAAATAAGATAAATCTCACGGATTCTGCGATTTTCATTCATTTCTGGAACCTTTTCATCTATTAAATCTGGCAAAAATGGCAAATCTGTCCCTTTAATATCCACATTCAATGGTAATTTATCAGTATACAGTGTTTGAATCTAAGTCACGGAATTTTAAGAAGGGGTTTTTAGATTCATTCTCTTCTGTGACAGGGACTACATGAGACGAATCGCATAATCACTGTTATTATAATGTCATTGACCGACCATGTAAAATACCGTATGTCAGATGAGGCTTTAGATTTTGTTATTAGTAACTGTCTTGGAAGGAAGGTTAACATATCTGAATTGTGAGCTTGGGAGCATAACTGAATTTCATTTAAGTTGAATGATTTTTGAACAGTACCTAAGCGGTTTGTGAGTTATCTGATTTCAACAAATCTGAATTTTGACAGAAATCAATTGCCTCTAGTTCTTTCGAATGAATGGGTTTTTAGTATAGCAGGATATTTGTTTCGGGCAGTGCCCAAATTTCACCAAAAAGCTAAAAGAAATGGGGTTTAGGTAATGTTTGTGTAAGAAAGAAAATGACTCTCACTAACTGTGTGTTGTTCTATTTGAGTGACTGTGTGAATGTCGGATGATTGGTAAATACCAACTATGGACAGTGACAATAAGTTTACACATGACAATTCTTTTGTCCATTCTCACTGTTTGTCCAAGACTTAGATATTGGATGGCCAAAGTAAAAAAGACAGGGATAACGGGTGCGAGTAGATTACTCATACGATTCGCTACAATAAGATTGCCTCAAAATTCTATTTGCATCGGAAAATCAAGGGGCTTTAACGTAATTCGGACAAAATAGACAATGGCTTTAGTATTACCAGTTGTGACCTAATGTATCAGCATACTTTGAATAAGATTCAAACGGCATTCAGAAGCAGAGGGCACATACATACAAAAAAGAGAACGCAAGGGAATTATTGTATAGCACACTTCTATAATAACAAGTTATATAACGTAACGTATATAAACACATATTGAATATATAATATGTTGAATTGAAGTGAAGTATCCAATGTTATATGTAAACACTTTTTTAGCAAGTAATGTATACGTTGACAACAAACACAGTTCCATAGGCGTTGACAAGTGGCGTAGGAATACAGTCACGCAATCACAATTGAAAACAATATAAAAATATAATATTATTTTTTATGTACAAGCTACCACCTGGAAACCCGTACTTAAATGGCTTAGTAAGCATTCTTTCCAATTACAAACATTACACATGCGAAAAGGACCATAATTTTAATGTACATGTACAAGAAAAGGTTAACAGTCAACAAGTCTTTATAAGCCAGCAATATCATCAAATCATATATCAAAATCCCTAAAGTTATGCATCCTTGTCAAAAGTCATAGTAACAATTTGTTGTCCCTTTATGAAGAGCATTATTTTCAATCACGACTTTACAAGGAAATCAAGTCGAATGACACTATTGTATTTGGAGTATTATCTCTTCCTTGTCTCGCAATTTGATTTCATGCCAATAAACAATGGCAAATACTTCCAAATACAAATACTTAAGATAGTGTTCAACTTTTGGCTACCAATTCGTAACGGAAACATTTGACTTAAACTTTTGCACTTCGGTTCTTCCTTCTTATTGCAAATAAGAGAGAAAAAGTGAAATTGTTAAGGTAACATAAAAATGCGCTAGAAATTTTTATTTGTCGCTCTGTTAATATGGGTCTGGTACATACGGAAGAATTAGGCTAGGCTATTATTTGACCCAGAGTCTAGGTCAGGGGTCAGACCTTAAAATAAATCGTACAGCTTATATATTACGTCACATTATGTAATATTACGCATGCATAGTAAATCTTGAGATATAAATATGCATTGTATATTGCAATTAGATATGATATTCTCCAGTATGTAACTGTCATTTGACAATAGCCGTTAATCAAGAATTGGCCTGGGAATTTATTAGGGTGCAGGATTGTATTGTTATTACCTGTTTGCCTTTTGATAAATGCAAAGTGCATATCCGAATTCCCTTTACAAAAGTATATTATGCACTAAGCTTTTTGATTAGTTTTAGCTATTGAAATGGTAGATGAATAGATAAATCCTCTTTGAGCTGACATTTGTTGTATTTTTTTGCATCAATTTAAAAATAAAATGTATTTAGATTTCCAAAACATATTTTATTTACGTGAAATTATTTTTTTTGTTTTTTTTAACGTTATTGAGAGATGTTTTTCCAAAACTTAACGTCCTGTGACTAGCGTTTTATTTAATTCTATTCAGTATACAATGTCAGGTTTAATGTAAATGAACGTGTCCCAGCGAGCTATGACACGACATTTTGTAAGTATATTTGAAGTCGTCAGCCATCCTTGTCGTATTTTTGAAAGATTGAAAAGACATTGCACTCACCAATGATTAATTATGCAAGTTTTAAAAAGCTTTTGTATCGTTGAAGAACCCTCCAGCGACTATTCAAAAAAATACACAATATGGCACGACTGGCTTGTTTGACTCGTTTTTTCAAAAGAAGTTTTAATAATAACCTGGCTTCTTAAAACTTGTTTGCATCTGGTTCTAAAATGATGAAAAAGTCCGCCATTTTACAAGCAATTCTAATTATAACTCACCGGAAAAGTTGCTGATTGGTGAAAACCTTCATTTTGTAATTTTTAAAACAAAAACACGTTTATCTCGAATTTATCATGACCTTTTCTAACTATATAATACTTATTGCATTTGAAACTAAGTGCACATGACTATTTCGGCGGCGCAGTATAAATTTCCATAATAAGCATTGTTTATCTCTATCACTAACATAAGAACATTTCAGTTATCAAGTTTTCACCGCCTCGTGCACAAGATGCGCATTTTTCCACATGGCTGCTTCTTTGGAATAAGTAGGTCGCGATGGTCTTTTCGAAGTCATGACGTATATCGGAATGAAAAACTTCACGAATCATAAGAGCAAATTTATAAACTTATGCGAGCAGCCTTCGCCACTGCACGGTGCTGATTTTTTTATTCCCCCAATTCAGTCGAGTCTTTTTTCACCTCATACGTATTTTAATATTTAGATTTTGCTAAAAGTTAGTCATAGTACAAAGCTCTGCGGATCAAATATTTACTTACACTTATACAAAACACAATGAAATGGAGATTTACGTCTTTCTTTGATGGACGTAGTTGACCTACTTTGAAAATCATTCTTTTAAAAGAACAAGAAAAAACGTTCAAAGAGAAAATCTATGTCTGCCAATTGCAAGATACTGCATGTTCGGTTTTCTATATAGCATAAACGAAGCATTAATAGGTAATAATTCTAAATTGATTGACTTATTTTTAGGACGACGCCCAACTTTCCGTTCCTGGTTATGGGCCTTGGGGTCAGTGAGTTGCATAGTTCTACTACACTGCTACTAAGTGATTTAACGTGTTGCTTAAATTATGTGCGATTGTTGATTGTACTAATAATACAAATATATATATAAATAATACTACTTAGAATTTGTGTTGTATACGGTAACTATCAGTGACCACTTTAGTGACAACGAAATAAAGCCAGAGATACATTATATGTAGCTATTAATATACTCATGTTTTTGTTCCCTTTCGGTAATTGTTAAGCTTAATAATAGCTCATATTTATGAGAAAAGGAGTTTCTTTTTTTCTTGCACTGCTTTGTTTGCAACTTTGTGTAAGTGTTTGTAGGTTCTCTCTTGAATATCTTTCTCACATTGATCTGAAATTTTGTGTAAAATACCATTCGATTATGGTACATATTTTTTTCCATTGATAAAGACTTATTCAGCAGAAAGGGTACATAGAGGAAGTATATATTCTTTTGGTATCCTTACTCGCGAGCGCCAATTTCTCAACTAGTCTGGTCTTGTTGATATGCAAAGAAAAGGTTAGCAAATCCAACGATGCATCTAAAGTATGCAAGAACCCCCTTCAGAGGCTACGAAGGTAGAAGGCCAGACACTGTGTAATATGTGATTTCGATCGATCTGAAGCAGTATTCGTTTGTCAATACCAGACACATATTTAAAACAGGCTATTATTTGTCGATTGTTTTACTAGAAAAAAAGTTTTTAACAACACAATCTAGTTTTTAACATGTTTCCCGTAACACCGACTGACTTGTACTAAGTGAGATTGACTCAACAAATTGTTGTGAAGTGGATCTTTGTTGAATGTAATACTCTGACTATGAGATAGTGTTCATTGATATACCTTGAATGAATTTATCTTAATATGCTGCCTAAATGACTCATACTCTAAGTATTCCTAAAGACTTTTGAAGTGTACTCCGTTGAGGTATAACACAGGATTGTAAAGGAGGTTTTCTTATGTATCCATCATCGATTAGTACTATTCCAATTTTTAATCAGACGTTGTGATGCAGTATTATCAGCATCTGAGAAAAAATATATGGATTTGAATGAACAAGATCCTCGTTTTGTAGAGCTCGACTTGACTGAAAAGATGTTAATGGGTTTACAGACAGGTGACGTAATTTCAAACCAATGCTAGTAAGATTGAGCAAGTGTTGATTTAGTCAATAAGGTCTTGTATTTAAAGTAAACCAGTTTCACCCATGATTACATATACTTTACCTTTTCTTCAAATACACTTTCCTCCTTATGTACATGTAGCTTGCAAGTAGCATTAACACAGGCGGTAATTGATAGACCTTCATATGTACATGTAATTTGGTGTCATAAAAGCTTGTTCTGTTTGACAATTACATTGGATGAACTGTCTAGCATTTACAGCAAAGAATCATATAAGATGTTAGGTAAACATAGGATTTCCGCTCGCATTGACAACACCTGGAGATGATGGATGACTGTCCAAACCTAAGGTGACCCACAAAATGCCGTTGCAGCGCTTTAGTGACATAATTTACGAAAGGGATGTGTTTTGATATGAAAGCAGACAGATTGTCCGTTTGAAAGAGGTTACTGATTATAGGCTCAAAAGGTTATTAACAGATTTATAAATAAATTTAGAATCTGCTTGACGTTTTACATTAAAATATTTTCGAATGTTAAATATTGCTTCTATGGTTGAAATACCAATACGTGTGATAAATGGACATTTCGGATACAAGTGTCATTGCTGTTTGCACACATATAAGCATCATTTTTGTGGAGAATAATGATTCGTTACTCGAAGTTCAACTAAGACACATTATGTCATCCACAGATTCAACTCACGTTATCGTTGATCAGGTTTCAAGACCAGTAAAGGGAGATTGTACAAACCTATCCAGCCTCACATTTCAACTTAACGAGACGATGGTGAAGGTATGAAAGTATTAAATTGGCCAGCGTAAATGATAATGGCCCAGTAATTACGGTGATAAATACCCATCGGGTCAAGGATTCATCAATAGCTAACGATAATCGTAGTAGGTCGATAGAGTCGCCCTGTTTGTTACCATCATCATTTATTTTCCATTTCTGTCAAAACAAGTCAAAGTGGGATAATATCATCTGGATTAGACTGAGGACGATAATGACTTTTGGGCGGTTTATTTGAATTATGACGATTCGTACAGCCCTTTCGGTATGCTTATTGATTCGAATCATTCGAAAAAGTGGATGGGTTGCATTTAATAATGCTTGTTCAAAGTACAATTAAAGTTTAGCATATTTGGATCACTGCCCGTTTCGTTCATTTACGAATAAACTAGTTCGAACTTGGTCCTATACCTAATAATTGATTATCCTAATTCTCGTACGTCTTAAAAATAATAAGGGTGTTAGTTTGATTGTTAAGGCAAGTAAATTGTAAAGAGACACACTTGGTAAAGAACAATCCTTGTTACAGCTCCCCACTGGGGAATGGCATAACCTACATAACGCCCTGTTGTACTATGAAATAACCGTGATAATACCCAGTTGTGCTGTGGTTTAACCGTGATAATGCCCTATTGGGGTGCTGTATAATGTTTTATAACGCTTAGTTTACTGAGATACAATTGACAATGTAACCCAGCTAAAGTAATGGTTATCTATTGTTTATCCGTGTTAGGGTTAAATCAATCAAACAGTTTTTGTGTTTTCCTTATTTAAAACAGAGGCGAAAAGCTTTTGATGCTTTAAAATTGGAAAGCAGATCGACCCCATAAGATTGGATTGTTCTAGAAGATGGCATTTTATAGTAACAACGATAATCCCAGTTTCTCTGTCTTCTTGTGCAAGACCAAATGAGCACTTTATAATATATGCACAATTATCTTGCAATGACGGTTTAGTTTTAAGCACCCTGTTGCCTAAGTTAACAAAATCTTTACTCAAGTCAAATCTCTGTCAAACCTAATTATTTCTTAGTCTGATATTTTAAGAACGACGAAAAATTGTGATCAAAATTGAAGAACGTCTCCAACATTTTTGTCTTACTCATTAAAGGGCCACATATCATTTGTCATATATTATTCAAACCGACAATTTTCAGAATGGCTTGAGGGGAAAAATATGTCTAAAATATCATTGTCCTAATAGAAAATGTTCAATAATATGCGTTGATCGTGAGTCACACGTTTGTCTTATCCTTACATATCATCTTCAACGGTCATCTCAGTTTCAATACACGTTAATGAGAAAGTTTCCCATGCGAAGAACTTTATTAAAATGTTAATGATTTGAGATTTAGATGAGATGACAAGCTAGATGATATGCGTGTGAAATAAACGTAGGATCACAAACTGTATCTGATACTGTTGAAACGTTCATTTCAAAGATATGTTATTAGGCCAAATAAGTTTCGAAATATATGATCTTAAAAATGTGTCAAAATATGAAATGCAGTTAATGTTTCAACAGTCACTGACATTGCCGATACCTTGGCTATTTATATGAGGCCCAGTTTGTTAGACGTAACATATCCGATATAAATTTGGATTCGTTGGATTTAAATTTTCGAGTATGTCGAGAAAAGTACATAGGAAAATTGAATACATTATGCCATGATTCAGAAATATACACTAACTTATATTTTCCCTACCACGCCCGTGCTTTAAATAAGAGATTTCAAAGAAAATCTTTTTAAATAGGCGCTAAATTAAGAGATTCAATCTTTTGTGGGGATGATTTTAATATGGATACATGATTATATACAACATCCTGTTAACCACCACACCTTGCCTGTGAATTATCAAATCAACTATTTGAACATTGAATCAGGCGTCAGCGTATCTGGCTTCGACAATAGGTTCGGGAGCCGAGCAGAGGCAGCAAAACGGTTGATGGGTGGGGGGCAAAGTCGGATCAGACTCTTTTCTGAAAGGGCCATGCCCCTCTCTCCTCTATAAAAACGCCACGGGGCTTTGACATAGATGTTCCTTTCGAAGCAGCGAATGCAACACCAAAACAATGACAAAACCCCAAGGATTCGACAAGGTGTTTCACAATTTCACATGATATGTGACAAGGATTTGCCGCCGGCCTTGTTAAACTGACAATAAATGGTCGTACAACTGACATGTTGCTACGACTAATGTCAATGGCAATGAGAGACCATTACACCGCCTTCCACCTATTGCCATGCGTATTTACCTAAACCATACTTGATGTGTTTGTCATCTTGTGTAACGATTGAAAGATAAAGTGTTGAAGCATTTTTTCTGAACTTTAAAACATTTGTCATCTTTTTAAAAGCACTTGTATTAAATAACTTGTTTTTTGTGAACCTTAGTCCTAGATGTATTTACATGACGTAAACGCTATTTTTATATTATATGCATTATAATTCGGTATCAGTCGTAGATCGACGACTTCCTCATAAGTGCAATTGCTTAGGATCAAATTATATCGTATATTTCAATACTAGTCCATCCACAAGCGCCCTCAAAAGCAAAATTGCATTTGGTGTGATATCACCCGCATGCCGAAAAGTATTTATAACCCCAATGTCCAAAACTAGTAGCCCTGATAAGGAGTGTTTATTTACATGCGTCGGTAGCATAAGATGATCTTTTAGGTGATTAATATGCAAAGTTGGTTAGACAGTGCACAATCTCTCAGGTTGAGGGGTTTCCCACGGTTGATTTGTCCCAGGGGTCAGGGTTTCTCGAGATATCTGTTAAATTTAGCCTAAATTGGTACAAGCAAAAACAGATACGCCTCGCAATTATTATATCTGTTTGAATCGGGGTCTTGTAACCGTCTGTGAGTAACACCAGGTTTATCCATAATCTTTGCATAGTCACGAACGGAATGTTAGATAGTGATCCAATGAATTAAACTCCGCTGAGGAGTGGGTGTGCATATTCTTAAACCTTGAACCTCGTTTTTCGCCTATTCACTTCGGCGAAATTGCGGAGCTAATTGATTTCAATTCGCATCTGATCCCCTCAGCTTTTGTTTTACTTTAAAATTCATTGATCAACTCTCCAAAGTAACATCTCGTCACGAGTTCTGTTTTCTAATGAAGCTCTCCTTTCTTCTCTTCTTTATATGGCTAATATAAAAGCATGTTTTTGTTAGGTTTTAAATTTCCTGCAATTGACATATATTTAATGCAAAATGGTGAAATGCTATATATTTGACCTTGTATCTTTTACATAATTATTATGGAGTAATGCATTGTCTGTTCGTCTATTTTAATAACAGTGCGTGGTCGTACCTGGGGATAACTATATCCTTCGATCAACCCACTATTATTGCAGTCTGTCAAATCAAATTTAATGTTTTTTCAACCGTTGTCAAATTTCACGCTTGTTAAATTGAATATGAAACGTAAATCTGTGGTATATTAGAAGAGATTATGAACGGAGTTGGTTGATTAAGCTGTAACATTCAAGGTTTAGGACGGACTGTCCCAAGGCTATTGGTTGTCATTTCTTATCAGCTCAGCGAGCAACAGATGCGTCGATACCTGATGATCGCGATTAAGTATGAATATCATACATATGTAATTCGATCGGTTACAGCTGATGAGGATTTTAAGCGCCTATTTACAATGAGAACCTTTGCAAAAGCCACATTAGTAGATTCATACCCAAATGTAACAGAAAAAGATTATAATAGGCGATTTTTTTAAGAAACGCTCCGATCCATCGCACAGTTTACGCTTTTCATATATATCCACAAATCTACCCGAATTGTCTACTGGTGTGTTACTATCAAATCTTATATCAACAACACTAGATGCAATCTTATCTGAATATCACATGTGTGCTTCACCTGTTGGTTATATAGCAGATATTCCGCTTCGTGCGTCCAATATGTCACATTAACGTCATCATAACAGTTCCTATCAGCTGGTGCGTTATCTGTGCGGTGGATCCAGTGGTACAATAACAAGAATCACGTCATAACCATTAGTAACAGATACGAGTATAGATGGATACGCAGTAAAACGTACACATAGTGTACTCGACGACACACCGAGTACAAGTAATGGTATGCGGAAATGGTCTCAGAAAAATGATTGAGTCTGGTTCAAATATGGGGGTCTGAATATTTATCCATCTGATGATAAATCAGACCATATCTAAGAACATGGAACGAGGAAACTCTTCAGACATTCATGAAATACTCAGCATCAACATTGGAAATAGAATTGTCATTACCGTCACATTTTGACAGTGATTTCCTTTCTCATGCTATTTGAAAACCGCTATTGGCGATATTGACATGAATAGTTTACATTCAATAAGAACCTAGCGGCTATTCTCATATTATTTTCACAGTTATCAAAAACAACATTCGGGCAGGTCACCGAGTGTGAGAAGTGATTGAATTAAATATTATTCCTATTTTGGGAAGAAAATAGCCCGGTGTTTGCAAGACCAATATAACGAGTTAACGTTATGTTGTTATTCAGACGATTTCTTTTACGACGACAAATTGACGTCTTTGTGGTGGGTGTTGATACAAAGTTAAAATCAGGTTGCTCTGGCCAGACTGAAGAGGTCATTGAACCAGATTAAATTATTTGATACAATTGATAATGGTATGCAATTATTTGATATTCTCTTGCTTTTTTTTTTTTTGATGATCATTAAATACATATATTCTTATATTTGCTGATGAAATGTTATTATTTGATGAGATCGATTAACATGGACGAATTTTGAAATTTGATAAACTAAAGGTTGCCAAAAAAGTACTTGTAACGTACATGAATTTGCATGGAATTCATAAATAGGGAATTGATTGTATTGTATTAAAACCGAAATCTTTTGAGGCAAGTGGTCATGGACCTACATTTAATCATCTGCAATTCTATTAGAAAGAGCAGTTCAGTTACCTCGTTGGATAACAAATATCCATCGGCTGACTATAGTATCATGTGAGCATTCTTTAAAAGATAACATGACTTCACCTTTTAATAATATATGACAATACGATGATCTTAACCAATCAGAAATATTCAAGGCGTGGAAAATCGGTACTGATTTGCCGGAAGCAAAGTGGACGACAGTTACCTCATACCATTAAGCTACTATAAAAACACATCTAGTAAAGATATACTATGAGGAATGCTAATATTGGTGAAAAGGGTCGGAATTAGCCGATTTCCTGTGGAAATCCATAGCATAATCCTTTCTTTGGCCAAGCCTGAACGCAGTGTCGCCTTTACAATCCGAATTCTCTGCCCTAAAAAATGCACATCTATGCAAGAAATGCATCTAGGACTCCTACATTATCGTTATTCAATACAAAACTTGAAATCTCATCTGCTGTTGCATATGGAGCATTAATTTCAAGACCACACGTTAAGGACAATCCCTAATTTTATGGTGGTCTATCGTATGGTAAAGCTCTTCTGCATTAGTTCTGCTCGTCTAGACAAAATATGACCTCTAATGTTCAAGGTCAACTGCTGCATATACAAAGTACGAGTAGAAGCCTCGGGTAGAATGTCCATTTGACGGTGCAGGTGGCATGGAAAGGTCTGACTAGCTCAATTTACCTATTGTGACAATGGTTCGCCTTGTTAGCAATTATAATAACTCTACAGTATCGTTGGGTCTTCTGATATTTCATACCATTGATTTCTTTTTTGTGTGTTTAATGGGATAAACGCGGCATACTTTAGGATTGTGCATTCTTTGACGTAATGAATATATGTGCAAACTTTTCGAAATGCTCTCGAATTCAAATGAAATAGTGCAAGCCTGAGGGAGATTAAAATAGACTGCTCATACTGTATCATCGTATCCCAAATACGAGTTTGGACGAAGACGTATGACGAACTGTGGTTTGAACACCATTATACTGAATGCCATCTTTATCAGATGCATTTGAACGATGATTCAGATACACTTATGTAAAGGCAGCTATTATGGTACGCTGTCAAACCACAAAAAAAAAACATGTACCCTTATGTACCCCGATATATCTATAGACACTTTACCACAAAAATGGATCATCATTTTGATTGACGGATCGTTCGTGACAAGAAAATAAATAGATAAATCGATGACGTCAAAACGTTACGTTAAGACTCTTAATTTGAACGTATCGGAAAATCTTTGATACGCATTTACACCCTCGATTTAGTCCATTATAATACTGATGGATAATGAGCATTAAATGAGAACCACTTAATTAAATACTAATAGCCGCCTCGTGAGCAGGCATTTAGACAAAACTTACACAGTTTACGGTAGATAAGTAGTAAATCATTCATAAATTTGCCCTCGAGCTAGGGGACGTTCAGAAACAATAAATGGAGCGCAGATAAAGTTTTAATTCAAGACTAACTATATAACTATACGAATTTGGTATACACATAGTCAACGAGGTCGCCATTCACCAGGTAGTGCATATTCTAATGGTTTAGCTGTTATAGTTTTACGTCTATTATAACGTAAATGGGTTAAAACAAAACTATTGTAGTGCCCCTCTTCTTAAACAATAGAATCAGGAAAACTTGTAGGAAGTTAATCTAATTCATTCTAACGTTGTTGAAGTGTTAAGCACATCCCGACACTTGCGCAAATCCATTTGATGCACCTAGAATTAAAATTCAACTCAAATCTAGGCGTTATCTTAACATTTGTCACGTTTATCTCCCTTTCAAAAGCACTCTTCAATAACTGGAATCTATGCAATTAGCTATTTCTCACACACATTCACCGCTTCATATACGGATAGATATATATATAAATTATATAAGAAAAACAAGATTCAAAAATATTGACATAAAGTATCACAAACAGTCTTCAAGCCGATTAAACCAGATCAAATAAGTTGTGTAAACTTGAAAGAAAATTGATACGTTTATGAAAAAATGATTCGATGCGTCTTCATTTGTTCTCATGAACAAAATTTCAATTTCCCTTTGTTACACGTTGATATAAGATAGATTTCTTAATTACATTTGAAAGTCGATTTCTGTGAGTTGAGCTTCTTACAATATTGACTGAATGTGTCAAGGAAAAGGGATAGAATATGCGTAATTAAATATCAAAGGAGATCCACTATCGATGTTGCATTTTCTTAAAAGGGCATTCTTCTTTTAAAGTAGATGCACAGATGAACATAACATATTTTTAGGTATAATTTACGACGTTTTTACATTCCCTCATTAAAAAACAGATAATAATAATAAAATCTTTAATAGGCCTGGCCTTTTTACAAACTATTGTCACTAATTTAAAGACATTTAGTAATAAAGGTCTATAATTCTGTTTTCGTTGTAAATCAGAGAGAAAATGGGAATGAGGGGAGAATATGTCTTTATGTTTTTGGTTCCAGGAAAATCTTATCGTAGTATGTGAATGACATATACATATTCAAATGGGTTTGAAGCCTTTTTAACTTAGAAGATCCCCGATACTATGTTCAGTTCCTCAAGCTTAGTCCTAGGTTTGACATGGCCACCGTTGCTAAAGCAGTTTTACACACAAAGTTATTATGTATTCGTTGTTATTATACGATCTTAAACGACCAGGCACGAACAGTTACAATATTTATATAACGTTCATTCATAATTGATGTTTTGAAATTTTAACTCCATAATACCCTGTACACATCAATGGCGTAATCGCTTTCAAGGACCGTGAATGGTATAAACCAAGAGTTATAGATCATGATACCTATGATCTAATTTCTCTTTAAACGTGATCTTTCTAATCCAGACAATATTGACTTTGTTTTAAATTTTTAAGTAAATCCCTCGTGAACTAGTTTAGTTATAGTACAGCGAGGCCTTGAGATTGTGAACTAATTTTAGTGGTTGGCCATGAGACAATGGTTGACCAACTACACTTTTATGTCATGATGTTCATTTTTGCCTAATTTTCGCTTCGGAACTGATATAATGGAGGTTATTATGAACGTCTAAGGTCTTATAAAGTCTGAGATGTCCTTAAGGTACAGTTTGCAACAAGGCCAATATGATGACTGTGCAATGTATTCAGATCCTAAGCTATTTTGTTAAAAAATTGGCGGTGACCATTAGTACAAACGTGCATAGCTTCCGCGAAAACCACAAGAAGTAGAACAGCAGATCTTGAAAGAAAACAGTCATATTTTACGATATCTAGTTTGTCAAGCCACCAGAGCTATATTTAAACGATCAATTTTGTTGACATGCCTTTTGGTATTTGATGTTAAATAGAAGATACTATTAATATCTTAACATCGACCCAAAAATGATGGTGCTTCGTAAATAACAAACGGTGGCCGCTGGTAAATCAACATTCAAATGATATGGATTTATATACATTGAAGATACTGCTCCGGATGAATGGTGTGTTGTCAATTATTGGCACTTAACCCATGGGTACACAAAAAAGCATCTGAATATTTTATATTTTAAAGTGTGGTTCAATATTTTACTTTTGTCAGATATGTGTTATTTTATCGTGTAACGATAATTAATTGTGGAATAGACAAACCTTTTTTATATCATAATCTGGGGTTTGCATGTAATGGATACGATATGCGGCAATCTGCGAACCGTGTGTACTCGCCTTGTCTGAAAAGGTTGCAAACACGGTGAAAAGGGTTTGGCGTTGGTCACACATCCTCGACCACTCTGTTATCCTTATTGACCAGTTTAAAAACTTCCCACCTAACTTGTGTCACAAGAGATGTTTAATTAGATACATGGTGTTGGTTATTTTACCACTGTCCAGCTCGTAGCCAGGGCGTCAATACCCTATTGTGGACATCCTGCCATAGTCTAAAGGTACAGCATTCTTAACAATCGGCTTTCTATACTGTGTCAACACGAAGATGTTTCAAACCTTTGCCAAGATTCAACTTTAGCATCTCTCTTCTCTCAAGTTGTTTGTGTTGTCTATTGTGTCCGAGTTGGGCATCTAATCCCTTGATTAAAAAGCTTTGTTCACCTTTGTTTAGCAATATCCTGCCTTCCAATTGTTCATGTCCGGTATCTGTGTTAAACGTAATGATAAGGTCGTGCCGTATGTCGGGGTTTCATTTAATTTTTAATATTTGTTCAGATTTGATACACTGGTCATGCACTCTTTGTGCGAGTCAATATTAACTCAAATTTTATGCACAGATGTATGAAGTGGTGTTGATTTTGATTAAGCTTGAGTGCCGTTGGAATTAAATGTTAACGCATTGATCCTTTCCTGTATGCCTTTAAACATGAAATAGTTCACGTTATGACCCTTTCAATATCTTTCTATTTGATCAGTTGATTTGTCATTTGATAATGCTGCTTGATACATCTTCACACCAGCATACTGAAGTGTGTTTCATTTCCGGACGCAACAAATGTCCATGGATGGGCCATCGAGGAATCGTTTAGAAAATCCTTTCTCAAAACTCATTAGCGGTGCGGTGCAGAAAAGTAGGACGTAAATTCCATTCATTTTATTTCTAAAACTGAAATATATATTTCTTATTTTTATCAGAATTTTCCGTTAGTTAATCGTTCATGACTTTTATTATAACTGTGCTCATTCAAACCCAAAACCATGTATAAATCTTAGTTTTGACCTCAATGCTTTTTTCCAAAATAGCATGTAAAAGAAAAGAGAGAACATCTCCATCTCGAGAAAAATTTAATTAAGTCCAATCCGAGATACTATATAAATACTTGAAGACCATCAATTAAACTCTGTCTAACATGTCAGATTGATCCCTTGTGTAAATAGTTATACTGTCAAATAAACTTTATTTTTCGCCATTTTTTTCTCTACTTTTCTTGTCAACCCCTTAGCGGGAGATAAAACTAGTGGTCAATTAAACTTTAGGTCAAGAAGGACTGAAAAGGTTTGTACAGCGGCTTGCTCGACACGTTGTAATTGAGTTCATGTAGAGACTGTTTCTCTCTGAAATTTTAAGCCCCTAGATCTCCATCTGCATTTCCAGATAGAAAGTTATTTTCACATATAGAGATGTCTCATAACGTCAGTGTTGGCTTTGCTCTGGGTGGTTAAATGCCACAATGCTTCATACAGGACCCATACAGTCATGACAACGGGAATGGGCTACATCGAAGGTTAATATGTATGACAATAACAAAGTTCCTTGTAACACAGACACGTTTGACTAGTGGAAATAATGCAGTTCAGATGAATTGATATGAAGTTGCTATGGACTATACATATGGCCAATCGTATTATAAAGAGACTCTCAAATGTTTCTATTGTATGATAACAGTGGAATCTAAGGTGTCTAATTTGTTATTTTTAATCCGCGACCAGTTCAAGTAAACACCAAAAACTGTGAGAAAAGAAGAAAATGGTTAGAATATGACAACTGACCGGAGACTGGACATTACATGCTTTGTAGAAAAAAAAAACGAGGGAGCTTTATTCACATTTCTCATAGTTTGCATTTACTTATTTTTTGTTTTTGTTGCCTTTTGTTGTGTTGACCTGTTGATATGAGTAACAAACAAGACAAAGCGACTGATGGTTTCGAAAATTGAGAACCATTCGAATCTTCTTGGCACGCAACGTTCTCATCATTTGATCACCATGTCTCGTTCCCTTTATCTCGAATTAAAGGATTTACCAAGCTTGTCGACTAACAAAGGTTCAACCAAACTGAAATCGATATGAAAGCTATTGTTCGGCCAATTTTGACGATTTCTCGCCACCTCGCTTGTTTATCAACAAATCTGTTAGAAAGTTGAAGACTCGCTGTTAAGATCTCTTCAATGTACTGTAACCAAATAACTAATGGATAAAATCGAGTAAGAATTTTCTTATGGATAAGCGAAACTGTTAGTGATATCACATTTAATTCCAAAAATGTCGAATTTATGAAGCGTCAACAATACAATGCCGTATACTCTTTCATAGGATAGTCTTTGCAGACAGTCTGTACAAGATGTCGTAAGCGAACAAAAGCTATCGGAATAAAAGGCACGATTAAAGGAGCATTTATTTTTGACTCTCTTGCCATTACTGAAGACTCACAATTTGAAAAGATGCTTTTGACGTTTATAAATTAATCTATGTAACAGCATAGAAAAATGTTACTGGATGAAAGAGTTCCAAAAATATCTTAACATGTAAATCTGCAGAGGTGACAATTGCGGTCAATGTAGCGGAAATACTTCATTGAAGGAGACTCTCCTTAAGGATGAGCTTAACATTGTTGTTGCTCGTCCATTCGATTCTTTAATTTGATAAAAATTCGGTTTCAAAATATTTGTTTTGATCTCAAGATTATTTTTTCTATCATTTTAATCCACTATGACAGATGTTTGATGTTATTTTAATTTCTAAGCGATTTGAGGGGTTCACAATATAAATAAACACAAAAAGGGCGAGTGTGAAATTCACAATTGGCTTACACCTGAGCTGCTATTTAATTATGTTTTGATAATACGAATGCTTCAATAAAATCTGATAAAACAAATAAATGACAAGTGATGTTCAAAAGGTCCTTGTGTCCCAACTGTATTTTCTTATTTTAATGAAGGTGGTGACAGCCCGAGGGTCGGGAACGTTTCTTACAGACACTGATCGACCTTTGATTAAACAACATAAAATCTTTAATGGAATGCGACTTTGTCATTACCATTACAATAGACGAAGGGGTAAATTAAAGGGCAAATCTTATAATGACTAAATTATTAACATGATACATGAGTTATGTAGGGCCAGAATTTAATTTACATTTAATTTATTTCCACTTAATATTAAAATTTGTGTCAACTGTAACAATTATTCATTAACGTATTTTGAAGTGGAATTTCAAATAAGTGCAATTTGTAAATCTTATAACTCATTATGAAAGTAAAATTTCCCTCTAATTGCACTCAACCTACTATGAAAAAGACTGTATAAAAGTGAAATCCATACTCCATTACGTAAAAGGGAAAACTTTCTACCTTGTAATTAAAATGTAAAGTGTACTTAATCATGTAATTGCACTTGCTTGAATAGAAATGAAGGGGAAATTATACAGAAATTAACCGGCACTTAATCGGCCATTTAATTTGGTGTTAATTTACATACAGATTAATTTCAAAACCATGCACTCGTGTAATTGAACTTGTTTTAATGACTATAAACCATATGAATGTGGCATTGTTATGGATTATCCAACTAGAATGTTCAAATAAATTGGGTTATAAGACCACCTTCTTCAATCAATTACATTTAACCAAGTAGGTACAGAACAGTAGGACGCAACGGTCCACGTCAAATTGCAACTATCCATACATGTAATTGCACTATGTTTAATGGATCTTTAATTACATATTTCAGAACACGAAGAAAAAGAAATACCGCTTCAGCTTAGTGGTAGATGAATTAAGAGCTACAGAAAATGTCCATTATAAAATCATCCTATTAGAGTTCATCAACTGCCTTATAATTTATACAGATAAAGCTGAGAACAGAATTCGCATCAGAAACGAATTTTTTAGTAAGTACCTTTTCTAAATAGCTTCACATTTTGGACAAGTTTTTGTGTATTAAGCAATCATTAAGGAATGTATCAGTAACATATACATGTATATATATATTTATTTTTGCACTAGGTGAATAATGAGATGTTCATGACCAATACTTTTTATATATATCACAGATGTATCTTGCCCAATATCCGAGTCAATAATTTGTTAGCAGTAGTGTAGTGTAATAATAAACTGTGGTTGAAAACGGTATAACTCAAGGGGAGCTCTTAGGACCCTTACCATTTTATATTTCAATTCTTAACCTCCTTTTAAAAAATACTTTGAGGATTATTCTGTCTATTCGAATAACTGCATCGTCCAAAAAGATGCATTTTATGGGTTTCATGAAGCCGTAACGTGAAGTACACTTCAGAACTTCTGGACTCAAATTTTACGAGCCTGGGGGAGGTCACTACCTGAATAAGGTTCATTGTTATAACGGAGTAATAATTTATATAAAACAATACTTAAATCATCGAGTAGGTCCATAATAAGTATTTAACCGAGAATTTTATGGTAATGTTTATTAAGAGACGATCGTAAACTCAAGGTTAGTCCACAGTACTACAAGAAAACCTGTCTAACAACAAACTGTACTGATGACTGGTCTATTATAGACGATGAATCAAAAATAATGACCATATTTGTTACTATTTATTTCCCATATTTGGACACTATTTATTTGTTATGCTGTTAAAAATATCTTCAGAACTAGTCATAGCAATAAATTGCTGGTGTCCTTGGTATGGTCATAAAAGACAGTGGCCTTGTATGCGTAGATTTCAGATTATTTCAAAACCATTCATAAAAAGAATATAATGGTACTAAAAGTAACGGAAACATCAAATTTACCTTTTTTTAAAGTTTTTAAGCAGAAATTACTATAGGTATAGTGTGTTATTCACGTGTATGGACCACAAGCAACACAACCCTTAAAGCTCTCAAATATAAGTAAGTAACACCAAAAGAAGTCTAAAATAGTCCAATGTTAATAGATAATGTATGTTAAAAATGTACACACATTTATGGAATTCCAATGCAATTGGCAGAGAAGGGGTTAAAATCATTGTCTCGAAATTTTGCCAACACATGTAACCTTAGCTATTATTTCTATATTAAATACTTAACCCTACACTTGAAAATACATTAACTCCCAATTTAATACACTTGTGTAGTATTTATTTAGTAGGCTGACTTCATAAACTATTCCTATTTAACGTACTTAAGACCATAATAAAGACAAATTCTTGACTTATTTGGAATCAACGGAGGAGGATATTTTTGACAGTTGTAAATCGTAAATGTGTAGCCTTATGACGCTAACTTGGAAATATATGCATGCACCGCACATTGGTTTTTGGCCCATCTGAAATAGCACCAAAGTATAACGTAAACGTCCATTTCATTCCCGACAAAATAATTCTACTTTATTTGAAGAATTCCTATGACTGCCTAAATATATTTCATTTGCGATACTTTGTATTCCCCAAAATAGTATTTATAGAAATGATGGGCGCTATTGTTGAAAATTGGTCAGAAAGACACGACTCATCGAACACATCAACTGTTCAAGTATATTATTATGAAGAGCATAGCACGTGTTGTAAAGTTGACGTCACTGAAAGATTTAGTAAATCCTAGACCAAAAGAAAATATTGAAATATTAGATTAACGTAGATTGACTTTTAATTTATTGATTGAAATATAAGACTCTAGGTAATTACCTATATCAATAGTATAAATTTTACATTTCATTGTGAAGCTCTTTGTGTAACAGTACGAAACTTCTGTTCATGTCTGTTCAAATGAATAACTGATGGCCTTTTCATCTGAATATGCCGCCATGTTTATTTGTGCAGCTCTTGACTTTTATATGAAATGGGAGGTCTCTAGACATCTGGGAAATTGAAATTTGAATTGCTTATTTACATACTATATTAAATTGACGAGCGTACATTTGTTGATAAATTTCAGTGGCTTAACTACTATTTGGATCAACATATACAATTCAAAAAAAATCTAAATAAATGAGTTTAATAGCATCAACTACAGGCTCACAGTATTAAAATTCTTTATCAACAGTGGGAGGGCCTCCACTTTATACTTCAGTCACAGGTCGAATTCCGTACAGTGTTGTTTCTTGTGAAACTTGAACTAAGTTTAACATAACATATGATGGATGTACCTTGTTCCGAGTCCATTTAAATTTGGGCAATCAATTAATTTTTTGTTCTATTAGCTTTAACACGATTAAAAATTTCAACTTTTGTTTTTCAGGTCTCAAGTTACAAGAAATCTTAAACTCCCTAAAGTAAGTAGAACTTATTTCTTCTTAAACGGAAATTTGAGGAGTTACAATTCATTGTTGAACTGAGCACTGAGTTCTTGTCTTACTTTTAACTCTTTCCTCTCCACGTTTCGCCTTACTAAAGGCCCATAATGTGGTCGAAATGCCCTTAACGGATGAGTTAGGGCGCATCTCTAGATTTCACTTTTCAATATTGCGTGGGATGACGAACCATTGAAAAAAGGAAAATTAAAAACATTATGCATAATCTTTACAAACAATTAATAAATTAACCACCACTCCTCTAAAAATAATCATTACCGGTATGTGAACAGATTAAAATTGCCCAAGGAAATTATGTAAAATTTATTTTTGTTTTATATGATGATGACAAAACAGATTATTTTAAAAATTTATTTCTGGAGGCTATAGAAAAGTAGTCAACCGACCATCAAATTGATTAGACTTCCCTTATTTGGACCTCGTTACATTTGTCGTAGTTAGCAATTTGGTCGATGGTAGATAATAATGTATCGATTTGACCAAAGATGAACGTTTGGGGCAATGATAGTAATGTTTCTAACGGTTCTCAAATGAAGTACATGTAATTTAGTATAATACTAGCTTGAGATGAATCTTTACTTACTCTGTTATTGTTTGGACTATTGATGTCACTTTTATTATTGCTCTTATGACAAAATGGCGTTTTTACGAGATAAGTGAGGGGTTGGAGAAAATGAAAGAGGATGACAATGTTGTCCCCCCCCCCCCAATTTCATATTTTTGTAAATGTTACATGGTGAAATATTGGTCTGTGCCCAACTTATAAAGTTATGTCGGTCTCATCTCCCCATTTGTCCAAAAACGTTACTGACAACTTGCTCAGTATGCGGAATGATATAAACTAATATACCTTACAAGCTTATCAGTCGTATCCTTTGTAATTATTTCAAGCAATAATCGCTCGCTGAACTTATGATCAATTTTGCGTCGTTGATCATTAATTGCATCCCACGGTCCAAATACGACATACAACAAATAAAATTTCAACCCGTTTCAGGTGATTTGATCATATTGAATCTGGACCTACTTAAGTCACCTGTAATAACATGGCATCTAAATAACATTTATTTTCTAAAGGAAAAAAATCTTGACCCAAATTCGCGTATTTTGTTACGTTGGTAAGTAAAAGTACTCGTGATTCGCTTGAGTTCAAGAAAATAGAAGCGATATTGACACATCTGGGATGACTAATTTGGTTGAATGGACACCGACGAAGCCTTGTAAATGAAATCTATCACGAAAAACAAAATAAAACTCCCATTAGCGGGCACATTTACGCCCTGTTTTATGCTGTCATTGGTTCGGGCTAAGTAATATTACAATTTTATTTTGACCATTCTTAACAACCCTGTGGTTACTCATACAGATCAACCCAGCTCTCTTTAAGAAGATGAATAAATAATATTTGAATTGAATAAAAAGCTCTATTTGAATTAAATAAATAGCTCTATTTGAATTGAGCTAATTCGCGATTGACAAAATAAGTTGGAGAATTATAATTATCATCATGTTTTGTTTACACAAACTATTAACAACTATTTGTATTTCAAATACATGCTAACAATTTGGCTATATTTAATCTAGCTTCAAATCTTCTTTTGATGACATCTGGCAATCCTTAAGCTGATGTAGGTCAATTTCGTAGTACGAAGATGTCATTTGCTGATGCTTCACAATGGTTTGCCTTTGTCGGAAATTAATACATAGTTGCTACTTGAGAACTTTCAGTCCAATTCAGGGTTGCTTGTAAACAGCAATGATTAAACAAATGGTACTAAAAAAATCCAAGTGAATTCAGTAAATATATTATTTAGTTCGGGTTTCATTGGTATGTACTTTCCTTTCAGGAGTGAGGAAGAACAACATATTGTACTTCAACTACAACTGTTTGAAGATCATAAAGCCAATGATGAAGAACAGTTTCCAGGAGTGAAAGGTCTTGACCTAAACTCACCCCTCGACATTTTTAATGCTATTTTCAAGCAGGTTAGTAAAGAATTAAGTTCCCTTCGAGAAATTTTTATCTAGACACAAAATGTGAATGTCATCATTAAAATGAATGATATGGTAACATTGATATTCTTTATAGAAAAGACAGCAAAACACATCATTACTATTTTAAGCCAATATCAAATTTGGTGAAATTACAATTTACAAAGAAACCCGACAGTTTTCCCAAGATCATAATACTTTTAAAATTGCAAGCGAATTCCCATAAACAAGTCCTTAAAATCGTGACGGAAGGTTACACAAAAGTTCAAAAAGGGATGTTGCAAGAAACCCTAATAACGATGAAAACATATTAGCTGTGAGTCATACACGTTACCCGTATGTGTTTTTTTAATCGACGCCCCTATGTGAATGGTATTACATATACAAAGGATTTATTAAAGATAAGTTTTTGATAAGCAATATATTAATAACATTATGAGGGATGAACATTGCAAATTAAATAACTTGAAGGCGTTTGCTGGAAATGTCCAATACGGACAGGAAAATTTTTGTATAAGAACATTGTGAGTATTCACTCAAATGATAAAATGTTTACGTCATTGCTAAAGATTAATTGAAAACATCAAATATCAAACTATCTTCTGGCCATAGAAAACCGCTATTTTTACAAATTCTCTGCAAATTTGGTATTGTGCTTCATCGGGAGAGTAAAATCAAACCAATCAAGACTTGAACAATGGCCATATAAATCCCAGTATTTACATGTGAAGATTTCCATGATTGAAGTTTTTGCTGCAAAATTTTGACGTTGACACTCATGTTTTGTTCATTAAGAATGCCCAAAATTACAATATTTAAGGCAGGCGTACGTGTTCCTTGGATTACTAACATCTAAATATATACAACTGACAAAGTTTATTCATTTATTCTGAATTATTCATTTGTTCATTTATAACATTGTGTTATCAAGATGAGAATTAGAAAGAAAGAGTAGAAAAATATTTCCCTTCTCCGTAATAATGGAAACTTTATTTCTTAGCCCTTTTCACTGGACAGGATTTTTTATATGAAAGTTAAAGAGATTGTAAAGAGGTTTTCTATTTTTTCATGTGTATCGAAGACACTGATAGCATCGATTTGCACCATTTCGAATTTCAATCCTGAAATTCCAAGTCGATGTATCATATTTTTAAGTAACTTTGCGATGTCTAATGTCATCAAATTCTGAGATTTAGTTAAATAACAGACGTCTTATTAGAAAATTTAAATGGTTCCCCTTTTTTTTTGTTTTTTTTGAAAACCCGTACGAGTCTACTATCAAAATTGCATTCTTCCAAACGTGTATATTTATTACAACCTGCGGCTTTATGATTGACGAAAACCTACTTTCAAGATGATATCTTTAAAAACTGATTGATCTTCACTTATTTATATAACCTTTGATCTTTTTGTACACAGCATGTCATGTTTTTGATATGCCCCTGTTAATAAATTTTTGTCATTTTATAGTGCAATGTAGTATATTAAATATTTCTGTAAAAAAAAAAGAATATAGATTTGGTACAACTTTTTGAAAGACAACTTTGTAGGTTGTATGTAACGTGAGGACAATAAAAAAAGGTTCACCTTACTTGAAGTAATCAGACATTATTAAACCGTATAAGGCATAAATCTCTGTATTATGTGTTCTTTTAAATAAAGTTTTACCTACCTATTTGCACTCAAAATCTACCGTACGCCATATATATATCTATTAGACTTTTACTATATTTTTTGCTGACTTATTAATGAGCAAGTCTTCGGGCGATTTTGCGTAAAAGTGAATTATCAGCAACATCTTAAGTAAGATTGTTTATTGCATTTTTCAGGTCAGTGACTCACCGCTTGAGCTGTATTTCTTAACCATTTTGCAACATTTATTAAAAATCGACAACAAAGATGCCTTAGCCGATAAAATATGGCAGACAACAGAACAGTTAAT
The DNA here is from genome assembly GCA_030562195.1 of Nipponacmea schrenckii. NCBI lineage: Eukaryota > Metazoa > Mollusca > Gastropoda > Lottiidae > Nipponacmea > Nipponacmea schrenckii. Next base: position 4,793,544 of record CM060202.1, read on the forward strand.
CAGCAAGTGCACTTTAATCGAATCAGCGGAAGATGCTCAAAAACTTACAGTGACCACTTCTAGAAAATTGGACAAACAAGGTGATGGAAAGTGTTGTTGTTCGTGTCACAGAGATTGTGGTGAACGAGGACAAAATGGACCTAAGGTGCCGAGTGGGAACAATAAAGACACTTCCGTGCCAATTCCCGTTGTTCCTGCTCCACCACCACCACCTCCTCCTCCTGGAGCTGGTCCCCCGCCTCCTCCTCCACCTCCTCCTGGAGCTGGTCCCCCGCCCCCTCCTCCACCTCCTGGAGCTGGTGCACCTCCGCCTCCACCTGTTGGAGGATTTGCATCCCCAGCTGCCAGCAAAGCACTACCGCAACAAATTACACCTAAACCCAAAGCTAAGATGAGGAGTCTGCAGTGGCAAAAGATTCCCAATGTGAAAGTTATTGGAAAAAATAATGTGTGGACAATGGTAGGAAAATTATTCGCTAGCCATAAAGTGGATTATTCAAAAATGGACGATTTGTTCAGCGTGAATCCGATGCCTCAGACATCAAGTACTGACTCTAGTACAACCGGAACAGACAAAAAGAAGAAAGAAACCTCAGAGGTAGGAAATGATCAAAGTTTCTTATTACAACAATATATCATTTGTCATTTTAATTCATTAGTCTTTAACTCTGAAAAAAGAAAATATCACCCTTAGCTTGGTTGGTATTGACATCACATAGATACAGTCAATCAAGCTAACTAGTAGGGCAAAAAATTCAGACGTTAAGTTTAGATACAGCAATACCAGACAATATAGTTTCTTAAAAATGTATACCATGCGGTAATTTAATTTTCGACGAATAACAAGACAGTGTTATTTTGTAACTTGTCGAGCTAACAAAAGATAGTGTGTTAGTAAGCCTCGTCAGTCAACATACTTTCAGATTAGTTGTATGTAAAATTCTGGAATGTTTTTGTCCTTTTTAAAACCGATCTATCATACTGGTAATAAAATAGTCAACGAAACATTCATCGGATTGGTGATCTGATTTTTGATAGCGGAGAAATCTGATGGGAAAATGTAGGCTTGACCAAATGACACAATATTGTATACATTCATTTACATTTTCAGTTAAACAAATTCTAACGAATTTCTGAGGTTCTATCTATGTTTTGGCGGTAATATTCGATACGAATTTTCACACTAAATAACTAATAAACTACATTTTCAGGTAACCCTTATTGAAAGTAGGCGCAGTTTGAATGTGAATATTTTCCTCAAGCAGTTCAGAATGCCCCACGATGAAATCGTACGATTGTTACGCGAGGGCGATGGCAGTAAATTTGGTGCTGAAAAATTAAGAGGGTTGTTGAAGCTTCTACCTACTCATGACGAGGTAACTATGTCATTGCTTTCTTCTTCCTTAAGAATTTGATTAACAACCCTTGTTAGTGCCTGTGCCTTTCCTCTAAGGTCATCCATAACATATATGAAAAAGAAGGGACATACATGTGAACCTTGTTTTACCCCACTATCATGTTTTTTTATATTTCTGTGTATTGATAGGCTATCATTATCAGCATCCTAATGGGTACTTGTAAATCTCCTTGCCATGAAACTTTAATTTATCAGGCGAGCTGGTGTCTTCAAGGTTTTTTTAAAACTAAAAATTAGTTAAAAGTCGATCGGGGGGAATTAAAATTGATTAAATCAACACTAAGGATCGTTCACATATTTTCTCTTAGATTCAAAATGTAATCCTTAAGTGTCCATTGACTTATAAATGACCCGAAAAAGAAGTAAAATAAATTCCTATAAAATCCCACAAGCTTTAAATTGTAATCCTCGGCTATTTTAAAGTATTCATTTGATATATCGTTTTATGGATGTTGTTAAAAGAATCGCTGGTATTCACCGATTGTTACTGTTATCATTTTACGATCGCGGCAACACAAACTTTTTATAGTCGTCAAAACGATGTCTGTATTCTAGACCAAATCACGATTCCCCTTATTTGACCTCTGAGATCACAAAAGACTGACCTGACCACTTCTATCGAGAACTGGACAATGCGGGGTATAAGAATGGCGCGAACATAGGTAGATCATGTCAAAAGGAGTGGACATCGACTATTGAATATTGGGGAGGTCAAGCGAGGTCAATTTTGCCATTGACATATCAATAAGGGTAGATATATAGACATCAAACTGGACAATGCTGGACAAATGGTTAAACTGTTGCACTTTTTATCTATGGACATATTACAAACTGACCAAGCGTTTAATTGTTGATGTTTGTATATATGTTTTGATGTATGTTCGGCGTACCGTCCAATTTGACCACACGACTTCTTTTTTGCAAGGATAAAAGTTAGTTGTCCTACTGTTTTGCCTGCATGCGTTCACAATTGAAGCGTGCCAATCAATTTAATAACATCATTAACAAATCTTCCACCGTTTTTATTATTGAATGTTGACTTTTTGACTTTGCTTACAATAGAATAAATATATTTGGAATGATAAATTGCCAATTATAATAAACATACATTTGCATAATTTCTGAACTTTTAACTTTGATTGCTGGACCTTTCGTTTCCAATTATCTTTTGTCAATTGAAACTGCTTCTTCGTTGATTGATAGAAGGATGAATTTGCATAATTTCTTAAGATGACCTTTGAAACCCAACGAGGAGAACAGCATGACCCTGGGTAGAAAAGAAATGTCATTCTTTGTAACATGGTTGAGGATGTAAGGCTTTGACTTGTGACCCTTTAAAAATAAACAGCGTGAACTTTGTCAATACTTTTTTTGTAAATGTGGTTATTGACCAATAGTCGTGATTGGAAAATTTTAATGCAGTATAAATGTCCAAGAAGGTTTCAGTAAAACCAGAGTCACTGCTAAGTACTAACATGGTCCTCTTGTCAATCTTGCAGGTCGACATAATAAAAGCTTATGATGGTAATAAAGACAAGCTTGGGGAAGCAGAGAAGTTTTTCGTCTGTTTAATGGGACTACCAAAGTAAGAAAGTTAACTTTTATATATTACTATAACCTTAACTGATCAACAGTAAAACGTAGGCCATGAAGCGTAGATTATACATACTGATGGTACCTAGAAAGGATCTCAAGTACCATTGGGTGAAGACCTTTGTGCATTTTAAGTTCTTGATAATTTTTATCAGTACAGTGGGGAATAAACCCACCCTTTCTTACCATTTGGAACATCAGCTGCCTAGCATTATTTGACCAGCTTGTCCATTAAAGATGGCCTTGCTCTTTGTATATATAGGCATATAATACCTATATACAGTATTTGAATTGAACAGCCATATGATAATGTTCGTAACATGAAATTAAAGGAATTAAAGGGCTTTTCTCAAAATCGTATGTGTATCAGGTACGCCAACAGCATCAATTCCACCATTCCAATTTTCAGCAAAACATTCTGTGGTTCCTGTAACAATTGCTAACATGTAAACGTTCAATTCTTTTAGCTATACATTACGAATCGAAGGTCTACTGATCAAGGAAGAATTCAATGATAATATGGAATGGATCAGGCCCTCTGTAGAGTCTGTTATTCAAGCTGCAAAAGGTAGAGTCATTTATTCATTACCTCCTGTATGTTCACCTGAAGCACCTCAGCACTCATAGCAATCTTGATCATAGCACTCAATAACTACAGTACCATTTCTAACCTCAAAGATGGGCAAAGATTTTGAGATGAGACAAAGGTGTAGCTTACGTGATTCATCCTTCTTTGGAACTGTGGATGATTGTTATGCGATTTTATAGAAAGTCAAATTCAAATTCGTCCAGTTACGTTTCAAAATCTTTGCGCATCCTTTCATGTGTAAATATCTGCACAGTTTGTACTTAGTGTCTTTGGCTGACAAAACTATGCACACCTCAAACGATATGCTGTATTTACAAAATAGTTACAACATATTAAGTTTTAACATTCTGTATTTACAAAATAAAAAAATCTATATCTGGTATTTACCATTCAGATGAAGCTTTTGAATTATGTATTTACTATTTAAATCAAGCTTTTGAAATATGTTTTTACAATATATTCAGCTCTTTTTCCATTTTTCCAATTTTTACAATAGTGCTTTAAGATATTATATTCTGTATTAACAATATGATAATATAATAAGCTTACATTATATAAAGCTTGTAGGTTTCTACTGAAGTAGTATTATGCTTTCTGAGCACTAATATAGCATATCTTTCATTTCATCTATAATAGCGATAAAATGTTGCATTGCACAAAGATCAAGAGATTCATATACCATTCATATTCAACTTTGTTAACTGTTTTAGAAGGAAAAATTTCACTTTATGACAACTTTAACACAATACTTCTGACACATGTTAACTTGTACAGAAGTTTACCAAGGCACCGTTAGATATATGGCACAATGTATAGACGGAAAGAATTAACCTGTGAAAACTATTCATTTCAATTTTCACATGATGGCGTAATGCAAGGAACAGGAAATTGTCCTTATTTTCTTTCTTCGGCGAAAAACTGAAACATCTCGTCATTTTTGGATTTTGGACTTGAAAAACGAATTCTTCTTGTTTAAATTAAAAAATCGTTTCACCAAAGCATGAATTTTGAATGGTATCTGAATGTTCTCTGAATGGCCTGTCTTTATTTCTGAAGTGCCATTCTCAGGTAAAAATATACTTAACACGTATTATATTAATTTGTAAGTATAAAATAAAAAAAAGTGTTAGTTTATGGAATAGAAGCATGTGTTTTATAATATGTGGTGGGTAGAACTGCGAGTGTTCTCTATTTTTTTAACAGACGTGTGGATCCTAATTCAGATGAATTTCTAATTAACATGGACCTTTTCATCAATACAAATGTTAACAGCGAAAAAAAAATTGATTACGTGCAAAAATGATTGGCATACATCTTTTTAAGTGAATATCCGATTATGCGAATTAAAATACAAAAATCGACAATAATTTTATAGGTATTTTAATCTCACAAACATCATATCTCTGCAAATTACAAAACTGTTACCATTCATGGGTTCATACACAAGAAGTTAAATATGTACGTTTCTGAAACAATACCTTGCATTAGTTGCATATTTTATTTAAGCGTCTAAATTATTTGGCTGTGTTTCAAAGTCGTGATCCTTGTAAGGACCATCGTCTCGGCTTTTCTTGTAAACTAAATAATTTCAGTGTTTGAGAAAAACAAATAGCATATTCATGTGACTTCATAAAACACTAATATAAAGCTTATTACAAAGGATTTTCTATTTAATAATAGGTTAAAAAATGCACGATAAGGAATGAAATTACGTCAAAAATATTTGCTTTTGAAATATGCGAAAGAAATACAAAATAGAAATTCACATTGCCAAATCTCATTACGGACAAACGAAGTGACGCGTGTTGTGACGAATAGCTATCCATGATATTTGACTGCATAAATCTCTGCTGGCGACTTGCAGTTTGTGGATTTTATATAAGTCACAGTGGAGAAAAATTCAGTGGATGAAATAAGTTATTCTATAAGCAGACTAAATCCACTGCAATTAGCAATGACCCAAATCCGCGCAAAGCAGTTTGTAAAAACAGTTTTAAGAAATTTTTTTCACAAGTGGGGACTAGCTCATTAAGTCCTTAGGTTGGATTAAAGGACTGATAAATACTTAGGACTCAAACAGTAAGTAAGAAGTATGCAAATGTCAATCAAAATGGTTTGGGTGGATGAAAATTGTGGCGGCTTAGTTTAGTAATTAGGCATTGTAGAGTAATCCGTCTTTAATTTGCATGCTTTCAGCGATTTACACATAATATGTGACGTAGTTAGATAATACGTCCACGTCATCATTTTGTGTGTTTTGTTTCGTTTAAGGTTATCTGGTCTTAAATGATATTCAATATCAAAATCCTGGGTAATTTTCTATTCGGTCAAGAGGATTTCGGACATGAATGAGCTGTTTTTTTTTTCGCTTCTGTGCTAATTTTTGGATTAAAACACTTTAGAAATCAACGGGGGGTTTGCTTCTGTTGCAGATAAGTCTAAGGGAACATTTAATTGTTTGCGGGTTTTCTAAAGGTAGTTGTCTTATCGTCTTCTGTGCGGTTTCAAAGCCAATTTCTTTCAAGGAGATATAGTATAGCTTTCTGGGATCGTCCAGGGCTTTTTTTTAATGGATCGAAGGTTCAAGTGTTACATACTCGCGGTTGATCAAAAATGGGTTCTACAAAAAATAGTGAAACTGAAAATTGTTTTTTGTTTGATTCCTCTAAACCTGATTTTTCTTCTTACTTATCTTTTGTCGCTTTCTTTGGCCTTACGGTGATGGTAAAAAGCGTCCAAAGCGTCCTAGTCTGAGTTCTTTTTTGCTGCGTACAGAATTAGTATTATTCATTTGATTGTGATTAGTTGACAAATACCAAATGGAATCTAGGTATAGCCTAAATATTAGAAAAAGAACTCGAAAATGAATACCACCATTATCATGTCAATCATTTGTGTGTTCTTAGTGTACTATTGGGACTGATTTGGGTGTATTTTTGGATTGATTCATTCAAAAAAGGATTTCAAGATCACTATCGTTGTTGCTTCTATTCTTGAGTTTTAACTACAGCTCCATTGACTTCAAATGATACTCACACCCTTTTTTCTCTTTTCATTGCTCAGATATTAAAGATAACCAGTCTTTGAGAGAGCTGATTTATTTGGTCTTAATTGCTGGCAATTACCTCAATTCGGTGAGTTTGACGTTTTTAACATTTTTTTTATTTAATTTCAAATTTATAGTTCATTTTTATTGCTTAGTATCAGTAGTTACAAAGATATTTAAAATTTAATGTTTCTTATATGCAAATTTCAATACGGCTTTTCAAAATGTAATGTAATGATAGGAGACTAGATATACATGTATATATTTTTTTCCCCGTTTTACATATTCATGGTTAAAATAAGTAATGTTATATTTAGACATGCTAATTTCTTGCTTTTTTGTAGGGAAATTATGCAGGTAACGCTGCGGGCTTCAAATTGTCTTCTTTAGTCAAACTGACTGAAATACGAGCCAATAAACCGCGGATGAACCTAATGCATTACGTTGTCATGGTAAGTCATTTTTATGCGTGTGAACGTTTAAATTATTTGCAAGAAAGTGATTGGGCACCAGTCTTGGAGTGTTTCTCAGAAATACCAACCCTTAACTCAAATACATAAATCAACACTGCGTTTTACCATTACACAAATTCTTATATGTCTGTAAAATGCCTTTCCTTACATATTGCAGGAAGCCGTAGAAAAAAATCCACGATTACTCTCCTTCCCTGATGAGATGAAAGCTTTAAAAGATGCTTCACAGTAAGTAGGCATTTCATTTAAAGCTGCGTTTATACGGCGACCTGTGCCAATGTTTTTGATTTCTAGGCACGATTTAAAACCTTATAATGAGCATTTGTAACGGATTAAAATGATCAGTTACAGTTACAAACATTATGATGTCTTTTATTGCCCATTACGTATGCAAGAAATAACTTTTCCTTTTGAAAGTGAATCTACGGGAATATCTTAAACTAAGGTCAGGATCAAAGTTTAACTAATATAATGCCTTTTCTTACAGAACTTCTGTGGAGAGCCTTTCATCAGATATATTAACACTAGCCAATAAAGTATCGACCATTACCGACCACATCAACCGAATGAACGATAATTTCAGAGGTCAAATGGAACCTTTCTTAAAGGTAGGTTAAAATTGTTTCGTTTTAACCAAAAGAAGCTTTTGTGCAAAAGGATTGTTGTGAGGTTTTTCTTGAATTTTATGTGTATCCAGGAAACCTTTCAGAATTCCGTTGTTCTTGCAAATTTGCTTGCATCTCCTAAGCATTCACTTCACAGTAACAGAAGGTCGATTTCAACGCCATCTAAATCGTCTCGTTCTTATCCAGATAGCCATGCAAATGGCAATCGAATGTAACACACAAGAAAGGACCAACTAACTTTCAGCTCTCTGGATCGTTCAGATGAATAGACTGGACAATACCAAATATCTCACTAAGGGTTTAGGACTGAACAAATATTGTAAAAGGACATGACAAGACACTTTTGAGCATCTATATAACTGTCAATATTATATGACTAACTACTTCAAAATCACACTTGTTTCTTCGTGTGCAAGAATACTCGTTAATAGTTAAATTAAAACTTTAACTCGATTACTGAATTACGTGTTATATTTTAATTTATTGCTTTAGAAGAAGGAAGTTAAAGCTTTCAATGCCTCTTGACTTAGATTTTTATCAGAAATACAAACCTCTGACACCTCTAAATGAGCTTATTAGCAATCTAATTAAACGCTGATTTTGATTTATCATTTTATCATTTTAGGAAGCCAACTACGAAATGCTAGAGCTGAAAGAAGACTTAAAAGACATTGGCGCTCTAAAAAATGAGTTAGCCGAGTTCTTCTGTGAAGATGCTAATGCCTTTAAACTTGAAGAATGTTTCAAGACTCTTTCCATCTTCTGTGAACGATTTAAGAAAGCTGTTGAGGTAAGTCACAGACTTAAAGGCTACTTAAAGGAATATTAAGATTATTTTGGTTCTGACACCAGAAAAGTCCACTGATAAACTCATTTTGAGTAATATTTCAAGTTTTTAGTCAGTACAGTATACCTTTAACATCAAATTAAATGAAGCAAACTCACTGTACAATAGTCAGTGAACATTAAATTTATATCCAAAATTCTACACATACTTAAATATTAAGTATCGTTTACTTGTAAACCATTTTATATGTTGGCATAGTTTGAATTAAAAAAAAACACGGCTATTGTTAAATTAAGCTTCCAGCCATTTAAATAAAAATGTCAGTACAAACAAACGCAAAAATAAAGGAAAAAAAAGTATTAATTAGGATCTTGGATAATTGGATTAGAATTGAAATCGTAGATTATTTTGATTTTTTAGATATTGCATATTGTGGTGAAATTTTAATAACTGTCACTGAAATATTTCATAACATTTTATCATTTTTGAGGGACCTCACCTGTCGGTAGCATTAACCAAGGGGATAGAGACATAATTTTCACTTAATTGACACTTATATGTAACATGTGACAAGTCACTTCAACATTTTTATTGTTTCTGTAACAGCCCGCTGTATAACCGTCGTTTTATTTTTAGACCTTTCTTATTCAAATCGTGGAGAAACTGTCAACCATAAATTCATCCTTGCCTCATCATCCGTAACCTTTGTCCCGTCTCAAATATTCAAAATATTAAATAACATGTCTTTATTAAGGCAAAGTCAAGCTTATGATAACTTCGTAACGGTTTGCTAATCTCCATTATTCTTGTGTCCTTTAAGGAGAATAAACTACGTAGAATACAAGAAGAGAAGGCAAAAGCTCGTCGAAAACAGAAAGAAAATGATCACAGTACACGAACAAGTAAGTTTTTAAAGCCTTTTACTAACAGAGACGTTTTGTTAGGCCAGATATGACTGAAAAAATGGTAAAAGTTTTCTTCTATTCTTATTGCACTTGAGAATGATTTTAGCTTATTTTGGTTGAAATTGCAAATTTAAGCTTTCTATTTTGACAAAATGTCTACGTTATTCTATTAATAGCTGCCGAGACATTTTTCTAATAGCATTTAAAACTTGAAGTCAGTGCATAACACCATTTCTGCAGCTACGACATTATGTCAGCCATCTTGTGTACATTTCACACCTTCTATAACGTTTTCTCTGAAGAGTTTCAGAAAAACATGTTTACCTTTAAGAAAGGTTTAACTAATGTCAAGCTGCAAGAACTGTTTAATTGGTTCTTAGGATGTTTGACTAAACCGAACTTGCTGCACAATTTTAATTCAAGGTCATTGAGTATAAAACATGTGTTGAAAATTTAAAATGAAATTTTGACCTCATTCTGTAATTGCTATTTTTGTGTGTTAATAAAACTTAACCGATCAATTGTTTTGTCATTTCAGAAGATGTCAAAGAACCAAATGATCAGTCCATCGACAGAACCGTTAATGATGATGGGTCTATAGTAGATATGTTATTAGCGGATGTCAGGAGTGGATTCGCCAGTCGACCATTAGGAGATAACAACTTCACAGTAACAAAAGTCAAAAAGGTCACATTGGACAGCCTTAATACCAACGGTTCGTTACAAACCGGAGTTGGTGAAGCTGCGTCAAAACAAGATACACCAGAAGTAGATCCCAATGATTTTGTCCGACTTGGGTTTGGTCGCGTTAGTATGAGAAGACGTCGAATGCTAAACGGGCGACAAACAGACTCGCCAACAATGGACAATACGGACACGGATAGCACTTGTAGCAGTTTAGAGGATGCTAATGACACCCTGACAACCAAACGTACACGCAAGAGCTACGCTACATTCGAGGACGATTCCTTAATTGATTTTCTGATGCAGTCAGGGGAAGAACCAGACAAAACGCCTTTTGATAAAAACGGAAGTATGCGCCGTCGACGGAAGGAGCGCCTTGAACGTCGTGGATTACTTGATGTGTTCTCGGAAAGAGAAAGGGCTCCGTCACCGGCCCTTTCTGATCATAGCTGTGATAAATCCCAAAGCATAAGTGACAGTCCACTAACTCTACCAGACAGACCTAAATCAGATGTGGTAGACAAGCACACTGCGAGTCCTTTACGTCGATCGCGAAGTATGGTGGATAAATCTGCAGTAGATAGAGCCCTTGCCCGTGCCCAAGACTTTGCCCCAAAGAAAAGTTTGGAAGATTCAGATCATGAGCAGTTCCTGTCACGTATGAAACAAAAACTCCACAACAAAAGCAATGACAATAGTGAATCGGATAAATCTTATTCTGTGATTAGTGACATAGACAGTCCAGTCAAAGTAACTGTCGAATCTCCTACGACGGTCGGTCCAAGAAATCGTTGGAGGAGTAATATCACAAATGTTATTCCAGAGTCACCATTGGAAACTATTTCTGAAAAGGACAAACCAGAAAACTCCCGGATCGAGGACAAGAACAATAATGTGAAAGTTAATTCTGTCCTCACCCGAAGCAGAGAACAATTTTCAAGTCGGTTTAGAAATACTTTAGACTCCGCCGAATTAAGCAAAATAATGAAGGATGTGGACACGGAACAAAATGATGTGAACGTATCAATTAATGAGAAACTGAACCGTGCTTATAATCTCCAAGAGGACCTTAAAAAAGTGGAAACTGGCGAAAAAGCTTTGGGCAGTGAAAATGTCAGTAACAGTCCGCGCAGTCGTCCAGAGACTCCGGTTGACATTTCTGAAGAAAATCTTAAGAAGAAAAGAGAGAGGAGAAAGATGCGTTCACAACTTTCAATTGACGAGGTTCACGCGGCTTTAAAACGGGATGATAAACCAGAACCAAACCCAACCCCGAAATCTCCCATTGTTCCCCCCAGACGCTCTAGATCTAGTAACAGTGATTTGAATAAGTCTACTTGCAACAGTGGACAAAACTCACCAACTGAAGAGAAGCATACTCTCAGTAAAGCAGCCAAATTAGCCGGCAAGAAAAAGTTCCGTCAAGATCGCTTTGGCGGTAAAGACAACTCCGGAAGTGACTCGTCAGTAAATAGATGTAAAAGTAATGTGGAAATAGACAATGTGGATCAGGCTCTTAGAGATTATGTATCTCAGGGAAATATGAGCAGATCGAAATCTTATGACGAATCAGTGGCTAAACAAGCTCTTGGTGAAAATGAAGTTCATTTACGTAACAGTGGAAGTACCCCTGATACATGTGCCGAGAAACAAGCAATTCGTCGATGTAGTACGAGTCGGTTGTCGTCGTGTGATGACAGGCGATATGGTCGTATCTTTGATAATGAGGAATCAAAATCAAACTCTGTCGGACAATTAAGTCAGGGAAGTAGTAGTCCAAAGAACCAAAGTAGACTCTCAATAAGATCCACAAATACTTCAACAGAAACAATTACTGCAAATCAGAGCGATGGGGACAAATCACCCGAAACAAGAAAGAAGAATTCGACAAATTACCAAGACACTAACTCTCCACCAAACGCTGGAAGTCCGACCAATACCACCACACATGATCATTTCTCACCAAAACAAAACTTGACGGCAAACATTTACAATGATGATAGCGACGATCCGTTTTCATCTTTGGCCAAATGGAAAAACCGCCGAAGTCTGAGAGTCAGCCATGGTGATTATCAAGACATTAGATCTAAATCAATAATGGGGCGGGGTGAAATGCCTTATATTACCAGTCAAAGGTCTGATTCCAATGAAGTGAAAAACGAAATTGGATCGAGAAGTAGTTATGCTAGTAGTCAAGATGAAGGATTTGAAAGTATGTCTGGAGCTTCCGGTTCACAAAGAGCTTCGATGGCGAGCACTTTGGACTCAAATGAAACCAATATCATGACAAGAGTCTTTATGCCAAATCCTTTAGCAACCGAAATCATTGAGGAAGATAAGAAACAAAGGACTGATTCCTGGACAGCGTCTACATTACATGCATCAGTGAGCCATAATAACTCTCTCGATTCTGCTGTGGACTTTTCACCAGCTTCTCCTATTAGTAGTCATGAAGATCAAAAAGATGACATTTGGACAGAAAATCTCAATGATACGATCAAGTCCAACAAATCTATTAATGAGGGACCTAAAACAAGCACACCAAAAACGCCACCGAATAACCTAAAAACAACGTCTAAAACTACCAGATCAACTCCTAGTTACATGAGAGGTACACATAGCAGTGTTACCAAAACACCACCAACTACAGAAAGTCGTTTTGATCGAAACAAAACTGTTCGTGCTTCCATGAGAGTTGAACAAACACTGAGACGATCTGCTGCTGCACAATCATCCAATCTCAGCAAATCAAAAACTCACACTGGTTCTAACACCAGCTTAACTGGTAGTAATTCTTCGGATATCAGTTCATCCACAGCTCATTCTAAAGCATCAACAATCCGTCGACGTTTGACAACTTCTGCAACAAGCAGACCCACCACACCGTCTTCCAGACCTACGACACCATCTGCAAGACCAACAACCCCATCTGCACGCCCGACAACTCCGTCTACAAGGTCAACCACGCCGTCGACTCGAAACACTACGCGAACTCCACCAACGCCGGCAAAACAAACATCAACTAAATCGCCATCATCCACAAAGGTGTCGCCGTCACCAATCAGCACGCCATCCAAACCGCTTAGCCGAACTCAGTCAATGAGAGTAACTTCAACGACTAGAAAATCCATTGCCAGCCCTACCACAGATGCTTCTCGGAGCAAGACACCCAGTTTCATGACACCCACGGCATCATTTAGGGCCGCAAGAAAGGAGCTACCACAAGTACCTACCTCGGATACAACGCCGCCTAAGGCTAGAGCAGCATCGTCAGCCTCTGGCATAAAGCCGGCTGGAAATTTCACCCCGTCACCTCTAACAAGACATGGTAGTATGCGTCGCTCAACTAAGAGTCCTGCTCCAGCAGTACCAACTATTGAGGAACTCAAGTCTGATAAGGTGAAACTGTCGCCAGCTAAAAAGGTCATTAATAAAGTATCGCGTCAGCTGCCTACCGTCTCTGAAACTAGAAGTAGCTTTAGAAGATCTGATGTCACAAAGAGTGTAAAGTGAATGGACAAGGCTTAATTCTTAACTAATACTGTATGTAGGCGCGAGATAATCGGATTTAGGCAAAACTGGAAATTTGAGTCTCAAACGATAGTCTCGGTTATTGAAAACTGTCTCATGAGATGCAACAACCAGTATAGTGTGCAATGTTTGTGCTATTCGAGATGACTTACTTGCCAATGTGACAGAGACCGCTGGCGGTTTTTGTTGCGACTGTAAAGTGAAAGAGACACTGTTGTAAATACTGTCCGTGTGGTAAATGATGAGTGAATTGGGTCTAAAAAGGGTCAATAAAATCACACCGGGTACAACAATGGATCATACCGGACAATTTTGGAGAAATCCGCAAACTTGTACAGATGAATGTTCATATTTATTAGGAAAATGTCATAATTTTATTTTAAAAATTAAACCTCATTTACTTGGTGTTCATTAACATTTAAAAAAATACAACATAATATGTATAATACGTTTATTTATGACAATATGAGTGTATTTATTTTCATTCGTGTATATTTCGACATTGAATAACCAAATTTCTTACACTTTTTTACAATAAAATACGTGTATATACTAACTACTAGTATATGTTGAATCGAATTTTGTGACCGGTGCTATTTTATCATATTTTTAACGAGTACACGTTGTACAAGTATACGCTGTACATGCACACGTTGTCAAGTACATGTTGTGTTAAGTTGTGCTTCCACTTCTTTCTAAAATTCGATTTTCTGATTTGACCTTACTACTATTTCAATCGAAATTTCGGATAAAATATATTAAGCCTTCTGAAGGGATTCAAAAACCCAATCGTAGTCTGCATGTCAATTATTATATTATTTACTTATCATTGAAGCCTAAAAAAATCGATTTAAGGCCAACAAAGTCTTATTTATCCAAAAATATTAGATTTTTTTCGTATATTTAAGTATTTATTTTTTTAGTTGCTTTATGAATTTCAAATAACCAAACAAGTATTACTTTAAATTTGACATCTTTATCACTTCGTCCATTATGATGTTGTATAGTTCATTTTACAAATGATGGCTGCATACATGAAAAAAAAATAAAATGACTTTAAATATAGTCTAACCATGTTCAGTCCTGTTCACAGACCCATTGACATTATCAAATATAAAAAAGCCCTGCCAACCCTATGCAATATGCTTACTTACTGCTGATAGTGTTATTTTTAAAACCACCCATACCCGATAAGCTTACAATTGAAGGATATTGTTTTGATTTGGTATTTTTGTATAAATTTGTATATATTTTTATATCATTTTTGTAAATATTATTAACGTAATACAAAAATAAAATTTGAAAATATAATATGTTGTGTTTGTGTCTACAATATAATTTAAGGGCTTGGAGTAATTATTTGACGCATAATTTTCATGGCACACGTGATTCTCAAAAGATGGGCTTTACATTTGACGGTTTTTACTTTGGACGGCAGATTTAGCTTAATGAGAGGAAGGGTAATGAATTCGTATACGGATATTTCAACCACGTGCAATCCGAACACTCTCGTGGAAAGATTTCATCGTAATCATAAATTTGATTGGGTTGTACTTGTACGATAACTATTACAGCCAATCAGAGCTCTTGAAATTAAAACTGTAAACATTTTGGATTATTGTTTAAAAAATTTCTTTTTTTATAAAATCCATTCAAATTCAGTCATTGTATTAGACGACATTATGAAAAGGGGCGAAACTGGGCTTTCTGATGAATTAGAAAACCTGGAAGTTCGAGTAAAATTACTTCCTCACTATGTGATCTTACCCGACTTTAGGAGCTATTCCAAGTCCAGCTAAAAAGTAGAACGTAAACCTTCATTTAATTTTCAATTTCAACTTCCAAATACGAAATAAAAAAAGAGTAAATAAAAAATGACCATTTACACACTGAGTGACCTGGCCTTGAAATATATGTTGTCCTGGAAAATAAACCATCAATACGACTTATATATTTCCCCCACCTGCCCCTTAAACATAATCACCATTGTTCAACTCGCGTCAAATCATACAATATTATCAATCACTGGACAATAACGGACCATGGTCAAGCTATGGAAAGAACCATGACTATAAAAAGGACCCATGCAAAGAGTATATAGGTCCCCTACTAATGTACATAAACATTTATATAAGAAAATAATTCCTTTATAATGAAGACTGGCCATGAGCACAAAGAGGGTTATTTGTTTATTGTGAGATGGTCACATAAGTTTACGACGTTTCTTTGGAAATAGACTAAGATTTAAGAGTCGAGAGTGATTTTAGGAAGTAAACAAACTGACACTGAACAAATGGCAATAAAGTCTTATTATGGCAATTATCAATGCTGGGGTTTCTCTATTTAAATTTAACGCCTACAGTAATGGTAACGTAGACCAGTGTTCGGATTAATGTAGTCGGGAGTTTATTTATTTTGTAGCTTTTATTTCAAATGATAAACAATATTCTGTTTTATTTCCAGCTTTTCTATCCTTTCAATACAATTAGATTATGTCCCTTTTCTTTTTCCAACTTGCATTCTCTATTACAACCTGTATTCCGTTCTATTTCAAACTTGTAATCTCTATTACATCCGGTATTATGTTCTATTTCCAACTTGTATTATCTATAACATCCCGTATTCCGTTCTATTTCTAACTTGTTATCTCTATAACATCCCGTATTCCGTCCTTTTTTGATACGCCCACATTATAATGTGGTCGTATATTGTCGGTCCGTCGGTCTGTCGGTCCGTCCGTCCACAATTGCTTGTGAACGCGATAGAGACTACAGTTTTTGTCGGATTTGAATGAAATTTGCTGTGATCATTTATATTGATGAGATCTCGGACAAGTTCGAAATTGGCGATTTTTCGACGAACGGTTTTTGAGTTATTGCACTTGACTTAGTCAAAACGCGTCAAAATTGGCTTGTGAACGCGGTAGAGATCACAATTTCCATTGGATTTGAATGAAATTTTGTGTCATCATTTATATTGATGAGATCTTAAAAAGTTTGATAGTGACTATTTTTTGGTTTTTTGAGTTATTGCCCTTGACTTACTCAAAACGCGTCAAAACAACAGTTTTCATCAGATTTGAATGAAATTTGGTGTGATCATTGAAGTTGATGAGTTCTTGGTCAAGTAGGAAATTGACGATTTTTTTATAAACTGTTTTTGAGTTATTAGTTTTGACTTAGTCAAAACACTGCGAAATTGGCTTGTGATTGCGATAGACAATACAGTTTTCATGCAAATTAGCTAGTAAATACAATAGAGACTAGGTTTCATCTGATTTGAATTAAATTTGGTGTGAACATTTATATTGATGAAAACTTGAATTAGACCTAAATAATGTTAGAGTTTCTGCCTGTGTTAAAACAGAAAATATATTTTAAAGTGGGCGTATCTTGCTAGGCAACCACTTGTTCTAACTTGCATTCTCTATAACATCCTATTTTCTGTTCTATTTCTAACTTGCATGCTTCATTACATCCTGTATTCTGTGTTTATTTCCACCTCTATATAATATCCGGTTTTCCGTTATAACCTATTCCTACTTGTTATCACCATTACATCCTGTTTTCCGTTCTATTTTTAACTTGTTTTCTCTGTTACATGCTGAATTTTGTTTTATTTCCAACTCGTATTTTCTATTACATCCTGTATTCTATTCTATTTGCAACTCGTATTTTCTATTACATCCTGTATTCTATTCCATTTCTAACTCGTATTTTCTATTACATCCTGTAACCCGCTCTATTTCTAACTCGTATTCTCTATACATGCTGTATTCTGTTCAATTTCCAACTAGTATTTTCTTTTTCAACAATGACTTTGTTTTATTTCCAAATTTTTCATGCATTTTATACAAACAGGATTCTATATTATTATCAACTTATGTTTCCCAATTTCTCAAAAATTCATTTAAAGGGAGATTACTCAATTTTACTTTCTCAATAGGATGAACTTATTTATTTTAATTAACAACTATTCTAAGAAAATATTTCCAAAGAAGGGACTAGGTCTTTATTATCAACGACTAGGAATCGAATTCCGAAAAAGAAGAAGTTTCTTCTTCTAAATGTGTGGCAATGGGTTTTTGTTGCAATTTGATTTAGCTAGGTTATGTTCGAATTTTGACAGTTTGTGAAAATTAAACTATTTGAAATCTGCAGGTGACATCCAACAGTTGGGCCTTTATGTTTTAAATAAAATTCTGTACACCAAAGCGGTTTAAGACAGATTTTCAAATTATTTTGCTATATATAAAGATCATTCATGTTCAGTGGTTGGACTAGACTAGTGGGGTCGTGGGCATGGATTTGTTGGGTTAGGGCCTTATCCTCCGGGAAAACTTTCTTGCCTAACTGCATCTTCTGAAGCCCCTTCAGGAAAGGGTGATCGTGATCTTGGTTCATCCAGACACGATGGTGCATGATTTCAGGGAAATTTGCATTTATAATAGGCCTAGAGATATAATTGACTTAATCTTAATGAAATTGCTAGCAATCTTATTCATTAAACTTATGTTTATTGTTGCCTATAATCATAAAGAGGGGAGAATATTTGCGTCTCTTCGAAACATGGTTGCCATGAAGTCTTGTTAAGAGGTACAGCAACAATATCTCGCTTTACAAATAACAAATAATACAAATGGGTACTCGTGACTATTCGGTTAACTGTATAGAGTATGGTGATTGAAAGTTACAAGTTATTATTGAACCAAATACGTTGGCTAATTTCCTTGCATTAAGAAAGTAGATCAGGAAGATTCATTTTAGGAATAAAAAAATTCCTTTCTAGTTCAGGGGAGGTAAATCTTAATAATGTAATATTATTACTTAAGACAACAGTTAACTTACTTAGCCAAGCGCAGTTACCTAGCAACACAAATATATTTCAGTGACACCAAATATAACTTTCAATCATTAGATTTGTCTGGGTTTTAAATATATCGTTGGTTTTGCGTTGGCGTTCCAGAATTTATTTCCAGATTTATCCGCTTCTGAAAGTTAAAATGACGAAATTGTCCTTAAATCAATTAATAACCAGCCCCGTCCCTTGACTTAATTGGTGCTGCGACCCTTGTCCTGGTTCTTCCCACCTTCCCCTCCCCTCCCCGGACAGGAAATTTCAAAAACTAGAAGCTCGCAGAACGTATTTCTAGCTATTCTTAGGCGACAAAATCCGAATAAAAATGTCCAACTGTCTGGTGTTTTGTAAAATATTCAACCTCTGCTAACTGAGGAAAGGACAGGCCTAATTCTAACTAGCCGGGACTCAGCCCAAATTCAGTCAATGAAGGTTTTTGACAGATTGTATGTGCGTTTATAAGAAGGAGGTCTAATTTCCTTTCTTTTATTTCTGATTTGGGAATAGTGACCCTGAGGCCTAGATAGAGGAGGGGTCGAACCAAAGTTAGCCCTTATTTAAAAATGTGAACATTGGCCTATGACATAAATAACGATGTTTTATTTGAGACGTCAACTAAACTGAATGTATCTAATAAATATTTCATCCATGCCTAAAATCTAATAGTTATAAAAGTCGGGTTTTTTCCCATTCTCCCACCCAGCCCAAGCTTTGATGACGCGTTTGCCTTTGGGGTAGATGTCTATTTTATGACTGGGTGAACAAGACTAAAGCTGGAGAGACCTGATAAACAGGGCATATCAAATATGGCGTCGAGTTGAGAAGTTAGTATTGTGTGTAAATTCGTTGAAATAATTGTAGATATTGGACTTACGGGTAAGTTTTGTGCATTCTTTGTGGTATTTGAAGACAGTTCAAAACTTCTAGATGTGATATTCGAAAAATGAATTCATTTCGACGACTTAATCATTTCGAATCACTTAGGTGATTCATAGCAAAGTGCAACCAAAATCTTATCTAACTTGTTCAACTCGTTTCAAGAAGTGAAGAAAGAGGAACATAACGTACATTTTGTTGAACTGAAATAAACCAGGTCATGAATTTTGTTTATTTAATACGCGATTTATTCTTTTGTTTCAGATTCGGAAAAGTAATCTATTAGAAATTTCACAGACTTGTAATTTTCGACACATATTTTTTTTTTGAGAAAAAACTTGGTGTTTGACCTACATTACAAATAAAGTTAACAGAGTGTAGATTATATCGCAAAAAAAAATGGCTTCTTGTTTGTTAATTACTGCAATAATCTGTGTACTTCTGACTACTGTTGCTACTATTGTGGCATTTGCTACACCTAATTGGATTGGTTTCCGGGGAATAAATGACCAGAACTTATGTGAATGTGGCAGTGGAATTAATTGCGACTGTGGACTATGGCTATTTTGTACAGGTGGAATAACTTCTACTGGAAGTTTAGATAACTGCAAATGGTTCTTTTCAGAAGATTTCAGAATTGAGAGAAATATGCCAGGTTAGTACACTATCGTGTAGGTACGGCCTATTATACATTAATACCGCCTGTTTCAAGTTCTATCTGCTTAGTTTAGTCAACTTATAAAAGATGATAGGGCCTACCTACTGAGTGTCAGGCAACTTGTCCATACGGTCCAGACCTATACTAGATTTTCTAAATTAAGGAAGTACATGCTGCCAACTGTTTTTCTTTGTGTATTGAAAGATCAACTGCAAAATAACCTCAAAGTCTATAATAAGCGTCATCAAAGGTTAGTTGTGTCCATTGCAGATTAAGCTTTTGAAATTTCAAACCAGAAAAAAAATAACATAAATTGTTGATTGTAAAAATTGTTTTGACACTGGTACAAGAAAACTCCATTACATCTTAAAACTATGTTTAAAAGGTCAAAGACCTAACCTTTCAGAGAAAAACTATTAGCAAGAGATTTGAGTAACACGATATGGTTGTTAATTTACTGTCTTTATGTTTTATTACTGTCAATTAGAATCCACCCTTCAACAATTTCATTTTTATTTTATTTTACTCTCAGAATTTAATTATTTCATATCACTGTATCTAGAGCGCAGTTTATGGGGCTGCTTTGACCACTGATTTCCGTTTAACATCTCGCCGAGTTCATTTAAGTCACTGTAAAATAGTTATGATTCTGAGAATGTCTTTTGGGTTGATAGAAATTCATTCAAAGGAAAAGAAGATGATAAATTATTGTCAATTTTGGCATTAAAAAGGGGCACTCTGTTTTTGGGGGTCAGAAATTTTCTGTACACATATGTTTTGAAAACTTAATATACCAATATCTAGTAAAATGTGTCCCACCCTGAACATATGAATGTTTGAACAAATTAAACAATTTAAAACTATTTTAAAAGTCAATAAATATTGTGTAATAAGTGACATCATCAAATTCTTAGTTTTACCAGTAGTGGATTGCAGGAACCACAGATGGAACATGCAAATCAGTGTTTTAAAATACACGTAAACAAAATTAAGAAAATCTCTTTACAATCCCTCTAACCAAGGCCTCAAATTTGTTCAAAATAGTCTATTCCTGTTTGTTTTTTGATATTAGTAAGTTAATCTAGTTCACAAGTGATATTAAAATTATGTGTATTATATTGTAGATTGGTTTAAAGCTGTTCAAGGATTATTTTCGTGTGCCATTGCCACTAGCTTATTAGCTCTATTGATAGGCTTATTTTCACTGTGCTGTTACTGCAAAACTTGTAATCCACATCAAGCTGCTGGTGCCTTTATCAACCTTACATGTAAGTATGAATTCCTTAATGTCATAAAGGTTGATTTTGGCTCAAGGTTAAATCCTGAATGCACTAGCTATTTAGTAAATTTTTATATTGAGCTCATTTAGACTCACAGACAAGTTTAAAGAATAAAATTAAAAATTATTTCGAATTGTCCGTTTATCATGATTTTATACAGCCATTTTACACAATACAATCCAGTCTAAAAACTATAAGGTGTACATTTAGAACAAAAATAAACTTGATATTACAAAAAAACTGTTCCAATGGACTTAATATTGCAAAAAATAACTTTATATTACAAAGAAAACTTTTCCAATGAACTTAATATTACAAAAATCAACTTAATATTACAAAAAACTGTTCCAATGGACTTAATATTGCAATAAGCTGTTCCAAAAAAATGTTTCAATGGACTTTATATTGCAATAAGCTGTTCCATAAAACTGTTCCAATGGACTTTATATTACAAAAAACTGTTCAATGGACTTAATATTACATTAAGCAGTTAAAAAAACTGTTTCAATGGACTTAATATTACAATAAGATGTACCAATGGACTTAATTTTTCAATGAGCTGTTTCAATAGACTTATGGATAATTATTACCAATAAACTTTTCAATGAACTGAATATTAACAAGCTGTTTCAATTACCTTAATATTAAAAAAAAATTTTCCAATGGACTTTTTAACAGAATACAAAGACAAATTGAGTTTCTTAAAACATTGTGTGGGTTTGTAGCACGTTGGTGTGAGTATTTAAACATATAAAAAGTAAATAGTTCAAGTTGGAAATGACCTGAGTTTTGGGAGGTCAAATACGTGGTTAACATGATGACATTATTGGCATGTTAAGGGATTAGAATTTATTTGGTGTGGAAGGCCGTGGAGGATGGGCAAATATTTTCAAATTCTGATTACAATCACAAAATTTAGGTAACTTTTGAGTCAAAAGTTTTGACCAACACAGAAAGGAACAACAATTTGAAAATATAAGGTTTTTACAGTAGGAAAGACTTGTTCCAATATGAGTCATCTTAGCTTATTTGATGAGGCCAGTTTTAAACCGCACAAAAAGATGAATTTGAAATCACATATTTCATCATAATCATCAAGATTTTTCTAAGGATACCAGTACATTTACAAAGACCTAGAATCATGTAGGTTCAGGTGTTTTTTTTCAAGGCCATTGACAAATTTATGATCTAAACATTTAGCGCACAGAGAAAGGTAACCGGTATTTTTCATATAAAAATGGTCCTATCAAGCAAAAATTGTTCTTGGTGTGTTTCTATAAGTCATACAAAGCATTTTGTGTTGCTAACATGAAGATATTCTACTATAAATAAGAATTAAAATTGATATGGATAGCATTATGGATCAATAGATCATTTGACAGAATGAATTCACTGTATGTATTATACTGTTTACACATCAATAATGCTAATGAGACCAACATTAAATTCTTATTTAGATACCTTTGTTAATACAATTTCATTGTTTTATATGATGGTTATTTGAATTTGCCACAAATGTTAGATTGCATTTTATTCTTTGACTATGTTATAGTGTCATGTGACAGTTGATAAAATATGAACACCAGTTTGGTTATATTGTATGTTAAAGGGAATGATAGTACAAAATCTTACTATATACTGCAAACAATAACCAGTAAAGTTTTTATAGGTAGATCTTCAGCAATACTAAGTTTGAAAAGACTATTGAAGACTAACTTCACCTCATGACACTGTTACCACTCATTATGTACAGTATTGTAAGTGAACAAACATCCATACAATACTCTTGAATAATTAGGCCTATTGTACATATTCTAGTACGAACTAACAAATATTTTAATTGTTACGAAACTAGGTGTGTTTTATGTGTCATGTTTTATAGTTTGCCACAAAATTTAAACCTTCACCTCTGTGAGAGTTTTGTTTTGGCACATTTTCATCTTAGAAATGCATTAGAATACCATTTACACATGAATAACTATACAATTCAATTTGATATTTCCTTTAGTGAACCATGATTCTCAAGTCAACCTATGTCCCTGATGAATAAATAAAGTAATGGCCAAATATATCTAAGATATAATTTTGGCTGCTCATTCTTTAAACGGTCTAAGTGCTAGAATGAGAAAGAAAGCAACAACTATATTTGACAAGAATAACTTAGGTTTACAATTAAGGATCATTTCTGCCAGCTGGTCTTTGAACGGTTCCTTTTGACGTTGGTCTTTCAAGAATTATCCATACCCATTGACAGCTGGGTTGACTGGAATAGTGAGCGAAGACGACTTATTCAAGGTCATCAGACTTTAAAACGTTAATTGAAATCGGAACCCAGGGTCGCCATTTGCTCAAAACTAACCAAACAGCAAATATTGTTGAATTTAAGACCCAAGGACATCCTAGTGCTTAGAAATAATAAAATAAAGGGCCAGGTTTCTAAATTGTGATTAAACCATCTAATGTCAAGTAATTGGGCTATAAATCTGTTCAAGTCTTTACTTTCATAAAATGTCTATTAAAATTCTTGGCCTTAGGCAACAGATAAAGAATGGGATAATAAAAAAAATGGTCAAATTAAATTATGTATTATGAGACTTGATATAAGGGTATATATAACTTGGGCAACTGGCCAAATAATTTCTTGATGTTGCTTATCACATTGGCACAGCAAATTATTTCTAAATTTTTTCTTGCAGCCTCTTCTCATACTCAAATATTTAGAGATTTCCAAACGTAAATATCTTAAGGGGTTTAAACAAATTTTGAATGCAATTTCATTCTTTATCAATATCAAGAAAAGTAAAATGGGTAGGAAGTAGTATTTTTAAGGTAATTGTTGATGATTGGACTTTCTCTAGAAGATATTTGTTAATGATTGATAAGCTCTTACATTAATAAGTATATAATATGATTTCCATGAGATATTTGTTGATGATTTGAAAAAGGATTGGAAATAGAACTTTCTGTACATGATATCAGGTAAATCATTTACAATCAAAAACGACTAATTAAGATAATTGTTAATGATTTAAAATGGAACTTTCTGTACATGATATCAGGTAAATCGTTTACAATCAAAAACGCCTAATTAAGATAATTGTTAATAATTTAAAATAGAACTTTCTGTACATGATATCAGGTAAATCGTTAACAGTCAAATACGACTAATTAAGATATTTGTTAATGATTTGAAACCGAACTTTCTGTTCATGATATCAGGTAAATCATTTAAAATCAAATATGACTAATTTAGATAATTGTTAATGTTTTGAAATAGGTTAATGATTGGAAATAGAACAAGATAATTGTTAATGATTGGAAATAGAACAAGATAATTGTTAATGATTGGAAATAGAACAAGATAATTGTTAATGATTTGAAATAGAGCAAGATAATTGTTAATGATTTGAAATAGAACAAGATTATTGTTAATGATTTGAAATAGAGCAAGATAATTGTTAATGATTGGAAATAGAGCAAGATAATTGTTAATGATTTGAAATAGAGCAAGATAATTGTTAATGATTTGAAATAGAGCAAAATAATTGTTAATGATTTGAAATAGAACAAGATAATTGTTAATGATTTGAAATAGAGCAAGATAATTGTTAATGATTTGAAATAGAGCAAGATAATTGTTAATGATTGGAAATAGAGCAAGATAATTGTTAATGATTTGAAATAGAACAAGATAATTGCCAAATTAAATACCGTAAGACTTTGTATAAGCTTACATGATGTTCATTGTAAAAGTAGAAATTTGTGATTTGAAATAGGACTTTCTATATAAGATAATTGTTAATAGTTTAAAATAGTACTTAACAATAAGGATGAATAATAATTGAGGAAATAAGTAAAGAATGTTAAGTGTGTTTAAAGTTGTTTTTTTAGGTGTTGCAAAATATTACTCATACTTAAATTTAAATGTAAAAATGTCAGAAATTAGGAAGATGTCATGGACAGTCCTTTATTTACATTGTAGCTTGATCAACAGTATTAAATCTTTTTGATGCATTATGAACTGGTGTGTGATAAAGGGAGGGAGATATTTGCTCTAGAAAGTGACTAGATTTGTATCATTTATTTTGATATGAGTTTCACATCAATATGAATGTTACAAGATCTTTATTTAGTGTACATATATTTGCCTGGATTTAGTTAAAAGGCTTTCTCACCTTTGTGGTTAAATGCGACTTTCAAAGCTTCTTCTATCTGCATCATTCCAATTTATGCTGGGGCCAGTGAACTTAATCAAATCATGACATACTAATGACCGGCACAACATTTATTTTGGTACATTGTTTTGTACCCCGATGATACCTACCACTTTTATTTTAACTATTTCAATACTTTACTATACTTATACTTCATAAATGTCAGAATTCACTTATCCAATTTTTTTAAAAATTTTGCTTGGACAGAGCTGTCCCCTATTCATACCCCTGTCTTGAAAGGCTGGTGTCCAACTGCTTGAATGATAACAGTTCACATAAAGCCTTATTTTAGAAATTAATATATTAATGCCAATTTTTATGTTTTTACATGAAACAAAGTATTGGACAAAGACTTTTTCTGGACATAAATTCTAAGCATATATTTAAACATTATTGAACAAACTGTAAGTTGGCTTACTCATATCATTTGTAATCTTGAATCCTAAAAATAAATGTTTAGTACTAGACTAGTAAAATTTATGATAGTATATAATTCTACACAAGAAACTAAATAAGAGGGCTAGACTTGAAAAATTTCTGAACCTGCTGTGCTTATACTGTCTTGACCTTTGTAGACCTGTTTTTATCTCCTGCATTCTATGTGATATGAAAGAGAATGGCATGCTTTCAATATAATGAGACTGCAAATTTGCACAAATAATTGTATTCTTTGGCTTTTGTATTGGGCAGGTTCCCCCTTGCCCTCTCCCTCCACTCAAATTGTATGGGCTACTAATGAAGGGGTAGCTTTTGCTCAATGAGACCCTTTTTGGAGATATTTCTTACAATTATGCAGGTTACGGTTTTTCTGTGTCCATTTGTCGGCCAGCTTTCATAGGTAAAAGTTTAATAGACCGTATTTACAAATCCTTTTCAATACAGTAATCCAAATAAATTTTTTAGAAATTGATGAGGCCAAACTTCTGACATCATGTCCAATTGACCATTAAGTCAGGTGTTTCTTGTTTCTTTCAACAAAAATTGATTGGTATATTTCAACAGGGAAAAACTATCAGAAGTTATGTCAAGGAATGTTGGCCTGAATATACATGTAGCACTGTATTGAACCTGTAATAATGATATTATCAATATTATAAACCCATCAATATGTCATAGGTCATTACATAATCAGCTCATCAGATGTCAAATCTGCATAACTTCTCACCAGCCTATGTAAATATATATATAATCAGTCATAATGAACCATGACGTCAATATCCATTTAATATTGATGTTGTTCAATTTACTTTACTGTTATTGCAAATGTTTAAATTGATTCAATTCATTGAAGCACAAACCTTTGAATTAAAGTATTTAGACTGTAGTGTTTTGGCCCACACATCATTGCCAATAGACATATATGTTATGATTTGCAGGACCTTCACATGGTCATGTCTAGTAATTTTTTAAATCAAACTGATGGAGAACAAATTTTTCTCATATATTTTTTTGCCTACATTTTTTATTTCAAATAAACACTTTTCATTTTAAAGATGATCAAGTTTTGAAGCCAAGTTAGATACTGTAATCAATATAATGAAATGTCGAGATTATTTGAACTTGATTGAACCAATAAGGAAGTTACCCTTCAAGATTTTTTTACTGTATTAGATCACATATTAATTTTACTGGACATGTTTGTATTTTTTTATAAAAAAGGTTGTATAAGTTTATTTTTTTAAATTCTAATAATATCCTAATAAAATATATTTACAAATGGCTTAAGTTATAAGCTAAAGAGTAATTCAAATTTTCTCCCAATAAAAGTCATTGCCATAATGCCATTTAAGTAACAACAAAAATTCATAGCTTTGTGTTCAATCTGAGAAAGAATTCTGTCACTGAGCATTCTTATAAGTGGGAAAAAATATTAAATGAAATGAATGGAGTTTTATGTCCTACTCTTCTGCTCCTAATATACTATTGAAGACGGCTTATAAGGGGAAACATACAGGATTATATTATGGTATATCACATTTTTTTAATAGTGCAGAAGAGTAGGACGTAAAACTCCATTCATTTCACATTTTTTTAACAACAAAGTACATAACGTTTCAACACAATTTACACATGTATCAATTTAAATACTGGTAACAACCAAATTAATATTAAAGAAAAGGCTTTAACTCATTCAAATTGGTTTGTCATTGGTAAACAAACCTGACTAGAAGGTTTATAAAAAATGAAGAATTGTGTTATTTAGACATTGTGTGTGTTTATTTGCCTCCCCACCTTTTTTTTTTTTACTAGCTTCAATATATATTTAACTATTTATCTGACCTACTTTCTACATCACAAACATACATTTAAAAACATTTAAGATTATAATCTAGTATTGGTAGATATTTAAGCTAGGAAGTCTTCAGTGTGTTTCACAGGCTAGATTTTATGTATTGGCACAAAAATAATGCTAGGTGCAGACGTTTATTAATTACAGCTTTATATAACAAATGACACAATATCCTCCCTTTAGTAAAACTGAAATATACTGATCATGTATTCATTGATGCTGAAATGTATTTGATTTGATAAAGTATTTGATGATACTGATGATTTATTCAATGATACTGATGATTTATATAATGATAGTAATGTATTTAATGATACTGACAATGTATTCAATAATACTGATAATGAATTCAGTGATACTGATAATTTATTAAATGATACTGATAATGTATTCAGTGATACTGATAATGTATTCAATGATACTGATAATTTATTTCTAATTGTTTATTTTTGAAATCTAGACTTTATATCTTTCGATCTTTGATAAGTTATTCCTTTTTCTTTCATTTCAGTTTTACTACTGGCTATTGGAGTGTGTGTATTTGGAGCTAAAGCACATATGGATCATAGAGCAGAAGTAATGGCCGAGGCCAATAGTCGAGATCCATTATTTGGTTGGAGTTTCTGGGTTGGCGTAGGAGCATCGGGAATGGCCTTGATTTCAAGTATATTGTATTTCTGTGTGGGACGACAAGATGAATATTAAGAACCAACATCAACGAATTTCTAGAGCTTAAAAGTGTTTGCCATATTTTTAACATGCTGTTTTATGTAGGCCTTTTCACTTCTGTAGACATCATTCTTGTATTTCTTGGTTTCATATAAATTTGTACATGTTACTCAGAAACATCGTGATTTGACTGATATTGCAAATTTCGTATGAAATTAATGAATTTATTTAGAGTCATCAAAATCAAAGAATATGATCAAAATGAGAAGCCATTTATCAAAATATATATTTTGGAGAAGAATAAAAAAAAAGCTAATTTATTGTGCCATCTCAACTGTAAGCCATATTAAGAAACGCAGCAACTTAAGCCTCGAATGGCTACTATGAATTTGCTCAGGTGGAATGGCTCAGTTATATTTTTTGAAATTTTAAAATGTAGTCTAATTTTCATCTCTATTTTTGCTTATAACTCTCTATATTTTTAATAATCTTGAAATATTCATGTTGGATATTTTTGTACATAGTATATATTCTAATGGCTAGTTTTCAGAAAAACAAAAATGACAAAAAAATATAGCGCTTGTGTGTGAGTTGGGAGAGTTAAGACTTTAATCACAACAGTAGCTCTACCACCTGATTTGTCAATAAATTTAAATCTAGTTAGTGATTGACCAATCAGATGACTATAAAACTAAGATAATTACTAGAATTTTTTCTAAGAAATTTTCAATTCAATGTCGATGTTTGACCTTTTCAGTGATGTGACTTTTAGTCAAGCTTGGCAAACATAGATTTGGGCTGACTAAATTCTCTGCACGAATAATTTGGTTAAGAGTAAAGTTGATCATTGAAAATCAATATGAAGTTGCTGAAATACTGCACTAACTAACATCGCCTTGGAGCATTGATAATCACTTATGATTTGTATTTTGGTTCATTTTTTGATTGAGTTTAGAAATAAACTATAAATGCAACTGTATGTCATAAATACTTAAAAAAATTGGCTCAAGTAATAATTTTCAACATTTACATGAAAATTGAGCCTAGGTCAGTGCTTTTTTGTTGTAAGTTAGGCAGATATTTCATAAATGTTGGTTTGAGATTGACTGCAACTCTTATTATATGATCTACAAAGTCCCAATCTAGCGATTACCAATGATAAACATGTACATTTGCTTTTATTTGCTATTACTTTGATCAAATACACTTGTGACTGTAATAATGTATAATATTTTGTGTAGAGTGCAAACTTGTTTTTATATTAAAATAACCTTTAAGATAATTGTCTTTTCTACTGAAATAATTTTACAATATTTATATGTATAGATTCTCCAATATTTTAAACAAATAAATTAATGATATTTCTGTTAAATGTTTCATATAAAATGATGATTTTCCAAATCATGTTTGAAAATTTCATTAACCATGTTTATTTATAAGGTGAAATTAAAGGGACAGGCTGGCCATCTATTTGACAATCCATATTCAAGCTTCAGAAAGTGAATTTTTTTTTTTAGCTTGGTTAATTAGTGTTATGAGCAGATCCTCAAAATTTGAATTTCATGTATGCCATTTCTTAAGACTCTGGCCATTATAAGACAATTAAAAAGGAAATGAAATTCCCAGACATATTTTTGAAGGAATTGTTTAATACTTTTGTAGTACTTCTGAAGACTTGTTATATATATTCAAGACCAAAATTAACATCAGAAAATGGCAAATCTGTCCCTTTAAGATATGAAAGAATAGAACAATTGTTTACTCTTTAACTGCAGGCAGATGATGATAATTATTTTGAATTTGATATTTAAATGCATTATGTTTTAACTGTTGTAATGAAGCGAAATACAATTTTTAGATGTAATGTACATGTACCTCAATATAATATTTTTATACCCTTTTTACTTGCATAATTAATTATTAACAATAATATTCATAATAATTCAATACTAATAATAGGCTTACTGTATATCATGCTAGAATAAGGAAATGGGTTATCGTATAGTTTAGTTAATTAGATCTCATCATATTTATAAACAAACTTTGACAACTGTACTTGCTATATATAGCTTCCAATCTAACACTAATAATTCAAATAAATGGCAGCCACAAGATGATACTTCAAATACTTTTTCTTACAGAATGTTACAACACCTTATTTGACTCAGAATTCAACAGTTTTCTAAATAGAATTGTACCATCGAGAGCTCTTACAATTCTCACTCCATAGCGATTATGCATTAAGCAATTAAGAATAAAAGTCATTAGTTTTGGTTGTGTTCGGTACTCAATATTCGTTACTCTACCGGACTTGTTGACTTGTTATCGCCATGGTGTAAGGTTACCTTTAGAAGATTTTTATTAACATATTATGGAGAAAGGATTTGAAGTTTCATCTTGCATGTTTTTGAACAAAATTTGTTGCTTTTATGTCTATAAGCTCATACAAACTCATATTTATTTTGAAATTTTTCTAGTCTTCTAGTCTTGCACTTCTAAGAAATACTCAATATTAGCCCTTTTTGCACAATCACTGATTTTAACTTTATTTTTAGATAAAATAAGCAAAAGTTTTTTATTACCATCCAATTTAGCTCAAGTGAAATTGATATTTTTCTGATAATTGTAAAAAAGAAATCAATTGCCTTATGTATTGAACAGAATTTTAGAAATATTTTTTAAAAAGCAAAGACTTAAAGATTATATATTATGATTTAATAGAATAGAAATAGTGCATGAATTACCATTTTGATGTGGTCATCTAGTTTTTTGTACTAAAATTGTCTTGAAAAGCTTATTTTGAAATATTTGTATAATACTTTTATTATTCAATAAAAAATACATAGAAATAGACCTTGTATTTGTACATGACAAAGTATGTTTAAATTTGGGGTTAGTTTAAGGTGTATGAATTAAGTAAACAAAATCCTTGATCTTATTGCATTTATTGGTCTCAGAAAAACAACCGCAATGACTGACATTTATTGATCTCAGAAACAGCACCCTTTCTCCAATGAAATATTTTAATTGATCTCAGACCTTGTCCAAGAATTGTCTACTTGTCTTCACTGACTGAAATATATGGGTTTCAGAAAAGCAGTATGTCATAAATGACTGATATTTATTGGTTTAAGAAAAGAGCTTGATTTCTTCAATGACTGATATTTATTGGTCCCATTAAAGAGCTTGATTTCTTCAATGTCTGTGATATTAATTTGTCTCAGAAAAAAGCTCTATTTCTTCCAATACTCTGATATTTATTGTTCTAAGAAAAGAACTCTGTCTCCAATTACTGGTATTTACTGGTGTTGGAAAAGAGCTCTCTTTCTAAACTGAATGTCATATTGTCTCAGAAAGAAGCCCTCTTTCTTAACTGAATGTCATATTAATTGTCTCAGAAAAGAGCCAGCTTTCTAACCTTAATGTCATATTAATTGGTTTCAGAAAAGAGCACTCTTTCTAAACTGAATGTCATATTGTCTCAGAAAAGAGCCCTCTTTCTAAACTGAATGTCATTAATTGTCTCAGAAAAGAGCCCTCTTTCTAAACTGAATGTCATATTAATTTGTCTCAGAAAAAAGCACTCTTTCTAAACTGAATGTCATAAATTTGTCCCAGAAAAGAGTCCTCTTTCTAAACTGAATGTCATATTAATGTGTCCCAGAATAGATCCCTCTTCCTTAACTGAATGTCATATTAATTGTCTCAGAAAAGAGCCTCTTTCTTAACTGAATGTCATATTAATTTGTCCCAGAAAAGAGCCCTCTTCCTAACCTGAATGTCATATTAATTGGGTCTCAGAAAAGAGCCCTCTTTCTAAACTGAATGTCATACTAATTTGTCCCAGAAAAGAGCCCTCTTTCTAAACTGAATGTCATATTTTCTCAGAAAAGAGCCATCTTTCCAAACTGAATGTCATATTGTCTCAGAAAAGATCCCTCTTTCTAAACTGAGTGTCATATTGTCTCAGAAAAGAGCCCTTTTTCCAAACTGAATGTCATATTGTCTCAGAAGAGCTGTCTTTCTAAACAGAATGTCATATTAATTGTCTCAGAAAAGAGCCCGCTTTCTAACCTGAATGTCATATTAATTTGTCCCAGAAAAGAGCCCACTTTCTAAACTGAATGTCATATTGTCTCAGAAAAGAGCTCTCTTTCTATACTGAATGGCATATTGTCTCAGAAAAGAGCTCTCTTTCTAAACTGAATGTCATATTACTTGTCTCAGTAAAGAGCCCGCTTTCTAACCTGAATATCATATTGTCTCAGAAAAGAGCACCCTTTCTCCTATGATTGTGATATTTGTATTATTTGCCTCAGAAAGGACTCTGATTTCTCAAAGACTGTGAAATTTATAGGTCCCATTAAAGAGCTTGATTTTCTTCAATGTCTGTGATATTAATTTGTCTCAGAAAAAAGCTCTATTTCTTTCAGTACTCTGATATTTATTGTTCGAAGAAAAAACTGTCTCCAATTACTGGTATTTACTGGTGTTGGAAAAGAGCCCTTTTTCTAAACTGAATGTCATATTAATTGTCTCAGAAAAGGGCCCACTTTTTAACCTGAATGTAATATTAATTGGTCTCAGAAAAGAGCCCCCTTCTTACCTGAATGTCATATTAATTGGGTCTCAGAAAAGAGCCCTCTTTCTAAACTGAATGTCATACTAATTTGTCCCAGAAAAGAGCCCTCTTTCTAAACTGAATGTCATATTGTCTCAGAAAAGAGCCATCCTTCCAAACTGAATGTCATATTGTCTCAGAAAAGAGCCCTCTTTCTAAACTGAGTGTCATATTGTCTCAGAAAAGAGCCCTTTTTCCAAACTGAATGTCATATTGTCTCAGAAGAGCTGTCTTTCTAAACTGAATGTCATTAATTGTCTCAGAAAAGAGCCCTCTTTCTAAACTGAATGTCATATTAATTTGTCTCAGAAAAAAGCACTCTTTCTAAGACTGTGAAATTTATTGGTCCCATTAAAGAGCTTGATTTTCTTCAATGTCTGTGATATTAATTTGTCTCAGAAAAAAGCTCTATTTCTTTCAGTACTCTGATATTTATTGTTCGAAGAAAAAACTGTCTCCAATTACTGGTATTTACTGGTGTTGGAAAAGAGCCCTTTTTCTAAACTGAATGTCATTTTAATTGTCTCAGAAAAGAGCCCGCCTTCTAACCTGAATGTCATTAATTGTCTCAGAAAAGGGCCCACTTTTTAACCTGAATGTAATATTAATTGGTCTCAGAAAAGAGCCCCCTTCTTACCTGAATGTCATATTAATTTGTCCCAGAAAAGAGCCCTCTTCCTAAACTGAAAGTCATGTTGTCTCAGAAAAGAGCACTCTTCCTAACCTGAATGTCATATTAATTGGGTCTCAGAAAAGAGCCCTCTTTCTAAACTGAATGTCATACTAATTTGTCCCAGAAAAGAGCCCTCTTTCTAAACTGAATGTCATATTGTCTCAGAAAAGAGCCATCTTTCCAAACTGAATGTCATATTGTCTCAGAAAAGAGCCCTCTTTCTAAACTGAGTGTCATATTGTCTCAGAAAAGAGCCCTTTTTCCAAACTGAATGTCATATTGTCTCAGAAAAGCTGTCTTTCTAAACTGAATGTCATATTAATTGTCTCAGAAAAGAGCCCGCTTTCTAACCTGAATGTCATATTAATTTGTCCCAGAAAAGAGCCCACTTTCTAAACTGAATGTCATATTGTCTCAGAAAAGAGCTCTCTTTCTATACTGAATGGCATATTGTCTCAGAAAAGAGCTCTCTTTCTAAACTGAATGTCATATTACTTGTCTCAGTAAAGAGCCCGCTTTCTAACCTGAATATCATATTAATTGTCTCAGAAAAGAGCACCCTTTCTCCTATGATTGTGATATTTGTATTATTTGCCTCAGAAAGGACTCTGATTTCTCTAAGACTGTGAAATTTATTGGTCCCATTAAAGAGCTTGATTTTCTTCAATGTCTGTGATATTAATTTGTCTCAGAAAAAAGCTCTATTTCTTTCAGTACTCTGATATTTATTGTTCGAAGAAAAAACTGTCTCCAATTACTGGTATTTACTGGTGTTGGAAAAGAGCCCTTTTTCTAAACTGAATGTCATATTAATTGTCTCAGAAAAGATCCCGCCTTCTAACCTGAATGTCATATTAATTGTCTCAGAAAAGAGCCCCCTTTCTAACCTGAATGTCATATTAATTGTCTCAGAAATGAGCCCTCTTTCTAACCTGAAAGTCATATTAATTGTCTCAGAAAAGGGCCCGCTTTCTAACCTGAATGTAACATTAATTGGTCTCATAAAAGGGCCCGCTTTCTAACCTGAATGTAACATTAATTGGTCTCATAAAAGGGCCCGCTTTCTAAACTGAATGTCATATTAATTGGTCTCATAAAAGAGCTCTCTTTGTAAACTGAATGTGATAACTGGTCTCAATATCAATCTGCAATGATTGTGGTATTTATTTATCTCACAATGCCCTTCCGAATAAATAGATAATACACCCCGGGACAAAGTTATTACTTGAACTTAAACACCATACACCCTAGGATATAATAATTGTTCTCGAACGAGCCTGAAGGCGGCAAGTGTTGTGATAAACTCAAGGATTCAAAGACCATCTATATTTGTAGTAAGATAAAATATAACTTCTGACTGACGCCAAGAACTCGAGGGCGATCAATTTGTATACGATATTTCATATCTTGGACAGATTGTTTATGGGTTTATGCAATTTGAATCGAAATGAAATGAATTGTGAACGAAGTTTTTAAAAATGCTGAAATGATAATACTCACGTCACTGACTTAGTAACACACCTCTCCACTTCCCGTAAAGCTATCGATTTGAAATTTGGCATATCCGAATCAGAATCAGAATCACCAACAACCATCGATAATAACAGAGAAGTATTACTTTTGTTGAACTCAATAACAGCTGCATCAATATGTATTTAGCACGTGCGCAAGCACGTGGTAAATGTAAACACCATTATCGGTGCATTCTGATTGGTTGATTTGAGCAAGCTCGTACAAAAAGGGTTTAGCAGGTTTTATAAAAGTTTTTCTTTCTATTTTTTTTTCTATTGTTCAAATAACCAAACAAGTAAATGCATAAAATTCTAATTAACGCTTGTTATTTGTGGTTCGAATTTCAGGGGTCGTAGTTATAGATATATAATCAGAAAGAGACGTATTAACCTTACAATTCCTTAATTCTCAATCTAGATACTAACTATTCCTGGGATATAGTTTGTCAACTAGCAAGCCTAAAAAAAAGGACATTTTTTGTGTTAATTTCGTCAATAATTCATCGTTGCGATACCTTTGATGGTTTAAATTAAAGAGTATGGGAAATCCAACAGTTTGGTAACCAAGGTGAATGGAGAAGATTTTGAGAGTACTTCAGCTCTAGTAGCTTTAAGCATTCTGAAAACCCAGTTGTAGTGCCAATGCTATAGTTATTCTCTCACAAATAAGGCAACTTCTTGGACTATATAAACAAAATAAATGCTCAAAATTTTCACATTTTTTCTATAAAAGATAATAACATGCCTGGTTATATATACAGTGATATATAATCATAGTGGAAAGAGTAATTGGAAAGTTTTATACAAATATATAGCATTTCATATACATTATCAATATTACCATATATATACACACATACATTGACAGAATTTCCTGAATATTTGAAGGACGCCTTTAATTTGCACATTTCTACATCAGATTCAACAGAAATTCCAAGCATAATATTCTTTTTAACTGATCAAGCTTGTATAACACTTAATAATAACAATGGTCATCACACCCTCAAGGTACTGCTTACTTGTATGCAATTAGCACATACTTTTCATGTGAAATCTAACTTTCTAACCAAATTGACCTGCTAAGAAGCAAAGAATTATACAGTTGGGAGTTTCCATTAACCTTTAAGGAAATTATAAACTAAATTTGCATTTGAACATATAATATTGGTCATTATTTTTGTTCTAAAGAACATAGTCTGAAAATTTCCAGGTGATTTGGTTTTCTATATCCTAAGCACTATCACATTCTAGTAAACATACAGTATCATTTTATGAATAAATACAACCGAACCAAAGCCAATTTATACATACATATCTCACTAACTTTACCACTACACATTATATTATACAATCTAAAATATACAATTACTATTGGTCTAATATTAATTATTTGTAGTTAACATAATTCTAGAACAAAAATATTTGTGCACATCCTAAACAGCAGTTTACATTTTTTAATATAAAAAAATTGAAGTCACTGGATGTGTACAATATTTTTGCTGGAATCTTGACTTGATTTTCTTGGCTTGTAATTGTGATAGCATTTTCTGTGTGACCAGGTTCTCAAGGCACAGTATTTCCTCAAGTAGATACTGTGTATACATGTAAATATCTGTAAACATACTGTAAACAAAGCAATAACAATAACAAGAATATACCACACATATCAAAAATATTATTCTCATGTCATATAATACAATTAGCAGCCAAAGCACTAAAACAGGCGAACCTAATTAAAATATGATTACAATTATGTTTCTTTATTATATTTTGTTAATCTCCATTGTAATCTATACCAATTTATACAAAGATCATGTACTATTGATGTTCATTTCAACCAATCACAGCATTATAAAGAATCTATATCTAAATATTGACTATGAATTGTGGGAAAGCCCAACCCAAAGTAGAGCAATATGAGACTCTACTTGTTTGTGAAAAGGATTTTGATCACCAGAACATGACCTTAGTACAAACCTTGTTAAATAACAATGGAGATAAACCCAAAAATATAACTAACATAATCATAATCTTATTTTAATTTTATTGTAAAAGAGGTAAATCACACAGTAGTATTTCAAAGCTATGCATTTGTACAAGTAACATTTATATTTGAAATGGAAATATTTTGCAATAAGCAATGAGCAAAGCATCTTAAAGTCAGAAACAAGAAGATATTAAGAGATTAAAGGCATTGAACAAATTCTTTGTACACTCATAATTTCACTTTCATCATTCCCAAATCACATCCACTACCTTTTTTTTTATGCTATTCCAGAAAATTATGTCAGATTTTTAAGGAACCACAAAACCAAATGCAATCAGAATGGTGCAAATATGATAACTCTTCCATATGCAAATACAAAGGAAGTCTCATAAATCTGGTCCTACCTGTTCCTGAATATGATTTATGCATGTCAATTAAATATGTCACTTAATCGGAAGTAGATGAGATCTATTTTAGAATCACTAGCTCTTGAAATTTTTCAACATGATAAAAGCCCAATATGGCAAAACAACTGGTTTCAATTGAAAACTGAATCATTAGTGAGTGAGCCAAAACATTACCAGATTAAGTCTGGCTCTAAAAGGCTATTTTCCAGTATATTAAGTTTAAGGAACACTTAAGGCCAGATTCGTCTTGGGCCAAGAAAGGTTTCTTTATTAAGTCCAAAATGAGTATATATTTTTCAAATTTCAGCAAAATCATTTACATTAACAGAGGAAGACACATAAGGCCTAATCTGAAACACTTTTACATGTCAAATTGCAATAGAACAAAACATAAGCAGATCGGCACATAACATTAACAGATCAGCACAAGACATTAACAGATCAGCACAAGACATTAACAGATCAGCACAAGACATTAACAAATCAACACAAAATATAACAAGCAATGTTTCCCCATAACAGCAGCATATTTCATTGCATCTTTTAAAGCTCTTGCAATACACTCAGCAAAACCTGATGAAAGTTGTCCTTATCGGCACATTAAAAAGTCACGTTTACTGACATGTAATAGTAATTTAAGGCTATATTATAATGTCAAGATATCTATATACATTCCTGCAATTTGTCTACTTGAGCGTTTTTTTTTTCATGAAAAAGGATTAGAATAAGCTATGTGTACCAAAATAGCAAATAAAAGATTTTTTGAAATAAAAATATCTCACTTAAAACAGTAAGACCAGTTGGTAAGAGTATGGGCTGTATGCACTAAAAATTCTATCGTACTTTTGGTCTACAATTGATAATCTTAAATATTGACACTTTCAAGGTCAAATTGCAGCGTTTTTATGTCAGATTCTAATGGAATGATTCTTGTTTTTTTCAAAATTGGAACTAAAAATACATTTGCTATAGAATATACTTGATCAGGACATGCAGAAACAGGAACTATGGAATACCATTTGTGAACTCCATAAGGTTCTAAAGCATATTGATAGGAGAATCAAAAATAATTCTAAACACTAGGAATGTACAGGTATCTCTCAATATCAACAACACAAACTAAAATTATGAAACAACAGTTGGGAAGGAATTATTATGAAAGTCTGTCTATAACTCTTTGAGTCTAGCAAGAAGTTTGGCAGCTTCTGTCTCTTCAGCTGATGGAGTAGGGCGGCGCCTCACATGAGTCCTTGGCTCCGGTATCTCTGCAGGTGGAGAATCTACATTGGAATCATCAAAGTTGATTTCTCTAGCCGTTGAGGTGTTCCCATCTAACATGTTTTGCCTTGACCTTGACCTTGCAAGTTGGGCACGCCGTTCCGCTGAAAAAAACAAATGCAAAAAATTACTAACTTGATTCGATTTTAGCTTCAAACAGATATCTTTGCTTCCACATTAAAAATATGGACCAAAGGTCTAATATTATCCAGTGACCTAATTTACACCCAAAAGCACTAAATTATACAACAATTGTAAACATATATACTAATACCAATCAAGCAAAAAGTAGATTGATAAAATGTTATAATGATTTAAGCTCACTGATATTTTGACATACATGTAATTAGTTTCAAATAAATGGTGATTAAAAACTCAAATATAAGCTTACCTAAACAAAAATATCATTGAAGAAAACATATGGGACTTACAAAGGTACAATTTAAAACATGTCAGAAATAGAATAAAGGGATAGTTGAAAGGAAATGGTGATATAAGGGCTATTTTTTTCTCTGATTTGGTAATTGAGTCTGACTGATCATAAAAAAGTTCATCTTCATGATGTCAAGCCAATTGAAACTTTGTCTCATACCTTGTCAACAACAGGCACCTTTCTGGGTGCCAGTAAATACAGCCGATTAGGGTACTTGACAGAAAGACTAAAAAAATCATGGCTTTAAATTTACATATCTATCAAACTTCCTTGATACATGAAAAGTGGCTATTGCAGACAAGGTACATAACTGCTTGACACTGTGAAGATAGGACTAAATCTTTGATTTACATTGACAACAGTTGTTGATGATCTAATACATAAATGAAACTTTGAGTAGAAAGTCACCATGTTAAAACATGTGACATAAAAATGTTTGACAATGTTCTCCTCAGAAATATACCATGATAGTTTTATTATACCTGTCACCAAATGTGTCATATCTTATTTAGTGTCAACTCTACAAATGTTACGTGTCTAAAATTAATATTTTTTTCATGCATGAGACTTTCTGGTTAGACTTTAAAGCGATCAAGTTGTCTAAATATTTGATTTCTCAGTTTAGATTCTTCTATCTTGTTACTTTTCAGAATCATAATCTGATGTCCATTTTCGCAACAGGATCATATCTTACAGATATTGGGATTTCATAGCGATCTTCATGTGTTATAAAATCGTGGTCAAACCACATACCCATTCACCATACTTCCTCAAGGCCACGGTACTACAAATTTGAAAAGTAATGTTTTCATAGCTAAATATTGTCCAGCCAAAATTGGCCCTGGAAATTGTTCTAGGATATCTCAGCCAATCGAATCACAATCAAACATTAACAAAATAAAAGCAACAATTTAATAAAAATGTTTGAAGTATATAGATAGTAAGCAATTGAATCAGATTTTGTGTAGAAATTGAAGATGAAAGAGTAGGTTTAATTTTTGATAATAACACGATGATAACAGCTGAGAATCAAGCTTTTTTTTTAGACAACTGTATCCCTTTAGGATAATGAAATTCAAAAGCATAATATTTCAGCTCTAAATATGCAGTTAATTTAAAATGGCATGTTAACAGTACAGTGTTTTACATTCCTG
Organism: Nipponacmea schrenckii; assembly: GCA_030562195.1. NCBI lineage: Eukaryota > Metazoa > Mollusca > Gastropoda > Lottiidae > Nipponacmea > Nipponacmea schrenckii. The sequence goes on from CM060202.1 coordinate 4,834,103, forward strand.
AGTATGGTTGAACATAGGCATTCATTAAGATTTTTATAAATTCTTTAAAATTTGTCATAATTTCCATTTTATTAATTAAAAGAAATATTACTATATTTTGATATGTATATCACCCAACTTTATATTGTGAAATATACATACGAATATAAACAGTAATGAAATGTAATCTTATAAAATATTTTTCATAAACATTTATTTATTCTAATAAAATGATACCTCACTTTGTCTTATGAGAATTACATCTTCAGGTACTAATGAGAATGAAATTTTACAATGTGCTCTGAAGATGAATTAACAAAAGAAATACTATGATGTCCTGTGTGAATGAAATATTACTGAATCTCATGAGAATGCAATACTAAAAATTTCTCTAACGATCAAATACTGAATCCTATAGTATTACTACAAAGTCTTATGAGAATGAAATACTACCATGTCATGTTGGAATAAAAATACTACCATGTCTCATTGAATGAAATATAATCATGTCTTGTTCGAATGAAATACTACCATGTCTTGTTCGAATGAAATACTACCATGTCTTGTTCGAATGAAATACTACCATGTTATGTGAGAATGAAGTACTACCATGTCTTGTGAGAATGAAATACTACCATGTCTTGTGAGAATGAAATACAACCATGTCTTGTGAGAATGAAAAACTACCATGTTATGTGAGAATGAAATACTACCATGTTATGTGAGAATGAAATACTACCATGTTATGTGAGAATGAAATACTACCATGTCTTGTTCAAATGAAATACTACCATGCCTTATTCGAATGAAATACTACATGTACCATGTCTTGTAAGAATGAAATACTACCACGTCATTTGAGTGTGAGAATGAAGTACTACCATGTCTTGTGAGAATGAAATACTACCATGTCTTGTAAGAATGAAATACTACCATGTCTTATGAGAATGGATTACTACCATGTCTTTTTGGAAATGAAAAACTACCAGGTCTTGTGAGAATGAAATACTACCATGCCTTATTCGAATGAAATACTACCATGTCTTGTAAGAATGAAATACTACCACGTCATGTGAGTGTGAGAATGAAGTACTACCATGTCTTGTGAGAATGAAATACTACCATGTCTTGTAAAAATGAAATACTACTATGTCTTATGAGAATGGATTACTACCATGTCTTTTTGGAAATGAAAAACTACCAGGTCTTGTGAGAATGAAATACTACCATGTTATGTTCGAATGAAATACTACCATGTCTTGTAAGAATGAAATACTACCATGTCTTGTAAGAATGAAATACTACCATGTCTTGTGAGAATGAAATACTACCATGTCTTGCGAGAATGAAATACTACCATATCTTGTAAGAATGAAATACTACCATGTCTTGTAAGAATGAAATACTACCATGTCATGTGAGAATGAAATACTACCATGTTATGTGAGAATGAAATACTACCATGTCTTATGAAGCACTACCATTTCTCGTGAGAATGAAATACTACCATGTCTTGTAAGAATGAAATACTACCATGTCTTATGAAGTACTACCATGTCTTGTAAGAATGAAATACTACCATGTCCATGTCTTGTAAGAATGAAATACTACCATGTCATGTGAGAATGAAGTACTACCATGTCTTGTTCAAATGAAATATTACCATGTCTTGTTCGAATGAAATATTACCATGTCTTGTTCGAATGAAATATTACCATGTCTTGTTTGAATGAAATACTACCATGTCATGTTGGAACAAAAATACTACCATGTCTTTTTGAAAATGAAAAAACTACCAAGTCTTATGAAAATGAAATATCACTAAGTCTTATGAAAAAGAAATATCACTAAGTCTTATGAGAATGAAATACTACCATGTCATATGAAAATGAAATATCACTAAGTCTTATGGGAATGAAATATCACTAAGTCTTATGAGAATGGAATATTACTAAGTCTTATGAAAAAGAAATATCACTAAGTCTTATGAGAATGAAATACTACCATGTCATATGGAAAAAAAATCACTAAGTCTTATGAAAAAGAAATATCACTAAGTCTTATGAGAATGAAATATTACTAAACATGATGAAATATTACAGAAATAGTAAGGGAGAACAGATTAGGAGTAAGAATAGTATCATACAGTTAGTAGTTAAAGAGAAGTACAAATTACAGCCAGAAAAAGATAAATAGGTACCAAGATGGAACTTTTCAGGAAAGAGATTCTAAACTTCTTCTATAGACACCTAGAAAACAAAACTCAGTTAGCATCTAGAGAATCAAAATACAAACTTAACTTTGCTAAACTCTACTGTTAAACGGAGTCATAAGAGCTTCTATATGTGTATCAGGGATACTATCACTATATAGCTTGTAATTAGCTCAGATACATCTTTACAATGGCAAGTTATTACAAACTTCAGACTTCTACCTTAACTGCAATGGCCACTATTCTTGTATCTGATTGTCTGAACTAGTAGCTGTACAATCCAATCATTGAATCTCTGCATTATATGATCATGATACAAGAATTAATTTACAATCTGACATAAAAGAAAGGTGACTATTGCAGTTATTGGTGTCATAACTATATAACAGAATCCCCAAATATTCACAAAACTAAGTAATTATCCATCAATCTGCAACTTATCTATTGATAAATGCTTAATATTTTATAGGTTTTTATTTCTCAATGGAGGGATTCTGTTGTATATTTATGACACAACAAATCCACTGATAAATACATATTACTCTTTATTAATCACAAAGCTTGCAACTAAAATATCTTACGTCCAGTCTAAAAGGTAGTACATGTATTCTTTTAATATTAGAATAACACAAGACAAATTATTAGAGAAATTACAAGATGCTATTCAAACCAAAATGAGACCACACATAATCAATCTACCTAAAGTAATAAATGAAAAATTATATAAATAATATTGCAATTATCTATTTATGTGTGATTGCAAGTACTGGTGCAGTTCTAATCAACCATTCCTAGACAAACTTTTTGCTTAGTCCCATAAAAAAAATAAATTTAAGCCTATACAAGTAAATAAGTGGCACCGATGTCCATGGATGAAATATTTTCCAAAATATTTGTACAGTTTTCATTGTTATAAATATAAGGAAATTGTATCTCCAACAGCAAGTCAAAACTAGTTCATTCATTTTTATCTAAGTTACAAATGAATAAAATTTGAATGATGTCCATAATACATTAACTAGAATCCTCTATTGGTTTCATCACCTAAGCTAATTTAAAGATTTTTTATTTGCTTGCCACATCTTTCATTATAGATAGAAATCTTGTTGAAAAAAGAAATAAGAATTCATAAGAATTCAATATTTTTAAGGGATAGTAGCCAATCAGAAAAAAGTGGCTCTTTTTAAGGAATTTAGGATCTCTGGACAGCATGCTACTCATTTAAATATCATGTTTGCTTAATGCCCATATCGGAAGTAATTGCTATCACACACTAAAACAAAACAAAAATCAGAACCACTATCTCTAAAAGAAAGTAAAATCATAAAAAGCAGTGTAGAAGGAATTTTGAGGTACTGAAACTAAACCATGCCACAACATTTATCTAAGGACAGCATCATGCTGAAAATAAACCTGGTAGTCACCTCAAAATGAGAGGGGTTGTTTTTCCACACCCTGGATCGGGATAAATTATTAAACCGTTCTGTTGATAAAAAGAATTAAAAAATTGACCTTTATTATGGTATGGCAAGAGAAGTTTAAACAGAAACATACAGAAAAGGCAAAACAAAACAAATTTTCAGAATTTTTTTACAAATTTTGATGAAGTCAGATACATGTACATCATTTAAAGGTATACTTCCTCTTTGGATGACAAAAAGAAATTTGAAACTTTGCCAAAATGATTCTTTTAATCAGAATCCTTCTATAATCTAATATATCCATAAAATCAAGTAATAATCTATTTAACTTAGTAATTTTGAAACATGTTAAGAAGAAGTTTTCAATAATTAACTTAGTAGAATAGATTTATTGGATTATAAAGATTTACTTTTTCAGGTCATGGAACCTGTTAAGTCCAACTGATGAATATAATATATTGATTATGTTTCAGACTTTAAATTTCATGTCTATTCTAAGATGTAGTATTCCTTAAATTTAGTAGCAGATATCTAATATTCTGTAATAACATGGACAGACCATTTAGTAATTTATGACAGTGACATTGTAATGCCAGGGATGTAAGAAATTTCAGAAAGAGGAATTAGATTATCTGATCAACACAAAGTCTTGAGAAAGAATTTTTTGTTAAATGCAAGTAAACAATGCATCGACTAAATTCTTAGTCAGCTTTTTTGTGAAAAGCATCTTCCTGAAGGTGTTGGCTTAGTGCCATGGTCAAAGCTCCTAGTGTTTGGGAAAAAATGGAAGAATTATCCAAAAACTCAAAAATATCCTTCAATTCTTGTGGAGTTGCTTGTGAAGATTGTTCTCCAATCCAGGTGAAATAATTGATTTTGAAGAACATTAAATCAAATATTGTGCTGAGAAAATATTGAGACCTTAAGTTGTCATATATATCCTTGCTATTTTATGATTTTTTCACTGACTTTAAAACATAAGTTGATGTACACATCTTCAGTTCTCAAAAGGTACATTAATTTGCCTATCGAAATTGTAGGAAAGCTAAGCCTCTGTTAAAACATATTCATAATTCTGAGATATTATTTCCCAAATTTCAGTCCCTGAATCATAAAATAGAAACAACCCACAGAAAATGTATCTTGAGTAAGGATATCCATGACAACAAACTTCTGGTTGATATACTAGTAATGCAAGACCAATGCTTCTAAATTCCAGTCAAAAAATTGGAGACAAAGTTTGGACAGTCTTACCCCATCAATCATATTTTTTGTACTATTAATAATTTTTCTACAAATCACCAAAACAATCAGAACAAATCATAATTCTATAAAACACATCAATAATGGTAAATAGCAGATTTCTCACACGAAATTTCCGTTTTGAATTCAGATATTTGAACCCCAATTCATTGAAATTCTGTAGCAATTTGTTTTAGTTCAGACTCAAGGTCAATATTTCCCCAAAAAATTTTTCCTTCATGTTGATAGAATTTTACTATATTTCTAAATCTGGTGACATTCTTATGAATAATATAAAAAAATTTTTGGGCCAAACATAACAAATATTGGATCGCAAGACAGATCATTTGAGCTCACAAACTGTTTTGGATACAATCAAATGGAATCCTGTAAATTTGTTTCTAAATAAAATTGTTATTATCTGACATCTAAAAAATTTCCTCCTGGTAGTTTCTCAGAGCAAGTCAGAAAGGGAGGTGTCTAAAATGCCTTAATATCAGTCTTAAATTTTTGGAATAAAATAATTTTGTAAAATGATCATTCTATATTTAACATAAATTTTGATAGTAAAATATAGTTGTAAACTAACCTCCTGCAGCTCTAGGTGTTTTTGTACGTTTATCACGTTTTTCCCTGTTAACACTGAACGCTGAACCTGTCTTCAGAGCCTCTAATAGATTATCCATAACACCCTCTTGGTCATCATCTACAAAATAAAACACATATAAAGGAATGGGTTCATATAAGCAGGAAGCACTTAAGAAAATAATGCAAAACATTTGAATGTCAAGATATTTTCCAATCCTTCTATTATATATACTTGATACAGAAACTTGATCCTAGGACAAACTCAAGAACAAAATTTGAAGAGGAATAGGCTGATATTCTTTTCTTTTGTACATCTCTAATAGTTGCTTCAAATTTGATTAAAATCTTGAAGTGAAAAAAAAAAACCAGACTTGTGGCCTCAATAGAGTTGCAGATTTAAAATTAAAAAAAAAAAAAGCCTAGCATGGTTCCTACCTGTAGTCATATCTAACAATGCTTTCTGTCTAGCTTTCTTGTCTTTCTTTTCTCTTTCTGCTTTCTCTCTTATCTCTTTAGCTCTTAATATCTTCTCTTGTGTCTCTTTTATCTTTATATTCTCTTTCTGGGCACTCTGTACAATAGAATAAATAAACATATATTGCATGTTAAAAATTTCCATTTATATAATAATCAAATAAGCCATAGTTTACAAATTAAAGACTGGATAATCAATTTTTTGTTATACAGGAAAAATAAATGACTTGATGATGATGACTTCACCTTCAAATTGTTATTGGTATTGTTGGCCCAATCCTATGAAATATACTCTAAAATTAACATGGAGTATCACATTCATAATGTATTTAATAAATTTAAACAAAACTCACCACAAAGCCATCTTTAAATGCCTTCAAATCACCAAAGAAATCTTCCAGTGAGTATTTTTTACTATCAAATGTTAAATATTTGGAGAGGTCGGTAAATAAGCTATCTAATTTTTTATACATGTTGTTTAATACATCATATTGATCCTGAGCAGAAGATATGAACTGGTACCAAACTGTTAAGGAAACTTTTACAATATCCATTAGACTCTGGCCATATATACAAAACTTTATTCCCAATGCAATCCAGTATGTAATCTGACAGTGTGCAATGAGGGAAACTAAACAAGGACAGTAACACTCATATGCATATTAATTTTGATCAATTGACAGATTTACCCATATATATCCATTTAACATTATTATTCAAGACAATTCCTATAAGGTCTTACGAATGGTGAACCTGTCCTCTAACTTTTGAAGGAACTATAGCACATATCAGTATTATTATTCTACCTTTTGACACCTAAAGCCAATACCCAATGTCACCTAAAGCCTTACCCAATGTCACCTAAAGCCAGTGCCTAATAGCAACTTAATCAGTACCTATTGGCACCTACAAGCAGTACCAAATGTCACCGAGAGCCAGTATATATGGCATCTAATGCCAGTACCTAATGTCACTAATGTCAGTATCTTTAAAGTAGTTTAATAAATTATTAAAGGATATATTCATAACATTACAGAATTCATCACCCTCCACAGCTGGTTGTTTCTGGGCTATTTTTAAATCTGTTTCTAGTTGTTTTAACTGAGTTTCCATAGCTTTCAAATTTTTATTCAATTGTTCATCAGACACTGAAAATACATGTATACATTAACATTAAGACAAAGTTTAGGAGAATTCAATATCATCATTATAAATCAGTTAATTTATCATCATTATTTATCATGTAATTCATCATCATTATATATCAGATAATTCATCATCATTATTTATCAGATAATTCATCATCATTATTAATCAGATAATTTAAATTTATCTATCAGATAATTTATCAGATAATTTATATCATATAATTTATCATAATTATTTATCAGATAATTCATCATCATTATTTATCAGATAATTTATCATTATTCATCATATAATTTATCAGATGATTAAATCATATAAATTATCATCATTAATTATTAGATAATTTATATCATATTTATCAGCATTATTTATCAGATAATAAGTCAGTTTCACAATTAATCAGAGTACAAAATAAATCAAGGTACAATATTCTTTATCTTTATCAAATATTTTATCAGAATAAGATACATTATAATTATCAGTAAAAGGAAATTTGTCACTATACAATTATTTATCGCTAGCAGATAATTTTTAAAAATGGATGAATTATCATTGAATAATAATCATTTATCATTATTAGCAGAAGATTAAGATTTTAACAGTATTAAACAATTAATCAGTATAAGATTATATATCATTTATATATAAGTTTTTATTGATAGCAAATAATTTATCAATATCAATAATATGTACATGTACATGTACCTCTTGCAGCTTTATCAGTATAAGATAATTCATCATTATTCATCATATAATTTATCATCATTATTTATCAGATAATTTATATCATATAATTTATCATCATTATTCATCAGATAATTTATATCATATAATTATCATCATTAATTATCAGATAATTTATATCATATAATTTATCAGCATTATTTATCAGATAATAAGTCAGTTTCACAATTAATCAGAGTACAAAATAATTTAAGGTACAATATTCTTTATCTTTATCATGTAATGTACATTATAATTATCAATAAAAGAAAATTTATGACTATACGATTATTTAGCACTAGCAGATGATTTTTAAAAAATGGATGAATTATCATTGAATAATAATCATTTATCATTATTAGCATAAGATTAAGATTTCAACAGTATTAAACAATTAATCAGTATAAGATTATATATCATTTATATATAAGTATTTATGGATAGCAAATAATTTATCAATATCAATAATTTATCTATAAGCAAGCTTGATTAATAGATATATGTACCTCTTGCAGCTTTATCAGTATAAGATAATTCATCTATAAAGCCAGCTATGTCAGGGTATTTTTTATCCACCATATCAGCTAAGAAATGCATCAGAGTGGTTTTACCATCTTGTGATTTTGTATTACCCAACTACAAATCAAAAACAAATCAGTGATGCAAGTCAGAAAAAGCTGTTATTTTACCTTTTAAAAGTCATCTCTCCTTATTGTTTCTGGGTTGCAAAATATACATCAGAGTATGCCTATAAAACATACTCTGCTGTTGCTCCACAAGTAATATTTTCTATATATTTGATTGATAAATTCAAATTGCTATAAAACATGCCACAATGTCTGTCATGTATTTTTACTTGAAATAACTTTCCTTTCATATAAATTCGAGAGTTTTTATAAATCTGCAATTAAATTCACAAATTTTTCTCACTGACTTGACTGAACATCTTGGACATGTCAAGAAACCAAAAACTTTCAAATTCAAGGGCAATAACTCAGAACTAACCTTTGTTAAAAAGCTAACATCAAAACCAACTGTTTGAGCATTTCTCGAACCAGCATTTAAATAATTTCCTACCAATAATATCAACTCCATTAATTTAGCAAACTTTTTACTCTTAATAACTTGATCACAGGCTTCAGTTCCTGCAACTAAATCCTGAAATAGAGGAAGAAAAATCAACTAGAATCAATCAAATAATGGGAAATTTGATTTGAATTTGATTGATTTTCCTCTTGATTGGTAATTCAGTGTGCAATGAGGAAAGTTTTGCTTGAACAGGCATTATTTCAAACATTTGAATGAACTTAAACATGTAACAGTTTGGTAGCATAGAGGGCATTAAGTTTGCAACCTATTCAGAAACCTTTTTTCCATGTAAGTAACTTAATTCTCCATGATTTAGAAAAATTGTAAAAGTTCCATTTATGTTAAGGGAACCAGGGAACTCCATGTTAGCCAACTAGCCACCAGGCACCTTCATTTCAGAAACTTATTAGTTCCTATCATTTGTCAAAAGTTAGTTTTATTATCCAATTAGATGACTATTAAAAATCCGTTGATGAGAATAAATTAGAAGTAGATGTGAGTTATAATATATTACTTACAGGTTTAATATCAGCCACTAACTCAGGAAATTTCATTTTAAATAACATAGAATTTAATCTGGGAGTTATCCTTTTTATTTTAGACATCTACAATAACACAAACATAGCAACATGTCATTACATACCTTTTTCTCTTAGAGAAAATTAGAATTAAAGATATAATCAGACTTTTAAACTAGGGCAAAGCCACGCAGCTCATTGGAATAATCAAATTAGGCAAGTCAAACATTTTGTACCTCGATGCTAGTATCTCGCAAGTTGTGTAAGCAGCGATTTGATTGGATTGTAGGCCTACACTTTTTTAATACAGTCAATCAGTCTTTCTGTCAAGGCATCTGATTGGCTGTATTCACAGGTATACAATCCAATCAAATCGCTGCATGCCGTTATACAAAAATAGTGGCTATTACAGGTATAAGATAAAACTCTTAATAGCTTGGCAGTGAAAGATACTTAAAGGGATAATAGGTCTTAGCATGAACATAAAATTTTAGTTCTCAAGAAAGGTCAATATGAGTGTATATTAATCAGGGAGCTTACCTGGTGTCATAAGGTAACATAATCTCTTAAAATCTTGAAAACTCGCAAAACTAAGTCATTTTTGAAAAACGCTTAATCAATTTATTAAGCTTTTTTCAATAATCAAATGCATCTTTATGGATAATTACTTAGTTTTTTTGAATGTTTATTTATTTTTTTTGATGTTATTTATGGTAGCAGGTATATTTACTGATGAATAGAGCTCTTACTGACCAAATTTAAAATTTTCAAAGCTTATGTTCATTCTAAGACCTATTATCCCTTTAGACAATAATTTTCTGATCAATCTGGATCAAAGATGCAATTCAGCTGTGCTTTAGGATTACATTGTATGTTCAAATATATGCATATTAAGATAAACAAAACAAATCCAAGAGTATTAACATACCGTAACACAGAACTGTTCTGCTTCTGCTAGATCTTTATAATCATCCTGTAGACCAGCTATTTTATTCATTTCTTCTGGTGAAGGCATAAATTTGATCAACTGTTCGACTACAGTAGCTGATAGTGATTCTTCATCCATAGCTAATATACGTCTCTTCATTTCTTCATAAGGTACTTTTATAGAACCCAAAAATATAGCTGAAATAAAATAGTGTTGAAACTCAATTTCTGAATTGTCCACGGATATAGCTCATTAGCAGTGTGCAGTGAGTGAAATTTCAAATATAAAATACATGAGCCCACACTTTATCAAATTCTTAACTGTTGGGAAACTTCAATAAAAACAGTAGAACATAGTTTTTTTTTATCCAATCAGAACAACTAGCACTTTTCCCATGTCTTTCCCAGAACAGGGGCATCAGCGTACTCTTTTTGCAAATTCCAACTGCCGGGGGACCTTTAAGCTTCACAGCCTGTAGCACATGAGTCCTCGGTACAGTGTTTTATGTCAGCCCCTCTGACCTGCATCACTGGCAAAGGGACATTTGGTTGAAAAATCCAAAATTTCATCTCGACATTACTGAGATGACAAACTACCATGAACACTGCAATTCTGACTTATCCTGAAAATATAGAGTTTTAAATTGGAACCACACTTCAAAGTTTACTCACATAAATTCTGTCCCATTTTCCCATCCAGAACTTTTAATTCCTTCACTTTTCTGCCAGGTTTTTTAGTCTCTTCAGCACCTATTTCTTTCTGAGCTGCAAACAAAAATCCACAAAAATATGCAATTTCATTGAAAAACTATTGAAAAATTGAAAATACCTGGCCTACTTCATTTCATCTCCAGCTCCTTCATGCAATAGACTTAAGACTTAATAGATTGAATCTACAAAATATGAGCTCAACACATTTCTTGTCGGCTAGAGAGAAGATTTTAGCTTCTGTTTTGTTTAGAAAAGATATTTATCACTTTCAAAATGTAAACACAAGCAATAAACATTTTTTTTTGGTAGGAAGTGTAAGTATCTAGCATAACTACTTGTGAACTTCTAGAAGCTACTTCAGAACATAAACAGTCTACATTATTTTGAGGTAGAGTAAATGGCAACAATAAACTTGTAACAGGGACAGTAAAATTTTCTTCGATGTTGTTGCATAATAAGGTTAATTTGATGGGCGGGGCCTCAAATTGGAATAACTAGATATAAACTCAGTAATAGCACAATTTACTACACAATACTATACTTGATGGGAATGCCAGTTTCACCAAAGGTAAGAAAAGGGCAAATTGTCAAACACCGCATCAGATCAAAAAATGCAGAATATGACGGATTGTTTTGATTGGTTCAATGAAGAAACGGGACATTCCTACCTTACATTGTTTGAAAGGTGTCAATGTTATAGGTATTTATAGCACATTTTCAATTGTTTTATTTAGTTAACTCATGAAAACTATGCAACAAATATTACTTACACTACCTAGATTGAACGAAAACATGAATATGCATCAATATATTTGCTGCATTTCTAACTTACGTGCTGCTTTAACAGAGAACTGTTCTTCTAGTCCTTTTAATAAATCGTCAGATTCTAATTCTGTTTCATCAATTTTAACCCATAAAGATTCTTTATCTAGATTTCTTACATTTACCTGTATTCCAAAAAAATTTGATGAATCAAAGGCCAGGTTTGTTTTTCTAAACCATATAAAGAATATAAAGAAATGAGCTTCTACTACGATTTAGGCAATGCCAGGCAGTGTGCAACAAGAGAAATTTATCCACAACAAAGACATCAGTCTATTTATTTGTATTTCTTAATATCTTCCAAAAGATATGTTTTTTTTAGGATAATTTGGTGTCAATTTGTCTTACTAATAAATGCTATAGCCTTAGCTCTATGACCTAGTAAGAAAATCTTTGGATGATGATATTCCTATCTAAAGCAGTACATACCTTATTCCAATTCAATCTTTTGGTCTGTGTGTTGGTATTGTATTTTTTCTTCATGGTCATTCCAAATGGTAAGACATTAGTAGGAGGAGAGGGAGCACCTGGTGGACTCATAAATCCTGGAGGTGGTGGAGGGCCACCCATACCAGGTGGAGGAGGAGGTGCAGGAGGACCTCCTGGGAAGGGTGGTGGAGGGGGGACACCACCACCAGGGAAGGGAGGAGGAGGCGGGGGAGGAGGTCCACCACCACCAGGAAAAGGTGGAGGCGGGGGAGGAGGAGGACCACCACCTGGTCCAGGAGGGGGAGGAGGAGGGGGAGGAGGTCCGGGTCCACCTTTTTGTAAAGCTGAGCTTACTGCTGCCCCTATACCAGCTTTATCCTACAACATCAAACCATATTCGATTACTAGATAAATCAACATAAATATCAAGTGCTAAAAAGATGTTAGATTCAAAACATTGTAGAGCATATCAGGGAGATCCATTAAAACAGTTTTGACATTTCTTAAGATTCTAAGAAAGGATTATGACAGCGATGTTGTTATTCCAAAGATTGCCTGATGATTCCAACTAAATAATAGAACATTACTAAAGAAATCAATAGAAACGGACTAACTCACTTTTTGTTTTAATTGTTGGTTCTCTTGTTCTAAAGCTTTGATTTTTTCTTCGTAACCAACAGCTTTCGCTTCAGCCTCCTGTTTAGCTGTCAAGGCTTCGTGGAATTTAGCGTTATCTATTGCACTTTCTGAATCTTCAAATTTGGACTTCTCCGTTAGATTACCTGAAATACATGACAATTGAACTTGAAATTTTTTACTTGGCCATGTTTTACAATGGTTTCTTATAACCAAATGTTAGAAGGGTTTTGGAATTGGATTGAACATAATGTGAATACAGTCTTATTAAAATTAGACCAACTTTGACTAGTTCAGTTTTATATTTTAAGACATTTTATTAAGGGTCTTACACTAAACTAATCTTTTGACCTAACCTGTTAATGCTAACTAAATGTGTATTCTGGAGGCTCCTTTTTGTTCGTGTCAGTGTTGGAGAGGGGAGAACTTTGATTGGTTAAAACAGGTTAGGTCAAAAGGTTCAATTTTACAAATTTTTAAGTAGACCTTAAATGAATTGGCTAAATTTTAAAAACAAGCAATTAAAGAAACAAATGAAAATTTGGTCAAATTTTAATTAGACTGAAATGATTAAATCCAGAGAATTGAAAACAGTAGCTCTGCTTCTGTAAATGCCAATCCAGTCAAATAGCTGGTTTCCTTATTTAAAGGGCAATTTTTCATTCAAATTATCCAGAATTTTTGTGAATTTTTCAGTTTATATCTAACAATAATTGGCGCTGAAATGTCAAGCACAGTCCTGTATTGATTCCAATACTGATTCCAAAATATCTGAGCATGAATTCCTGAAAATAACTTACTTAGTAATGGTTCTACATCTATTTCAAATCTCTGTGTAGATCTAAAGTCAGGGTCTACACCACTCCGATGTAAAACAATCTGTGTTACACATTCTTCTATTAATTTATAATACTGAGGTCTGAAAGATACAAAATCATCTCTCAATTAAGCTTACACAACACTCAATTACACGAAAGTAAAATAACAAGCTGGCGATCATATTACAGTCCACAAATTTCAACAAATTTTCATGTTACTTCTTCCTATTTTTCACAATACTGAGTCAAATGAGTCAATTTTTGCGTTCAAAATTTTTCCAGAATAGGTTGATTTTCAAATTACTTGTCAAATTTTAAGGTCCAAACTAAATTTATAAATACACATGAAAACCTTGCTTGTATCACATACGTCTTTTTTGCAATTAATGAAGACATTCAATTCCTTGAATAAAAACATTTCATCGGATTAAAACAACAGATTCAACTTTGGTCAATTCTCATCAAAGAAATCACATACATACAATCAATAATCAAATAGAATAATAACTCTCTATTGTGTTAACAAGAAATGTGGATGTATGGACAGACGAGAGTGAAAGCACAATATGCCCAAATTTCCATGTGGGCATATAAAAATTACTTTGCAATTGCTTGAAGATGGACCAATCATGGTGTTCAACTATTGCTCCATACAGATCAGCATTAAATAAAAAAATGATAAATCTTACCTAGAATATATATCGTCTCTGATTGATAGTAAATGTTGTAATATAGATAAAAAATAAGGTTCTGCTATCGTATTACCAATTGTACTATTTAATATATTAAAACAAGAAAGTGGATCTGTAAACATTGGTTAAGAAAAATACTCATTTCATATCCACAGATGAGCCCTACCCTTCCGACTCATTTGCCAGTATGCCATAGCTATGATACTCCATACATGTTTTCCTTCAGGCTTTGGAAATATTTTTTATTGAAAACATTGATGTATTCTGGGTTTTGTCACTTATCACCAGCTGCCTTAAATACCTAGGCAAATGTCCTTTGCAGCTTAAGACGTCACAAAATGTTTAATTTAGAAACGTCAGACTGAAAATTAGAATTTTTTGTCACTTATTACCAGCTGCCTTAAATACCTTGGTAAATGTCCTTTGCAGCTTAAGACGTCACAAAATGTTTAATTTAGAAACGTCAAACTGAAAATTAGAATTTTTTGTCACTTATTACCAGGTGCCTTAAATACCTTGCCTAATGTCCTTTGCAGCTTAAGATGTCACAAAATGTTTAATTTAGAAACGTGAGACTGAAAATTAGAATGGTGAAAATCAACATCCCTTTTTATGTTAAATTTGATTATTGTAAAAAGGATATTCTAATTCTAATCTAATGTTATCATAACGATGTGAAAATTCTTCATGATCTTCTTCTTTATGTGCGTTGAAAATATCTACATGTGTTTTTAATTCATTATCATCAAATTGGTCTAAAGTCTGAAAGATTAAGAAATCTATGAAGTATTGGGCATTATCATTTTTAATTGTATAACAATATATCAATTGAATGGACATAATTAAATGAAATTAAATGGAGTTTTAAATGGCATTTATTAAAAGTGTTGGATAAAATAAACAAATAGAAACCTTTTCATTATTATTCATTGCTTGATAATTACCAGAGAACGCTAGTTGAAATGTCACTCAAATAAAGTTAGTAATTGTATTCCATATGATTTTGTTTATCTTACATGAAATGGAGTTATACCTTCTACTCTGCAGCACCTTACTGGCTGATGAAGATTTGTAAGACGGATTATTTTTTCAGGATAACCTCTTTCTGCGACAAACTGTTAAGGGATTTTTAATATGCACAGCATTTAGCTGGATTGAACCCTAGACCATAAGACTAGTGAGCAGGCATTTAACTCACTGATTCTCCATGGCTCCCAAATGACACCTTTATAGTACTTTTATCAGAGTCCATAAGTCAAGTGTGGACCATAGAACTATATTTGGACATCACTTTTGCAAAGGCCTCCAGATATCATTACAGCCTACAGGTATCTTTAAAACTTTAACAAATGTCTAGAATTTTAAACAGACAGATAACAACTTCAACATGCTTTCAAAAATACTTGCTTCAATACTCTAGAAAAATATAGAAATTAAAGCAGACGGACTGAATAATATAACTTACAGGTAGTAATTGGTTTAATCCGGTTCTCATAAATTCATTACGTAAATGCAATCTAAAATCTAGATCTTCTGGTGTACTGACTATAGCATTTACTAACTGCATACATGCTACCTGCAAATTATAAAACAGACTCATTGTCAACATTACGTTTAGTAAATATATGGAGTTTTAATAATTATATAATCAGGACAGTTTCAGACTCAGCTGTCAAATCATTTTCTTCTAATCTGCTACAGATTAAAATCATCTATTAGTAATATTATCTTATTGGTTTGAGAATCAAATTGTGGAATAGACAATTTAAGAAAGACAAGTTCCATGCATTCACAATAAAATCAGAGCAGGAATATCCGGTGAATCAGTACTGCACTTTGTTTACACTCTGTTCACACTTTGTTTACAGCAGCCATTAATCATTAAACAGGCAGATACCAGACGACAAAAAAAACTTAGATAGAAGCTACATTCAGTTAAAAACTACTGCATCAAAATTGGCAGTCACAGACAAAGTGTAGTCAAAGTAGGTCAACGAAACAAAACAGTACTTAATAGATCAAAACTCAACATAATTGGATTCTGATTCGATACGACACTGGGAGTATATTGTAATACTAGCATAAGACTAACCTGCATAGCTATGTTGTCTCTCATACCCAGTCCCATTATAATAGGTATAAATCTATCTTGACTGCGTATTTCACCACACACTGTGATACCTTCTAATGCTTTCTCTTGACTGTAAACACAAAAAACTCACATAACTTTCTATTTTAACATCAATTTCCATCAGAAGCAAAAAGTTAAAAAGTTAAAAGCAATGAGGGAAATTTACAAGGCCAACATAAAGACTATACATCTTGATTATTTCGACAGCTGAATGCCTTTAAAAACAAGCACTGCATATTGTTTGTAGTGGCTCAAGTACCCTAGGGAATAAATGAACCAAGTCTACAGGGGGAACCCCTAACATCGACGATTAAAATGAGCTGCAGACTGAAAATTTTATAATCTTTCATTAACAGGCATTTAGCTGGCTAAAGAGAGGGGTTTGAGAAAGCAGATTACAATAATGTTAAAGGAATACTGCGTCTTAGAATGAACATGAAATTTTTAATTTTCAAACCTGGCAAACAAAGAGCATAATTATAATATTCATCAGTAGATATAACTGCTGCCATATATAACAGATCTTATATAATCAGAACAATACCGAAAACTTAAGTTAACATCCTTAAAAATGTGTCTACCAGTAATCACTCATTTTTGAGATTTCCCAGATTTATAGGGATTCTGTTACTTTATGACACCAGACGTAAGTTTACTGAAGAATATATACTCATAATAACCATTCTTGAGAACTTAAATTTTGTGTCCATTTTAAGGCGCAGTATGACTTTGAAAAAAAAATTACATGGGGGAAGGACCACCCCAACCCACAAGCAAGTACGCAAGCATGTGTTTGTGTGGGGAATCAGGAATTATCCATGGAACTAGAAACCTACCCATTTGGTGGTACTAAACAGATAGCACCTAATAATCGTACAGCCTCTAACATAGTGGCAGGATCAGACGGATCAATAGTTCGTGATAATATTATTAATGCTTCTTCGTGATTTAATATTTGTAATAAACCATACTGAAAATATAACAATCATGCTTTTAGTAATTGACTTGTGTTTATCACAGAAATACAACGTAGATTATCCTTTATACAATGTCCAGCTACATATACAAACTTTATACTTATACCTTGACTGCAATAGCCTCTTCTTACATGATGGAAGTTTGTAAATAAAGCTATTTCATTGGATCGTTGTTAGTGAATATAGCCAATCAGAGTCCTCCACAAAAAGTCTGTTAACACATAGCCATAATATCTACAGCCTTTGTGCCAAGGGCTCTGATTGGCTGTAATTCGTTGCCGTATAATCCAACATTCCATTATACAAGAAAGGTGGTAATTGCAGTCAAGGTATAAGTTTGAGGTTCATAATCACACAACATTGTGATGACAGTAGAGTACAGGACAATGGGACAATAAATATTCAACTTTTGATATTTTATTTCAGGTTGTTTTGTTTTTTAGCAAGGATGATCCGAAGAAATTGTCATGCATTTGAAAATCTTCCTTAATAAAATAAGCTGGCTATTGCAGACAAGGCACAAGTATAAAGTGCTTGACACAGTGAAAATATCAATCATGCTGAAGTGAATTTTTAATAACCACCATTTTGGTGTTTTTGGTAATTTTTACAAATTAAGCTTACCTTATTATTCATATAAGCTTTTAAACAACGCACACACTCATATGTACTTCTTCTATCTGATTTACTACAATTTCAATAAAAAAAGTTTTTAATAACATTATATTAATCTCCCATCAGTTTAACACCCCTCAGTGTACAATATGGGGAATATTGCCAGGCAGAATTAAACACCTTATATAGCAATAACAAAAACAAGTTTTTATCTTCTCCAATATAATAATATAATTTCAGCTTTTCCATTTCAACATTAAAGCAATGGATATGATATTCCCTTGGTAAATATTCAAAAGGCAGTGCTTATGTATTCTGCTTGGTCAATCTACTTGGATCAGTCTTGATCATTTCAACATTTGCACTCCATGATTCGCCTCAATCAAATCTCAATTCTTAATCCTGTATTATAGGCAAGAAGAAACTTCAGAAATTTCCCAAAGGAGAACAATGTCAACGCATTAGTATGCTATAAAGCAGTACTTACGAATCACAGCAGTATGTTAAATTCCTTAAAATTCCATTGAAACCTTTTTCACCAAACTCTTGAATCCAACTAAAAAACACAAGGAATTCATTTCACTCAAGATCATTTCTACCATGATGCTAAAATATGGAGGAGTCCTTGAAGAGTGATATAGAAATATGACTGTTCAAATATAGTGTTCAATACATCAACTGTAGAGTGATATAGAAATATGACTGTTCAAATATAGTGTTTAATACATCAATTGTAGAGTGATATAGAAATATTACTGTTCAAATATAGTGTTTAATACATCAATTGTAGAGTGATATAGAAATATTACTGTTCAAATATAGTGTTTAATACATCAATTGTAGAGATGATATAGAAATACCACTGTTAAAAGATGGTGATCAATACATCAATTATAGAGAGATATAAAAATTTCACTGTTAAAATATGGTGTTTAATACATCAACTGTAGAGTGAATAGAAATTTGACTGTTCAAATATAGTGTCCAATACATCAATTCTAGAGTGATATAGAAATATGACTGTTCAAATATAATGCTCAATAATTCAATTGTAGAGTGATATAGAAATATGACTGTTAAAATAATGTTCAATGCATCAATTGTAGAGTGATATAGAAATATGACTGTTCAAATAATGTTCAATACATCAATTGTAGAGTGATATAGAAATATTGACTGTTCAAATATAATGTTCAATAATTCAATTGTAGAGTGATATAGAAATATGACTGTTAAAATAATGTTCAATACATCAATTGTAGAGTATATAGAAATATTACTGTTAAAATAATGTTCAATACATCAATTCTAGAGTGATATAGAAATATGACTGTTAAAATAATGTTCAATACATCAATTGTAGAGTGATATAGAAATATGACTGTTAAAATAATGTTCAATACATCAATTGTAGAGTGATATAGAAATATGACTGTTCAAAATAATGTTCAATACATCAATTGTAGAGTGATATAGAAATATACTGTTAAAATAGATGTTCAATACATCAATTGTAGAGTGATATAGAAATATGACTGTTCAAATATATGTTCAATACATCAATTGTAGAGTGATATAGAAATATTACTGTTCAAATATAATGCTCAATACATCAATTGTAGAGTGATATAGAAATATGACTGTTAAAATAATGTTCAATACATCAATTGTAGAGTGATATAGAAATATGACTGTTAAAATAATGTTCAATAAATCAATTGTAGAGTGATATGGAAATGTGACTGTTAAAATAATGTTCAATGCATCAATTGTAGAGTGATATGGAAATACATGTATGACTGTTAAAATAGTGTTCAATGCATCAATTGTAGAGTGATATGGAAATATGACTGTTAAAATAGTGTTCAATGCATCAATTGTAGAGTGATATGGAAATACATGTATGACTGTTAAAATAGTGTTCAATGCATCAATTGTAGAGTGATATGGAAATATGACTGTTTAAATAGTTTTCAATGCATCAATTGTAGAGTGATATGAAAATATGACTAATAAAATAGTGTTCAATATATCAATTGTAGAGTGATATAGAAATAGAAACAAATTAAGTATATCCGATTATTGCCTTGAAGTTAAGACTGACGTTCGTACCTGACAGGATTGCTTGTTAAAGAAACTCTTAAAGATTCTAGAACTCTTAATCTTTTATCTCCCTTTAAATCAGCATTAAATAATTCACTGATAAAATCTTGAGGCGTATCTGTATCGCCTTTTGGCTGAAATTAGAAAAAAAAAACAAATTCTAAATTGTACATTATCAAATGCCTTTTAATTCCACAGTGCATCTTCTAATCCCATCTGAAAAAACAGTACTTCTTCTAATTTCAGCCTGCTTTTCCCTAATATTTGTTTCATATACGAAATCTCAAACAAGGACTGTTTCACCTACTTATCTTGCATATAAATAATAAGATTTCAAAGCAAAATTTCATGGAAAAGAGGCATTTTTATTTAAGCAAACTGCTTTAACTCCGATCAAAGTCTTATTATATAAATGAAGCACATACAACAGTTTAATGATAAATAAAAACGCCTTTAGTAATAGTAAAGCAACAGTCCAAGCTATCATTGTTTTCGACTTAGATGAAATTTTTGCTTTCAAAGACATAAAATAAAATAAAATCTGATCCTGTGATTATATCACTCAATAATCAATTACCTTTGAGGCCCCTTTATAATGCATAGTTAACATATTTCTTTTTAATGCAATATCTCTTTTACGTAGTGGTGCTTTCTTTTCTTCTGTTAAGTTCATGTCATCCTTGAAAATTCAAAACAAATTCTAATTTAACATATTCTACTATTAAACTCAATACTTAAATTACATTTCTGATAAATTTCAGGGGAAAAAGACACAACAGACAGCACAAAGTTGTGATTCAATAATTTTAGAAATTTATTGCTAGTTCTAAATAGACTTCTCCCTTCCTGATGAGGATTTTATATCTGAAACATGTGTTGTGTTGACAAGATTATTGTGAAACAGTGTCAATTATAATGAACTAAGAACAATATTAACAAAGACGATTGTTTGAACTCGTTTTTTGTCTGCTGCAAAGTCTGATGACCGATGATGTCATCTTCACTCATAATTCCAGTCTACCCAGCCGTAACTTGGTACGGATAATCTGGTAAAGATCAATGCCAAGGGGTTTGGCCAAGGACCAGCTGGAAGAAAGGATCCCTGTCACGGCACTCATGTGTACAGAAATTGTTATCCTTGTAAAATATAGAACTTTGTTTCTTTCATTTCTCTCTCTCTCTCTTTTTTTTTTCCCCCTCAATTAAACCTGAGCCATTATATTAAAATACAAACATGCACCAAAACCAACAAATCTGAAAGTCAAAAAGAGAACACCCTTTTACAAACGTTCCATACGATTTCACATAAAACTCACCAGCATCTTTTCAAATTTTTCATGGACCTCTTTATCCGACATATTATCCATTTGATTAAAAGGGTCTGGTGCAAACCCTCCATTGGATCCATTGTCATCCGGTACTCCTTTAGGATAGCTTGATGTACTTTTAGGTTTTGTTTTCTCTTTACCAAGTCGGAAAGTACCACCCACCTTATCAAGCTGAAAAAAGAAAAGAACAATGAAGAATATACAATATCTTAATTTTAGAGCTTTTAATTTTTCAATAATCACTTAGTTGAATGGATACATAGTGATTTTATTCTTATTCATGACAGTCAGAAAGTTATTAATATTGACCAAATTTGAGGCTTCAAATTTTGTCTATTCTATAGGTAGTATTCCTTGAAAGAATTATTTTTTATCATATGTTTCTTCAAAAAAGCATCATTTGAAACATGAGAAAAGGAAATATCTAGGCTGCTTTCTGTTTGGGAAACCCCTTTTTATGCAAAAACCTCATTGTGTTTGATTAAAATTCAATGCATCATGAACTGAAAAGAGGAACCTCCTATTCTCTTGCACCTAATAGGCTAAGGAACACAGCAACACAGCAGTTTCTAATGAGGGAGATTTTTACCAGGACAGTCCCATTAGCCTACTCTTTTTTGTGATTTACAACTGTCTAGATATCTGTAATGTGCACAGCCTGAAGCTCACAGAGCCTTGGTTTAATGTCCAATCAGAATAACTAGACCTTTTTCCATGTTCCCTCATCACCTAATGACAGGCTTGAACAATCCAAAGCTTCATTAGTTATTGTGAACCACAGAAATTATTAAGGTCAAGTATAATAATATATGACTTGAGTGAGCATCCCACATAATTACATTAAGGATATAAGTCTACTTGGTTCAAGGTTTAGATTTGAATTGAAACATAAACACCTTCAGTAATAATACAAGATAAATAGACCTACTGATATTCATAACACTAGACTCAGTACAAAACTATACGGTCTAATAAATATGGATTATTGTCTCGAAATGTCAACTTTAATTAAATTTACTACATGTGTATTTAAAGCTTTTTGTAATTATTCAGTATTCTTAATTAAATATATACAAATTTATATAAAACTTGATGATTTAAGAGAATATAGGTCTAGTCATTTACATATATACTTAACTACCAGTTGATACAGCTCTTTTGTGCCACAGTGTATAAAGTCCAAATCTAAACATGTAATGGTTAATAGGAATTGACAACAGGCACTGTTGGTTTTTCTCTGGATTGCTGTATGGACAGAAGTAATATGATTTACTGTAATAGAGCTACAGCTAGATTTAATACAGCTACAGCTAGTTCCAATACCTCAAGAATAGTCAATATGAGTATATTTTTGGAATTATCGGATTTTATAAAGATTCTGTTATGTTATTTATGGCAGCAAGTATATCTAATGATGAATATATCATCTTATTGGCCATGTTTATATTTTTCAAATTTTATATTCATTCTAATACACAGTAGGCTATTGGTTTAATAAATACAGTTAGTCCGATACAACTAGTAAAATACAGCTAGTTAAATTGAACTCTATTACCCGGTAGCTGATAGAGAAAAAATTTAGTCCTGTACAGTTTTCAAGACATGTAATAACACAGGACATTCAAAATAAATTTCTTACAACTATTTCACTTCCTCTTGGAATTTACAATCTTGCTATGAATCTGTTAAGATGAATTAAAGTATATTATCACATCCACACATTTTATCAGTTAGCATTGATATAAACTCATGAAAAAGCATATATCAACCAAATTATATCACTGAGTATTTTTGGAGCATGTAAAATATTATACACTAACATAACTAACATACGCAGTAAACACAACAACAATCCATTTGAGTGAAAAATTTTTCTTGAACTTTTTGTATTATAAAAGCCTGCGATATGTTAAACTATATACAGCATACAAACTACATGTACATCACATCCAACTTCAAACTAAAGCCATTTAAGAATGGAAATAAAACAAGAAAGGATCCTTACGCCACTTCGAAATGGTTTCTTACTCATCGTAATCTTCACATTTAATAACAAGTTAAATCTTAACTAAACTTCCTTCTCATTTGACAGTTACTTGTTACACAGACTGAATATTAGACATACCAATGAAAAGTGTATAGCAGTCAATGGTGTTATGTATCTATTCAAGCATGTTCACTTTCAATTAACTATTATATTGACCTACTTTCATTGACTAAGCTTAATATATCAATTCATTTATTTGCTATCAATACAAAATATGATCATTACCAATATTTGGGTTACTCTACAACTGGTGCCCCTGAATCCAGTACCTAGAAGTCTGGTTTACCTCAAAGTCTAGTACTGGCATGGTACCTAGGATTCTGGTTTACCTCAAAGTCTAGTACTGACATGGTACCTAGGAATCTGGTTTACCTCAAAGTCTAGTAGGCCTACTGGCATGGTACCTAGTAGTCTGGTTGCCTTAAAGTCCTGTACCTAGGAATCTGGTTTACCTCAAAGTCTAGTACTGGTACCTAGGAATCTGGTGTCTCAAAGTCCTGTACCCTAGGAACCTGGTTACCCCAAAGTCTAATACAGGTACCTAGGAATCTGGTTTACCTCAAAGTTTTGTGCCAAAAAAGCTAGTACCTGTAATTCTTACCTCAAAGTCTGGTATCACAACGTCAGACTCAAACTTCAAAGTTAAATTAGTTAAGTTCTACACATCAACTGTTTTAAATGAATTACCTATTTTGTCAATGGCACAAATTTGTTACGGTACATGTATATCAAGTCAAAAATATGTCTTAAACAAATAGGATGCAAAGTTATTTCAATATTAAGATATTCAGTCCACTCCCTTTAATTAAATATTTAGGTCAAGATAGTTATATTTATAGTGTTGAAAGTGTAATTGAATACAAAGTGTAATTGATATAAGTTTATGTTTACACTTAAACTTCAGATAATTTATATTATAAACACTTAGTTTTAAATCAAAATCATTTTAATTGACTAGTTCTTATTCAAGCCACTGAATCATGTTTTGGACATAAAATCCTCATCAGTTTTGAAAATAGTTTAGCTTTCAAGATTTGTTATAAAAAAAAAGGGTAGCATATCAAAATCATTTTAAATTGACTAGTTCTTATCCAAGCTACTGAACCATGTTTTGGATTGAAAACCTCATCATTTTTGAAAATATGTTAGCTTTCAAAACAGGATATCTCCTATAAAACAAAAGTGTCGTGATATATATCAAAATCATTTTAATTGACTAGTTCTTATTCAAGCCACTGAATCATGTTTTGGACATAAAATCCTCATCAGTTTTGAAAATAGGTTAGCTTCCAAAACATGGACTTTCCTATAAAACAAAAGTGTCGTGATATATATCAAAATCATTTGAATTGACAAGTTCTTATCCAAAATCCTGAACTATGTTTGGGATATAAAATCCTCATCAGTTTTGAAAATAAATAAGCTTTCAAAATAGGCCATGGGTCTCACTTATAAGAATAATGATCAAGTATATTAGTAAATAAAAGAGTTATAAGATTGTAACATGGTGAGGATTGGAATCTTTGAACATGATGTCATTTGTTTGATTGATATATTAAAGGCTAGTGACCTTCACTAAGCCATGTTTCCTCATTATTCCAGTCAACCCAGTTAATATGATCTATAAATAATTTTGGACAGATGAAAAATCAATGCCGAGACTTTTGTCTGAGGAACGGCTGGTAGACAGCATTCCATGAAACTTTGTTATTTTTTTCCTAAAATCATCAAGGGCCTTTCAGTCAATCCATAGATTCTGTGTCTTGTCATACAAAATCTCTTTGATAGGATTTATCCCTTGTGTAGAATTCTACATTGAGAAAAAACATACAAATGACAAAACTTCTAGCAAGATTTCTTTATAGAGGACACTGTCTAGTCAATGACATCAACTACACGTATACAAGACATTTGGCATAGAAATGTTTGGTGCTAAGTGGTTCCAAGTCAAGAACTATTAACCTTAGTCTTATAGTTCAATAGCCCTATCACATGATATTGTTTATCATATTGCATGTCTATAAGTTGTATTAGATAAATAACACTTGGTACCAGAACACCTCTAAACACTGTAACACCAAGTGTTCACCATCTGATTGTAATAATATTATAGTGAAATATCACGATATGGCTCCATATTTTACAGTTTCCACCCAAATACCATCTGGTTATCAACACTTGCTCTTTTCACTTTTCAATACCAACTAGAAAGAACAGTTTCTCAATAGGGTTGTTGTTGGTGAAATTGTTACCCATGGTAGGGGGGAGATGATTCTAGATCAATCGTCAGGTGAATGTCTAATGACCTTTAAGTCATTCACAATCATTACTTCAGTTGACCAAGGTGTAAATGGTTAAAGGGATAATAGGCTAATACTCAAATTTGGACAATAACAGTATATATCCATCAGTGGACTTACCTGGTGTCATACCTATACATCAAAATCCCTCTAAAATCAAAATAATGTAGTTAATCATAAAACGCTTGAGCCATCCATCAAGCGATTTTCAAATCGTGTAAATATAAAGGGAAGTAACTCTAACACGTGGGTTTTCATGCATCCTTGACCCCTACTGCTGAATTGCACAATGATGTTTTAGCGTTGATTTACCACACGCTTTTATTCTCAAACTGAATGGAATCGTCGCTGGCTCACTTTTTTTTTAAAATTCCGAATATATTTTTATTGTGGCTTTTTAAAATTTGGTAAAGTGTGGGATGCATACTTATATAACTAATAGTCAATATTAAACACAAATATAAGCCGTAGGACGAGTGTATTCTAACGCCTATTATCCCTTTAAGGATAAGCAGGACAAGATCAATGTCAAGAAGTTTGACCAGCTGATAGAAAGGAACCTCATACATGAACTTAAGTTATAAATTATCCTTGTTGTTTCTTCCTTTCTATTTTAGATTGCAGTATAGTACTGGATTTGGTAGAAAATTCACAGCAAAAAAATGAATCCTGTTCAACCTACTTTATATAGAAGTTATCGAAATTATGCTTTACTAAAGTCTTGGTAGAAAGGATCCCTGTCACAGCAGACTTGTGAACCTAAGTTGTCATCCTTGTAAAATATAGTTGTTTCTTTCTTTCTTTTCTTTTTCTCTAAGATCAACCATCAAAATTTAAAGTTACATGTTCCCACAGCAATGTCTTGACCATTTCAAAGTGACATATCCCAAATGGATGAAGAAATAATAGTAGAAATAGTTCAAATAGCAATGTTACTGTAACTATTAATAGATAAACTAGACACTTTTATTTAAACAAGTTTTATTTTATAACGCCCACTACCTCTATAAGTATAGTATTAATAATTCAACCCCCTATATTAGTTCATCACTTAAACATTACAATAGACCTTTCGGTATATGAAATTCAAAGTAGTTCAAGGGGGTTTTCTGGCCTTACAATAGTGTGAGGAAACTTTGAGCATTTTGACTATTTAAACTGGAAATCTATGGGTTCCTGAAATTCATGAAAGGCTTGACAGCTGCAAATGGATTATCAGTTTAAGGATTCCATTGTACCCCTTGAGATTCGATTCATATCGTACGGAACCACATCTTCACAATGTCTAGCCAACTTTAATGTCAACAGCCAACAAAAGTTTGTAAATTAAGCAATTTTGTTGGATTAGAAGTTAACGAAAACCACCAATCAGAGTCTTGAACGTCTGTCTCTGATTGGTTGTATTTTCTGGCGTACAATAAAATTTAATCATTGAATTCTGGTTTTTGACCCATGTAAGAAATAGTCTAATTGATATTATTCCTTTAGTTGCATTCAAGAAATATGGCTATTGTACTGGCAGTCGATGTATTTTAGACAAAGTGTGTTATAGCTAGACATGGTGAAATTGAGTGAGCCAAGGCTCCTAGAAGGGATTTAACATATCGCGATATTACCGTTTTATGCATTTTGTGTACCATTCTCACAACATCACGATGTTTTAATTGAACGATATTTAGGGCCACATACCTGCTATTTACATTTAAATTTTTTGATTAATAGAATTTTCATGTACTGTTTTAATCAAAATATCAAAATACCGCCCACCCCTAGCCCTAGGCTGTGTCTGTTATCCCTGAAACCTACTGAATGTGGGAGGAGGTGGTAAAGTGAATACAACTCACCAACCTAAAGGATCTGTGTAATTTCGTTAAGTTTCCCAAGACAAATGTTAAAGTAAATGTAGACTGAGGCCAGAAGTATTGTATTTACAAAACTTTACTTCCATCCCAATTATGAGAAGGAAAGAAGAAAATTCAAAACTTTTTTTCGTTGTTAATTTTTTAACCTATTTAAACAGAACCTGAATCAAACGTACCGTACAAATTTAAAATACTAGTTTTAACCAAACTTGTTTTATAAAATCTTTATGTTAGGACTGTATGACACTAGGGTACTAGTATATAGTACGGTATTGTATATGTTACTATGAATATATAAGATAATATTGATATTGAAGATAAAGTGTTTATCCATGCGTATAATAAGTAAATTAAGATTGGGGTAAGATTAGAGTTTAAAGTGTAATATCGATAACTAGTGTAATGACACATAAACTGTTACCCTCAAACTTAAACTCTTAAAGTGACAAGTTTACCATTCCTTTGACCAATCATACAGTAGAAAACAGGGAAAGTTTTTATCTCAGCTAATCAGTAAAAGTGTTCACAGCTTCACTGTTGAAACATCTTAATCTCAGAAACAGGAAATTTTTTATCCAAGCTTATCAGTAATAGTGGTCACAGTTTACAGTCAAATTCATGCATGTCTAGAATTATCCTTATTTGAAAGTTAAAATGAGACTTTGTGATACAAAAAAAACCTAAAATTAAGGAAAAGTAAAGAAAAATTCTAGTTTGAGGTACGGTATTTTCAAACGAATTATCCATTTTGTGCAATTACCTCTGAAGACAGATATTATATAATAGACTCTTATCCAAGAATCATTTTTCTTATCAAAAGTCTGTCTTGAACTTATGAAACATATTTAAAGTTTGAGAAAATATTTTGCGTCTGTTGAGTACAATGAACAAAAACAATGAGTGTCCTCAACCAATCAACAAAAATCATGTGACAAAGCAATGAATCCTAAACAATGTCCGATATGTGCTTCTAATAAAACCTTGCACACATAACAATGATTTTTGTTTTCAACAGACAAAAATCTGTCATCTGGCTTTAGTTTGTCAAACTGGCTAATTACATGAAACCAAGTAATTTAAATGAGAGAAGTACCGTATTCTTATAAAGAAGGAGATATTGACTTGAACTCAGACTGAACATTATTTTCAATTCATGAAGACAATCTATACAAAATGAAAATGGAAAGAAAAAGTAAGGGGTCAACAGGCTTAGAGTATACAGATATATATTTAGAAAATGCCTGCGAGAATAAGGGGGGAGGGGAGGTGAGTCAAGGCTAGAAGGCAATCGAGGATTTCAGATTGCCTACGGATAAGAATTTTAAAGAGCTTAATTATCACATCCAAAAAGAGAACTTTTACCGGACTTGAGGGAGTGTGGGGTAGAGTCTGATGCTTCACAACTATGTTGTGGATACTGGCAGTTTTCTGTGGTCAATCAAATCAAGGTACCGGTATAGTAGACGACATGTTGACTCTAAATAACACCGTACTACGTATTTTAGATGTACCTTTCATCAAAAAGACATTATGTACTTGTGTGCAAATTCGATAAATGTTCATCAGGCGGCTATTTTTACACAATCAAAGTCGCCATCTTTATCAAATTTGTTGAGACAAGTCTTTTGATTGGCTGAAATTTTCAATGACTTATTTAAAATGGCAACCATCTTAAAAATAGCTCTACGCTTGAATTTTTAACTTAGATTAGAGTCAACAATCAGTGGTTTATTCTGTCAAATAGGGGGGTGGTATGTACCGGTAGCTGACCTATTAACATACAGGAAAATTGTAACTTTTCGATAAAAAAACACTCAGGAAGACGAATTTCAACGCAACCAAATTGGTTGCGCTATTTCACAATATTTTCATACTTTTTTCTTCTGTCTCTCTGCTGAAGGAAGTGAGAGACTAGATGATTCGGTCTACCGGTATAGTACCAGTACTTCAGAATCTAAATATGTTTAATAAAACCACTCTGGTGAAAATTTGTTAAACACCATGTAGCCTTTATCAAACATCATGCACAAAATATACATTAAACATTTGGTATATGTATGGAAATTGTAGATAAACCTGGAATGAATATTATCTATTTAGCTCTCATTATTTATGATAAGGTTGTGAAAGGTTGCATACATATCATCATACAACTTGAACCAACCACTGATAACATACACACATCTGTAAACTTATACCAAAATATTCTCACAAAATTCAAAATTTTAAACAAAATTCAAATAATACTGGCAACTCCTAAATAAAGAGATATTTAACTTAATTTTTAATGTCTAAAATGCAATAATTTGCAAAATGAAATTTTCAGGACATCGGATCTAAAGCATTAGATGACCATTTGAATGTCAAACGGCAACTTCTGCACATATGTCAATTTTAGAGAAATATATCCTCTATTATATTCAGAATGCTTAAGTTAAAAAAAATATGTTTATATTTGTTTAAAATGTAAACAATTTATTGATTGTTTGAATTAGAAAACCAACATGGTTCCTTTCAACTTAACTGTTTCCAGTAAATAAGTTAAAATTTCATGCATTATGTTCAACTATATTTGGCCTATTGACATCAATAGCCAGGTATGACACTGTTAAAACTATTGGGTCCATGTGGGCTAATTCAGGCTCAATTTCAACCATGATTTAGCAACAAATTCACTCATCTCTAATTCACTTGAGCTCATCTCATGCTGTCGATTCATACATTTCAGTTTCCAATATTTTCAGGAAAACAACTTTGAATGTCTAAATTCACCCAAATCCAATTTTTGAATGGGACAATAAACCAAGGCTCTGTGTGCTACAGGCTGCCCTTCAACAGTTGGAAATTAAAAAGACTAGGCTATTGCCGCTGTCCTAGCAAAATTTCTCTCATTGCACACTGCATGAGCCAATAAGGTGCAGAAGGGTAGGGCGTAAAACTCCATTCATTTTCATTTACCAAATCCAATTTCAAGGATAAAGCTTATTATCATTAGTAAGTACTGTTTTTGTATATAGCAGTTCTAAAAAATAACACATTACTAGTATAGTCAGTCTATATTTATGAGTTAGTCAACACAGATTGACAGTGAAGTGCTAGAGGCTTGATGTTAGTAGTCCAGTGTTTACTGTGTGTTTATCAACAGAATATATTAATCTCAAAACTCAACAGTAGCAACATCAATTATTATGACTGTGTATCACAAAGAGAACAGTTCAATGTTTAATATATCGTCAGTTCCTGGGTATAATGGCAGAAATTACTCTGTGCCTTATTACATCTTCAATTAAACTGAATTCTTACTTATTTTGTTAGTAATCTATTTAATAGATAC
Source organism: Nipponacmea schrenckii (assembly GCA_030562195.1). NCBI lineage: Eukaryota > Metazoa > Mollusca > Gastropoda > Lottiidae > Nipponacmea > Nipponacmea schrenckii. The sequence goes on from CM060202.1 coordinate 4,865,230, forward strand.
CTGCATCTTGGCCTGGACATAAAATTCATGTTCTCAAGAATGGTCAATATGAGTATTATCAGTGAACTTACTTGGTGTCATAAAGAAACAGAAATTCCTGAAAAATCTGCAAAACTCATCAGACACTTTTGAAAAATGCTTAATCAATTTATTAAGCGTTTTCTATAATCAAACGCATCTTTTTGGATAATAACTTAGTTTTTTGGATATTTATTATTTTTTTATCCATATATTAGTAACCAGGCAGTGTCATAACAGCATTTTACCATCTACATAGATGATACTAAGAAATCTAATACTGGGTTTTTCATTCATAGATTAACACTCCATGACTAATAATGCCCTACACTAATTAACAAATTAAGTTAACTGTAATTAAACATAGTTAACCAATCTACTAATCAACCACCATCAGATACTATGTGCTAATTAATGGCACCTGTATCTACTCCTACTTCCCAGTGGATGTAAAGTAGTTTTTGAGTACCGGTACCGTATAATATGGATAAGGGCCATGTTTTTAGGATAAGATAACAAGACTTACAAAGCCTGGCTAAGTGATCAAAAATATGGTATGTTTGCTATGTCCAAAATTAAGTGATAAGATGAGGTCTTGGACCACAAAACTATCTTTGGCCAGTCTTATTAAAATTCAAATTTCCCTTTGTATTAGCTTAAATTCTTAACATAGCCATGCACTTCAGTTAGGGTTTGTCTTTTTTGGAGCTCTTGAATGTTTTTCAAATTAACCTTTTGACCTTACCTATTTTGACCAATCAGATTTCTGCCCTCTCCAGTGCTGTGGTTTTAGGACACGAACTAATGTTTTATTTAGTGTGTACTGCTTTGCGGAATACACACTTTTTTTGGCGTCAACAGGTTAGGTGAAAAGGTATATTTGACAAACATTCAAATCATTAGACCTTAACTTAAGTGGTTAAATTAGAAATAAAAGATAATAATAAAAAGAAAAGACAGTTTCATCTAGCTTTAATTGTAGGCCTATAAGCTTAGAAAGTCACTGTGATTCTGTGTGTATTTCATCTTTTGATTCTCTGTCATACAAATCCGAATTTGCCTATCACTAGTAGTCCACCGCAGTTCCGATACCAGTGTGACTTTTCAACATTAGCGTGCAGTAGCTGTGTCAATTCCGTTCACTTACAATATTACTCAGATGTGTCAGCTGATTACTCATTTTATTGTCATCAATGAAAACAGAAGTAGAAGTTCATTGCAGCTGTTGTCATTGAAATTCTAGATTGGGTAGACTAGTTTTACAGAAGAACCAAGTAGATCTAAGTTTTTAAAACAACAAAACAAAAACAATACTTACAAAACTATTCCTTTTAGTAGCATCCTTCTTATCCATTTTATATAGGTGTAAGTAATCCAACTAATTTATTATCAAATCCAAACTAAACAGTCATCAAATAAATCTAACATGACAAAAAGTCATGCAGCTTTTTAACTCACAAACAATGTCATTGTCAAAGAGAATAATAACAATTTTCAAGTCAGTTTACACATTCTACAACTATGAATTGCATGTATTGTAGAGAATTATATATCAATTGAATTTGATATAACAGTAACTATTTTTGGCCAACTCTCTAACAATAAAAGGCCAAGCAGTCAAAATAGTTTTTGTGTTGTGATGAAAGTTTGGTTGGTCATGTAATTTTTTGGCACAGTTTTTATGTTCTAAAAATAACTCTCCTTGTCTTATCCAATCATTTATATGTATTATGCTATTTTACACTGCAGGCGATTTCTGTTTCATTCGGAAAAGTTTCTATTTATAATTTGAATGTTGAAAATACTCAATTTCAAGTCACCAAGACTGTGCCACTTCCCATTTAGTCATCTATTTCCGCCATTACAATATGTACACAAGAAAGAGATCAGAATGAATGCGAAAAGTTTCGTAATTCTCTTGAACTTGAATAATGTTTGAATAAACCTAAATTTTGTACATGACCATATTTGAAAAGTCTCATCACTCATTTACGGTGTTCTCACTGCGATAAAAGAAAGAGTTCTTCATTAAATTTGTACGCATTTAATTTTTGCAGACAATGTTTGAACCAATATTTGTGGTTATTCCTTAAAAATTGGAAACATTTTTCTTTTTTCGCATATATTTAACAAACCACTGCTCTTTTTCTTTAAAACGGAAGTAGTCTAAATCAATAGGTCTCTATTAACGCGACTGGAAAAGAGAGGCTAACTATATTGTAGACAGAGTCTTCTCTCGGTATCACCAATTCGTCAAGAATGACCGATTGGGTCAACTGAGGACACCAGCAGCCTATCAAAAAAGCTGTGACATCAGGGCGGCCACCTGTTTACTTGAAGGTCCAAAAATATGATTCAATTAATAAATCATTCATTGACAACTGTAAACAACAACTGGGCAATGTCAAATTTCTCAAAATCTTTTGAACCCCTTTATTCATTCTTTACCATAAATCATATTTGGTGTATAAAATAATTGAGATTTTCGTGCCAGGCATGGTTTATATACGGTAGCAGACATTGTGGATTTTTGACCAATCATATCAGAGCTTACTGTTAGGTCGGTAAGATGGCGGGTGATGAATTGGTGAGGAAAGGATGGTATGTGTCAAAAGTTTTTGTACATTCTTAGTCAATAATCAGCCTTTTACAAAATCGACAATGTATTTTCAATGACTTAAACACGTAGAATGCATAACGACTGTCCGAAGCTTTCGTAGATGTTTCTTGGCAACGGATTTTGCAATGAGTTATTGCAGACATTCCGATTATGTCGATTCTCTGAGAGTCTGGTGAACAATTTTCCACACTCTGCCAGTCTGGTATTTAGTGGAATGGTACTTCTGGTGTATCTATAGGCATAGTGTAGTGTTTTTAAAATTGATTAACACCGTGACTTCGACGATTATGCCAATAAGATTTAATTTAATTAAGGTAGACCTTGTGCAGAGGAAAAATATTTACCTATTAGGCCAACTAGTAGTATACCTGTTGGCCCTAATTAGTATTTAGTTAATAGGCTTAGTACCTACTCATTACTCTCACTGTTTAGGTAACTTACTCAATAGATTAATGAAATCCTGTAGAATTTTGGCCCATTGGATAATTATGAAAAAAACAGCTTACTACACAAAAGCATATTGATGAACATTTACTGAGAAAATATACCGATAGGCCTAACTCTTTATTTTAAGTTCACATGTCATCACACACATTTCAATTCCACACATGCACATGTTGTATGTTTGAAGTGCCAGACTCAGTTATCACTCTCTAGTTTGAGGTACAGATTAGAAAGTGGATTAGAGTTTTGCTTAGATCTAAGACGTGATGCCAAGTTTAATTGTGAGATTTTCGTGCCAGGCATGGTTTATATACGGTAGCAGACATTGTGGTTTTTTGACCAATCATATCAGAGCTTACTGTTAGGTCGGTAAGATGGCGGGTGATGAATTGGTGAGGAAAGGATGGTATGTGTCAAAAGTTTTTGTACATTCTTAGTCAATAAGCAGCCTTTTACAAAATCGACAATGTATTTTCAATGACTTAAACACGTAGAATGCATAACGACTGTCCGAAGCTTTCGTAGATGTTTCTTGGCAACGGATTTTGCAATGAGTTATTGCAGACATTCCGTTTATGTCGATTCTCTGAGAGTCTGGTGAACAATTTTCCACACTCTGCCAGTCTGGTATTTAGTGGAATGGTACTTCTGGTGTTTCTATAGGCATAGTGTAGTGTTTTTAAAATTGATTAACACCGTGACTTCGACGATTATGCCAATAAGATTTAATTTAATTAAGGTAGACCTTGTGCAGAGGAAAAATATTTACCTATTAGGCCAACTAGTAGTATACCTGTTGGACCTAATTAGTATTTAGTTAATAGGCTTAGTACCTACTCATTACTCTCACTGTTTAGGTAACTTACTCAATAGATTAATGAAATCCTGTAGAATTTTGGCCCATTGGATAATTATGAAAAAAACAGCTTACTACACAAAAGCATATTGATGAACATTTACTGAGAAAATATACCGATAGGCCTAACTCTTTATTTTAAGTTCACATGTCATCACACACATTTCAATTCCACACATGCACATGTTGTATGTTTGAAGTGCCAGACTCAGTTATCACTCTCTAGTTTGAGGTACAGATTAGAAAGTGGATTAGAGTTTTGCTTAGATCTAAGACGTGATGCCAAGTTTAATTGAATTCAAAATTTCGCATGGATTGAAGCAAGGCCTATTTTTTTTTTGTTCACTCCGGAGACTGTCAATTTGATAAAAGAAGATCAATGAATAAGAATGCTTTGATTAGAATTAATACTCTCAATGTTTTGGTACTGAGGCAAAGGTGTTTTAAATGCCACACGAATTTGCAATAGTTCAATTGAAAAAAAAAGCTGATATAAATATATAAAAGTCTTCTTAGCTTAGCTGACAATTTTGAATTTCTAAAAGGTCTATATGTACGATTGGTCAAATAAATGGGAATCTATTCTTTGATATACTTATCAATCAAGATTTTGAGTACCATTATGGATCCACAGTAAGCAAAACAGTATTATTATGCATTGTTTAATTTCATTACCTTTCTACTTGCAGGCATTTGTCAGAATCAGGAATTAAAGAATGTTCTGAAGATGGAAATAAAAGAGTTGATGGTTATTGTTAAAAATGCTTTAAATGTAAGTCTTTAATGATAATATTTTTGAAACAATTGGTAGAATGATGCTATAAAAAGATATTTTATATAATTACATCATGGCATTTGACAATGACTATTCCTGGCCAAAATATTTCGGCATAGATTCCAATCTGCCAATGTGAAAGTCCATCAGTATTTCCTTATTTTCTTGTATTGTATCCAGTTTACATCTATGGCACCGGAATAAAGAGAATAGTAAAACTGGAATCTGAAACATGGTTTTATTCACTGTTGCATTATCTTTCAATAGAAACCTAAAAAAAATTTAACTTGTTGATCAAATATGAATTGACTTTTCAGTTAAACACAAATTTATGCAATGTATGATGTTCTAATTTTTTTTTCGTAGACTGATTTGAGAGAGATTGGAGCAAAATGGGTTCCAGAGGGTTTGCTGAGAGGAAAACTGGATTATGTAGGTTTTGTTTTATTCTTCTAGTTAGGTTCTATCTTGCTTACCTGCAGGTACAGTGTCTCATGGAGAATAGACAGCATACAGTAAAGTTACTTAAGTGAATAGGTATCATTAAGTTTCCCACATTTCTAAATGAATGGTGTACCTAATGAGCAGAGCTTACTGTCTTAGTCAAATTGGTAATTGGTAGCGTCAAAATTGGTGCAGTAAAATGTAAACTTACTATGTTCTAAGAAAACCTAATATTCTATTTTAACTAATTAAGTATAATGCCATTTTATTTTTCCAGGTGCAAGGTCCAGTGGTATTACAATTAACCAAAATGAAGAATATAGCAGCACCCAAAGATAATGAAGAATCACAAGGTGCACCTAGAATGATGAAATTTGTCTTAACTGATGGTCACACAAGTTGTACTGCTATAGAAACTGAAGCTTTAAAGAATATTGGGTAGGTAATGAAGTTTATGAGTACAGGATGTAGTTCAGTCAGTTAGTGGGTCTAAATCTTGATGTCATATACATGTAATGTCAAACCAATCTTTATCTTTGAATTGATCATCAATCCTCATTATTCAAAGTCAAACCAAATATAAACGGGTGTAGATATTTAGGGACAGATTAATGCCAAGAAGGTCAACCAAGAACCAGGTCTGGTAGACAGTATTAGGGTGTATTGAGACGAGTCTCAATGAAAGCACTGGCCTAGGAGAATTAGTTCAAAAGACACACACAAGCCCACTTACAAATGCATAAAAAACTACTCTGATTGTTATCTTTGTAAAGTGTCCATTTTGGTGTACTGCATTTTAATAATTTTGATTAAAAAAAAACTATATAACTAATATATATTGTAGATTTAATACAGCTCCAGGTTGTAAGATATTAATTGAAGGTACAGTGGGAGTAGAGTCTAATATATTACTACTGAATAATAAAAATACTCGTTATCTGGGTGGGCGTGTTGACAGATTGTATGAAACATGGGAACTCAAACGGGTAAGAATTTACAACAACTACCATATATCCCAGACTACGTCAATATCAGGAATTCCGCTAATGCCAATGTCTCCAAAATTTCCCTCATGTGTTACCAGTCTATATTAGCCCATTTTGTGCAGGAGTGTAGGGTATGAAAATCAATCATTTGAACTGGCTTATTGCAGCAGAGATCCACAATTATGACATATTGTCTTCATTTATTAACTTTTTTTTTTCTTCAGTCTTTAAAATACCAGAACCGTTCCAACATACGATCTGAAGGTGGACCACCTCCTTATGTGCCTTTCGGACAAAAAGTTACCTCGCAGTTACCTAATCCTAGAAAAGGTTAGTTTTACGTACATGTACATTAGAGAATCTGTTACTAAAAGGGATAATAGCTGTTAGAATACACTCATCCTACATCTAATATTTGTGTTTAATATTGACTATTGGTTAAATAAGTATGTATCCCACACTTGATTAATTTTCAAAAAGTGAGAATTTTGGATTTATCAAATTATAGAGAGATTTTTATGAATAGTGATGACGCCAGGTAAGTCCACTGATGGAAACATATTGTTATTGTCCAAATTTGAGTCAAATTGAAATTTACGGCTATTATCCCTTAAAATATTATATAAAGTGAGGTTACACTTTTGTCCTCTAAGAGTGAACTAGTAAAGTCAATTGTTACCATAGTTAAAATTTACAACAAATGTTTATGTGTTGTAGATAATTTCAAGTCGTTGGATGCCAATAAAGAAAAAACAGGAGATGAAAAGAATGAGTTTCATCAACAAAGACAGGCTGTCATAGCAGAGGCTTTACAAGCTAAAGATTCTAAAACTAAAACTTTTGGTGGTGGGGGCAAAATAGTAAGTAATTTAAGTTGAGTAAATACAGGTTGATTGATTTTAGGATAATTAGTCATCATTAGGATGGATCATTTGGAAAAGTAGCATTACATGAGGTGATAAGTGAAAATGAGAGAGTAATCTAAAAAAAAAAAATATGTTTAGTTTGAAACCTTTTTTAATGGGGAAGACCTGTTTATAATTTGTCTGAAGAAGAAATGCAATGGCCCCCATGTTTTAAATTTTTCTTACTGCATCTTTTGTTTTGTTTAAGGCCTTGGAAGATCATGATGTAGCTAAAATAATAGATATGGGGTTTTCTGTGGAAGATGCTTCCAATGCTTTACGCTTTGCTAACGGCAATGTCAACGAAGCTATTCATAATCTACTAAGTAGGGGAAATAACTCTAGAGCTCGTCCTAAGTCAGATAAACCAGAACGATCTAATGAGAGACCAGAGAGAAATGAACGCAATGATAGAAGTGACAGATTTGATAAAAAAGATAAAATGTGTAAGTTATTGGTGAATATTTCAATTGAAGGATGCATCATCTGCCAAGTCTTGTTTTGCAAAGATTTGAAACAAAATAAGCCACATTTTTCCATGGTTGGAAGTTTGTATTGACTTAAGTAACCTATTTAATTGCCTTGTGCTATTTAATTGTCTTATGCTATTGTATTGAATTGTGCTCTTGATTTGTCTTATGCTTTTGTATTGAATTGTACTCTTGATTTGTCTTATGCTATTGTATTGAATTGTGCTCTCAAATTGTCATGTACAATTGTTTTGAATAGTGCTTATGTATTGTATGATTTCCTGATGTCAAGTTACGAATTCATTTTCATCATTTACATCATTGTTTTACAGCAAGTCGTCCAAGAAGGGGAGGGAATCCAGTAGAAGAATCCCCTTCCAATAGTCAACCTAGTGCACCAAGTACTTTATTTGATTTTCTCACCACAAAAATACCAGTTAAAGAAGGTATTGGATTTATTCCTTGAATTTGAGCCTTTATCTAGTTGCACTTGGACTTGCAAAATGACTTCATTAACCAGTTGAACCTGATTGCAGCATCAAAATGTCTGAAATTAGTCTTCCCATTTTCATGCAACAATGGCACCTGAAATCTATATGTCAGTTCATGTCAATTACATGATTTTTTTGCCAACACTAGGGGTTGCATCGGCCCTTATATTTGAAAAGCTATGAGAAATCCTGAATTGATCAGAGGAAAGTGTTTACAGTCTGCATTTAAGTATATATGTTAACTTACGTTTCAGAAACCAAACCAACCAGTAGCTCCACATATACCCAAAAACCTCACAGTGGAACAGACTATAATAATACTAGTAAAAGTACCGTGTCATCGAACAATAGTTCATATACTAGTCATTCTTCTAAAACAAGTTACAGTGCTCGGACTAATAACAATAATAATAACAGTACTACTTATCACGATAAACCATCGCATTCATCCTACGATAATCACAATTATAATAACAGACGACAAAATACTGTGCCACCACGATTCGCTCAGAAATATGGGAAGGACTCGACGGAGAGCTCACATTATTCTAGCCAATCGAATAGTTATAATGCAGACAATGACAGTTACGATAAGAGTCGTCAAAAACGAAATGAAAACTATCGGAACGAGAATTATCGTAATGATTATAATGGAGGTTCACGTGATCATCAGCGGGGGAGTAAATATTCCCAAGATCCTCGTAATAATGATTATTATGATTCATCATCACAGCGTTCATCGGGAGCCAGTTCCCGTGCTTCTGGTGAAAGTAAGAAAAATTCTAGTGATTCTGGTTCTAAGTCAAATGATACGAAATATAACAACAGTAGAAGTAATGGAGGGAGTAAATCTCAAGATACCAGAAGTAGTGGTGGCAACTCACAGTCTCAGAAGTCTAATTCTAAGTGGGAGGTATGTTATACAATTTTTTTTTACATCTTTTGTTTTTCTGTGCATTTTTGGTTCAAAATGTTGGCCTATGAAAGACTTTCAGTATTAAGATCACTTGAGAACAAAATTATAATCTATGAAGATGTCTGACTGGACATCAAGTTGGCAATCACCATGGAAAGAGACTTTTTAAACATTTCTACTTTCTATTTTCTGACCTTTTTTAAGCTCCAGTCCTATTGAATCCAGAAATATAGAATGCCACCTTGACGTGTTTAAAATCCATATTTTACATCAAGAAATCGGAATGCTTTAAGTTATTGAAATAACATTTTTAGATGAATCTTACTTATTCACATATTACTGAAGAAGGGCTGTTTTAAGCCTATTTTCTTGTTGTTGATCAGTTGTTGCGCGACATCATACAGGATGTTTGATCATGACTTAGCAATCTTATCAATGAACCTTACTTTTAGTCTCTCAAGCACAACGTGTTAATAAGGTCTATATTTAAAAACGTAAAATCCTGGTATCTTTGAACAAATCCAAGCCTTAAGAACCATGAAAGGTACTTATTCTGCTGAATTTACTAAAAAAAAATTAACACTATGTTTCAGACAAGAAATGTATCTTCATGGAGTAGAGGTGAAATGTGTTTAGCTAAATATTGGGAAGACAAACAGGTCTGTAGTGGTTCCTGCAACTTTTCTTTGTTTTTTTTTTTTTTCCTTAAAGGCACATTTGTTGTCTCAGAAAAAGCTTCATTTGGCTGAACTAATCATAAATAGGATTCACAGCTCACAGCTCACTGAAGTTCCATGTGTATCTGGGTTTAGAAGTTCAAATGATGACTTGTCATTTGTTGAAACTCTGCGATAAAAAGTTATATTAGATTGACATTTGATTACAACTCAAACAATCGGTAAAATCACACACGAAACATTTCACCAAGAATATTATTGGGTAAACTCTTCAGTGAAGATTTTTTTAATTTTACACATATTTTTTTGATTTCTTTATAGTTTTACCCAGCTGTGATTGAGAACACAGATCCAAATGGCGTCACCTGTATTGTAACGTTTCCTGAATATGGAAATACAGAGGAAGTTTTATGTACAGACATGATGCCAATGCCAGCTCAAAACTGGGTAGGTCAATTATATAGAAGTTTTTGCACATAAAAAGGAAGGATGCAAAGAAGCTATAAGGGGTCACAATACACATGCAACTTCTTTTGAATCCCCTAGTGTGTTCCTGATGCACAATACGGACATCTATAGGTCTTTATTACATGTTTGATTGACGGAATTTAAGAAAGAGCTGTCCACTCTTACGCAACATTTTGTAGATACGTGGCTCAAATCAAAAGTGATTCATCAGCTTGAAAGGTAATATTTAGATAAAATTTTTACCATCTTTTCAATTGTTCTTTCAGAATGAAGTACCACAACAAATGAATCCAGTACAGTTTACAGCACCACCACCTTATTATCCACAAGTACCAGTTTGTCCACAGTATCAACCAGATCAGTATGTTATACCGGGCCAGTTTGCTACCATGGAGTTTCGTCGAGGTGGAAACGGACCACAGTACAGCAGAAATAAAAGCGATAAAGGACGTCCAACACAACAATATTATCAACCCCCTTCCAATAAACCATATCAGTAGTTCTTCAGTAAAAGTTTTGCCTTCTCAACTCTCCAAACATGAACTCATTTTATGCTCTCGATAAAAAAATCCATTAAAAGCCAATTTTCAGACAGAAATCACTGAGCTGAATGAGAATCAAAACTGAAAGAAAAGTTGGCAAACCTTTGGCCATCTTCACGTTCAGTATTTTTATACAATAGCTCAATTCTGAATTATAAATGCACTTATTCTTGTATCTGCCTTGAAAGAAATATTGATTTAAATGGCAGTCTATGGCCATTGATGGAAAAGGATATAATATAAAGGGTAAACTACATTGACTATTATCCATTTATCATTAAGAAAGTTGACAATTTTAAACACTTATTCTTGGATCCCTTCACATGGACTGCCATTATAAATTGAGGTGTTTGTTCCAAGGTGGAAATAAGGAATTAGTGTTGTGCAAATGCATGTAAGTTCTGAATTGGCTTTTTCTTTAATTTAAGTCCAAAAAGCGGCTTGACAATTTCTACATTGTCCACTTCATGGTGTTATACATCATCTTAGCACATTATATCTTCAGCTCCATTTTCATTGACATTTCCATGTTTCCGGAGTAGAAAAAGTAACCCTTTAAACAATATTCCAAAACCAAGTGTCCTGACAGCAGCATGTTTTCAAAACCCATTTGATTAGCTTAAGTTGAAATGTTGTTTGTTATTTCAGAACTATCTTTGTTTAACTTGACCATGAATGTCTTCTTAGTAACATTGTACTTCAACATACCACTGCCATTGTTTTCTCTCCATAATCCATATAATTATGTTTAAAGGATAGCAATAGTGTAAATGGGGTGGCAATAGTAAAATATTTGAATAATGCTGGTGCTATCTAGGGTGCCAATAGTTAGATTTAGGTTTAAATAGTTTAAACTCGAGTTCATCCTTACTTCTTCAGCAAGTTATGACCCTTGGCTTACTAAGCAAGGAGGTTGAATACTAGTATTATAAACAGTTTGAGTGACGACTTTTTAATATTTTTTATCTAAGACAACCACTATCCCCCAACCCCTACTACCAAATGTTGGCCTATTTACTTTATTAAAAGGGATTGTTAAGAGGTTTTTCCACCAAAACTTAGTTTTTGATAACATTATTAATCTGATGTGATCAGCAATTTTTTTTGTGATTAATGACATTAAACACTTACAAAAAAATAGAATTGCAGGAACCATAGACATTCAACTGTCAGTGTTTCAGATAAACATACAAAACCTATATACCATCCCTTAAAGTGTCAAAATATAGACTTATCTTGGCACACATTTAGTTTTTCATTATTTTCAACAACATTGATCCTCTACCAAATATGGCTCATATTTTCGTTACATCACCTTTTGAAAGTCATATCTGGATAGACATCATTCTTGACTCATCAGTTTTGAGTTATAGCAACAATAATATAAGAATGATTATTCAAAATGGGCAATATCAGCTCTTAATTATCATTTCATAACTGCCAACCATTTCAGCCATTCATTCTGTACATTTCTCTGCCAACAATTTATAGCCAAATATTATATTTAGTGTTACTGTTGATTAATGTATATAAAATATTATTTAGTTTTTCATGTAATATACAAAATGTAAATTACAAAATCTGTATGTAATCCGTATTATTAATCTAGATTCATATTATTAAAGTTTTTTCTGACAAATAGGTTACATTTCTTCTTATGTCCACTTAACAGCCATTTGCAATACAGGCCACGGTTTTGATTGTTGAAAATTGGTTTACTTGTGCCATTATCAAGCAGATACAAGAGTAACATTAGTTTGTGGAAATTCACATGTGAAATACAACTGTACAAATGATACAATTGTCAGTTCATGTAAATCAGGAATGATCAAATAAGTTTTCAAACTGAACTGATAGTCTTTTATTGACTTACAGATATGCTACCTCGAAGGGTGATTTAAATTTCTCAACTTGGCCAACATAGTTTGTGTTCATCAGTGGATTTACCTGGTATCAAAACTATACAACAGAATCCCTCTATAATCTAATAAATCGATAAAACTACTTAATTGAATATATACGTCAAATAGAGATTCTATTCTTTAGTCATTACACCTGGTAAGTCTAACTGATGTCCATCTAAGAGGTAGGTACCTTTAATGTCTGATGGAGCAAATTTTCACTAAACAAACAGACATGTCTGGCAAATAGGGCCAAATAAACAGCCTTGCTTTAGAGTTAATAACAAATACAAGACTCATTAAAGACAATTGTTCAAATAACAGAATTAAGTACAAAGGTCACCTTCACTGTAAATGAAAAGTGTGACCTTGCACATGAAAGGAAAAAATGCAAATTTATCAAAAATTTAATTCAAACAAAACAAAAAACAGACAGTCATATAGGCAGTCAAAATAAATCTTCTGAATTTCTAGAGAGCTGAAAAATGAAATTCACACATAAAATTAATAAGTTGTACTCTGCATGACAAAATAGTTGAATAAAATGACCGACCAGAAATATAACTTGGTTTGGATCAAATTTAAAAGGAATACTACTTCTTTGAATGGACATCAAATTCCAAGTCTAAAACTTGGTCAATAAGAATTACCAGGTGCCATGACTAAAGACTAGAATCTCTATATAAGACAATATATCCATTAAACTTGATAATTGTTGAAAAATGCTTCAAAGCGTGTTTCTTATGGATTTATTACATTAAAATGGGATTCTGTTGACACCAGGTAAGTCCACAAATGATGAAACAATTATTTTGGTTCAAAAATTTCCATTATGTTTATTTCAAGTGGTAGTATCCCTTTAATCACAAATCAGATTTCTGGTCTTACCAAGAATGAATATAGCATATTATTTCCTACAAATTTATACTTATGACATGAAACTTGTGTGAAGTACCTAATTTAATCTTTAATTAATGAATACAGTGTACCTTAATATGTTGATTTGTTGAAATTTAAAGATAAAGTCCCACTTTAATTTTCATACAAATATAATTAATATACAAATAATTATGCACAATTATATTAAAGAGTTACAATATTCTGCTAATGTGACAAAGGTTTTACACATGACATATTCTCATTAACGGTACTGTGTCATACAATTTTACTTAGACAACTGTAATACTGGAAAAACCTGACCAAATTACTTTTCTAAATTTCAATGACCAGAAATATATATTTGTTATACTGATATCCAACTGTTCCGGAATTACAGGAATAACAGTCTCTGGTGCAATCACACTTCATACACTTAGAGGGAATAAAACCTCCCTTCAACTAATCTCACTTTTGGCAGGTTAAAATTTGAGCAAAAAACCCTTTGATTGAAATAGGTTTGATCATTTTTTCAGAATTGCAGATGACTTTTTATCCTTATATAAATAAAAGTATAAAATCAATTTTCTGTTAAAAGGGCCATATATTGTCTTCTGCCCTGTTTTTAATACAATCAAAACTTGCGTTTCTTGCACGGTATAACACACATGAACATAGTCGAATTTTGATAATTGATATAAAATGTTTAAATTTATAGCCTTCAAATCACATGTTAATGTTTGGCAATAGCTTTAAATAGGCTAAATAGCTTTTTAAGAACTCAAATAGCTTTTTAAGGACTCAAATAGCTTTAAATAGGCTTAAGTAGTTTTTTAAGGACTCAAATAGCTTAAAATAGGCTTAAATAGTTTTTTAAGGACTCAAATAGTTTTAAATAGCCCCAAATGGCTTTTAAAGAACTTAAATAGCCTCAGATAGTTTTTAAAGAACTCAGATAGTTTTTAAAGAACTCAAATAGCTTTAAATAGACTCAATACTTTTAAGGAACTCGAATAGCTTTAAATAGACTCAAATAGCTTTATAAACCCTCAAATAGCTTTATAAAGCCTCAAATAGCTTTATTAAGCCTCAAATAGCTTTATAAACCCTCAAATAGCTTTATAAACCCTCAAACAGTTTTAAATAGCTTTTAAAGAACTTAAATAGCCTAAAATAGATTTTAAAAAACTTTGTTGAAGCATAACGCCCAGGTAGTGATTGAGAGAAGTCCATGTGTGTTATTTCTAAGTAAGAATCGTACATAGTTTTGTATGGTTTATAATACTGAACAGTAAATAAGGTAAATAAAAGACAAATATTATGAGATCAAGGATAATCCAAGATATCACAAGTTCACATTTTGAGCATTTTGTTTGGTTTAAAATCATTACTTTCACAAGATAGACCAATCAGAATACTCAACATTATTTGTGATATTTCAGACAAATCTTATCTGTAATAAAATCACTATAAAAATTGTTTCGTTCAGCTTAAACGTATTTCTAAACTAAATATATTATCTTCATTTCAAATAACGCTTAAACTTATTCTAACAAAAAGTCAAAGAAATCTTTAAATATATTTGCAAAATTAAAAGAAATTTACTATAAAAATTGTGCTGTTCAGCTGATAAATTTGCTTTTAGTCTTAGACTATTTAGTATCAGTATTTTAATTAAATAATTGATAATTTACTGTTATTCTAACAACTTGATTATATACTTATAATAAATTAATATGTCACAATATAGTACAGTACAGTATTTAACAGAAGTTAAACAGTGACAGACAGATTCTGGGCCAACTGTTCTTGCATGTAGTTATGGATCATTTCAGGAACACATCTAACCTCAGTTGTTATAGTTTCATGGTTTGGTAAGAATCATTTCCAGCATGGCACCAATGTCATTTCCAGCATGGCACCAATATCAGATCCAATCCAAACTGGGTTTACACACACACAAATGTCGGAAACAAATTTCAAACAATACTACATCATTGTCAGATCCAATCCTGGCTAGGCTACACACACCAATGCCATTTCCAGCGTGGCACCAATGCCAGATCATATTCAAACTCTTGCTCACAGGGTTCAAAGGTTAGATCCATTCCTTATTAAGCTTGCTTAGAGCCAAAGTCAAACCCTATTAAACCTAGGGAGACAAACAATTACCATTACCAGAATGGTACTGTACGAAATGCAAATCCTATCTAACCCAAACTTTCACAATAATCCACTGAACTCAACTTGTAAAGAACCAATGTCAGACCTGATCAAACCTGGCCCAGCAAAGTTCTGTTGTCATTTCAAACATGGTTCCATGTCAATACAAGCAAACCATTATCAGATTGCATAGAACCAGCCACGACAAAAAAGCATTAGTTTTCACGGAAAACAGCACCATTGTCCTAAACAGCTAAAATCACATTCAACAGTTCCAATGTCAGATCCAATAATATCAATGTCAGATCCAATAGTACCAATGCCACATCCTACACAGCTAATATCAAATCCAACAGTACCAATGTCCGATTCTACACAGCTAACATCAGATCCAACAGTTCTAATGCCAGATCCTACAGTACCAATGTCAGATCCTACACAGCTTATATCAAATCCAACAGAACCAATGTCAGATTCTACACTGCTAACATCAGATCCAACAGTACTAATGTCAGATCCTATAGTACCAATGTCACATCCAACAAAGCTAATATCAATTCCAACAGTACCAATGTCAGATTGTACACTGCTTACATCAGATCCAACAGTACTAATGTCAGATCCTACAGTTTTCAATAATCCAGCATCCAACAAAGCTAATATCAAATCCAACAGTACCAATGTCAGATTGTACACTGCTAACATCAGATCCAACAGTACTAATGTCAGATCCTACAGTACCAATGTCAGATCCTACACACAGATAATATCAAATCCAACAGTACCAATGTCAGATCGTACACTGCTTAAACAAACAAATGTCAAACAGTACCAATGTCAGATCCTCCACAGATTACATCAGATTGAAAGGTACCAATGTCAGATCCTAGATAGCTTACAACAAATCCAACATTACCAATGTCAGATTGTACTCAGCTAACATCAGATGCAACTGTACTTATGTCATTTTGTACACAGCTAACAACAGATCCAATATTACCAATGTCATATCGTACACAGCTAACAACAAATCCAACATTACCAGTGTCATATCGTACACAGCTAATATCAAATTCAACAGTACCAATGCCATATCGTACACAGCTAATATCAAATCCAACATTACCAATGTCATATCATACACAGCTAAGAACAGATCCAACATTATCAAGGTCAGATTGTACTCAGTTAACATAAGATTTAACAGTACCCATGTCATATCGTACACAGCTAACATAAGATCCACCAGTACCAATGTCAGATCTGATCTAAACTTTCAAATGTCAATGTCTGTTTATTGCATATACCTCTACATCTTAATACTAATTGTTTTCAACTAACAGTTTAGTCATTACATTGAAGCAAGATCACATTTTATCTAAATGGTCACTAAACACTTACAGCTCGTTACAATAAAGGTACTAAATTTGAACTCCATAGCAATAACTGATGCAGAGTAAGCTCACTTTCCTAGAACTGGTGCCACATTGCAAATGCGTTTATCATCTTGGCAAGATTTTCTTTCACAGACTAATGTATACTTATGTACCTGGCACACGAACCATCTTGTTTGCTGATTTTTGATGCCGACTCAATTATCTTCTATGCCTGTGCTTCTGAGACAAGATCATTGTGTTGGCATCAAGATTTATAATTTCAAACCAGTCTGATAATTGACACCCATTGTTTTATGGTCTGCAAGACAGAAGATCATCATCCCATCAGATTCATTTTCTTTTCAACAAACAGATTTTTTTCATCTCCTTGTGTGGCAGCAGCCAGTAGCTACTGATGACAAGACTCGATTAGGAGACTATAATTGTCAACCAAGTGTGTCTGTACAAAAAGGTATTCGCCTACTGGTAATAATGATGTTCACTCACTCAATCTTCCGCTTAAGAGTTTGATGATTTGCCTTATGGGTTATATATGACACATGGCTGAGAAGAGGAAACTAAAATCTAGTCTATTATTTCACACTAAGAAAAGCTCCAATGAACTAAGTTTTATCTGCATGTGGACCTACTATATGATCTGCTAGTTTAGCAAATTTACTGACTAAATCCATGGAACTGTCATTCAACATTGACTGAAAAGATGTTTCCACCTGAAATTAAAAAAAAGACATTTTCGTTACATAAATTTTCTATAGTAACTTAGGTATTCACACTAGATCTTAAATACAACATTTACATAAATGAGTTCAACCGGTAATGACTACCATTACTGGTGTCTTCAGCAAAGCCAAGCATGATTGTCTCTCTGTGTCACTTGGTACCCCTATGCAACTAAATTTACAAGAAAGCAGTGTTCACCATTTAAACAAACCAATGAGCTCCATTCAGATCATTATTATTTCTGAAGAAAGGCAAGGAATGTTTACTTCTCTCCAACCACCTGGCACCCATCTGTAACTAAGTGCGTCAGTGTATCCTTTGGTAGAGTCCACAATAATAAAGTAGTATTTGTTATAATATTATCATCAGTTTTTTCCAAATCTATGGTTATGAAACATAACTTACAATAGAGTCTTGAGAATGTTCACTGAAGATATTATGTGGTGGAACTATACTAGGTTGTACAGCTGTAGTTTTTTTGGTTGGAGTTTCTGTTAAAAAACTACTTAAAGATATGTCTTGAGACTGAAATATATGACAAGGTAAATTCTATGAATCAAATAAAATAAATAAAATAAATAAAAATCTTCAAATACTCAACTAAAATAACATTTCAGTTTCTCAAAAACAACTTAAGGATAACAGCTGATTCTCAAGAGGCTTGATTATCCATGCCAATTTGCAGATGGAACAAAGTCACATCCATATGCTGACCAAGATGGCATGCACAACCATTCTGACCAACTTTTCCAAAAGAGGTTCTCAATTTATAAAGAATAATCCTTATTTCATGACATTTTAGCAAAGTCAAAGTGGATCACATTTCAGACACACAACCTCACTTTTAGAGAGTCAAGTATGAGTATCTGGAATTCAGATCTATCAGCTGATAATGTCGATATCTAGAGGAAAGTATCCCTTTAAATGATGAACAACTTTGATTTTAGACATTTTATAAACAACATACCTCTCCATTCAACCACTGAGCATCAGAATGTGAAAATCCTAGTTTTAGTAAGGTAGGATTGGGTGGTGAAAGTTGACCTCTATCTGGTTGATATGTGGGTGTTTTTAAGGTTGATGTCAACAATCCAGAATCACACTTAACAGGAGTTTGAACTTTTCCAGAATTCTCCAGAAAATCTGCAAATATAAATTTGATTACTAAATGACAGACATAACGTTTACAACCAGGACCTGAAGCTTGTGATTCAAGCATGCTGCTTACACTTTTGAAATTCTGTTTACACTTCTGACATTCTGTTTACACTTCTGACATTCTGCTTACACTTCGGACATTCTGTTTAGACTTCTGACATTCTGCTTTTACTTGACATTCTACTTACTAATTTGACATTCTGCTTACACGTCTGACTACACTTCTGCTGGCACTTCTGACATTCTGTTGACGTTTCTGACATGCCGCTTACACTTTTGGAATTTATTTACGATATGGACTGAATTTATTATCATTTATGATTTATTTAAGTTATTGACCGAATTTAACAAAAACAACTCACTAGAGAATCCTGAATTGGAGTTAACTAAGGCTATGTCTAATAATTTCTCTGCAGTACTGTTATCACCTATAACAAAAGAAAGAAATAAAATAACATAACCATTGCTATTTGATCCAAATTAAAGACAAATGACTATTGTTTAGCCTAGGTTGTTCTTTGTGAGCAACCTGCTTGTAATATCAAGATGTCTCGATTGAACAAGTTTTTAATTGGCTGCGAGATTTAGACCATGTTAATTGTCTTAATCTAATTTCTGTCAGTCACATACCAAAATGAACTAAACGGGCTGTTTAAAGGGGATGTCATAGGACAAACCTAGTGAAGTAGTCACAATAGGTCAGTGCTTCTCAACCAGGCTCTATGCACATTCAGATCTTGATTTCTCAGAAGTGAATCGTGGAAAGAGGGTGAATCATACACAAAGGGTGTATTGGGTGAGTTTAGAGAAATGGGGAAATTGAGTGACAATTCCAATATGAATACACTGGTCCTTAAATGATTTGAGAGCTGATGTTTTCCATCCAGAGCAAGCAAAGCAGGAAGTTACATGGATAGACTATCTCCAAATTGACTGCACAAGCACAAAACTTTACCCCACCTCATATTAAGCACTGTAGTGACACAAAATGTTTCACAGGGTAAAGATTGAGGAGATATTATTTTCTCAATTGGGAAGTGGATTGAAAACACGTTCACTCCTGAGGTTTTGAACGGTTCAACTCGTGTTCCCGAAGACTTGCAGATCAGTCTCAACTTGTATTATACGAGTAAGCACTGCAATAGGTGAATACATACCAGTTGATGGGGCTGGTAGTGACATATCTAATAATGTTGATAAATTGGGTGGAGACGTCTGCTGCATTGTACGCCTATTCTGATCTTTACTTGGTGATGATAGAAGGGGAGTTAATCCATCTGATGATGTCGTCACTGCATTGTGCATTGATAAAATTTGCTGAAAGTAAAGATGAATGTAATTATACTTGAATTTTAATTGTTCTTAGAAAAAAAATTTATTTAAACTTAACTGTAATATTACATGACCTTTTTGATCATGTCTGTTGAAGAAAAAAAGCTTTTATTTAAAAAGGGGGGGGAAAAGGGGTTTGATTTCTAGAAAGAAAAAAAAGCTATTTCACATACCTGTTGAAGATTTTCATCATATTGAACATTAACTGATAAACTATCAGAAGTAGGTTGAGATATAAAAGTTTGTCCTGTATCTGAAATAAAAGTGATTTTTATACAATGGGTATAATCAGAAAGGGTGACAAAAGTACATGTATTTGATTATTTAGTTAGCAGTTTGACATGCAGTGTGGTAAAATTTTTCAAAAGGAAAAAGGCTTTTGGAACAAAGACACCACTTTCTTTCAGTTCATATATATATGCATTGCTTTTTGTAAGACCCAAATACTCAGGTTCCTTTGATGTTTTACAATTTTTAGAGACTAGACTAAATCTGTTGAGGAACAACTTACCAATACTAACTGGTTGTGATACTGGAACAGATATTGTTGACTGAGTCTCTGGAATTCCTGAAATGTATTGCAGAATTCAGTATTTATCATAATACCTATCTGGTCTGAGGACTGACTGGATAAGAATCCAATGAGAGTCTGTTCAATGTTTTCAGTTAGTTGGTGTCTAATTTTCATTGCAACCAATTAAACAAGATACACATGCAAATGTAATGCCAAATGCCAGTGGAAAGCACTATTTTCATGACAGGTAGCGAATGCAACATAAGACTTACCAATAATAGGGATTATGGGGGGACTAGGTTGTGCTTGTTGTAAAGATGAATTGAGACTGATAGGAGAATACGGTTGTGTTATCACACCACCTGGTTGTGATAAGGGTATGTTGGTGATAAGAGGTTGTTGGGTGTTATTCATGGTTGGTAATATACCATATTGATCTTTTGTAGTTTTTGGTAACAATGTCCGCTGTATAATAATCGACTTATTCTTCTGTTTCTTGCGTTTTCTTGGAATAAGAAAATTTGACTAAAAAACAGAAAGGTATCATCTTCATTAAAAGTGTCAAATTTCAATCTTCAAGATGGATTAAAGGAATTCATTGGACAGCAATTTATACTTAACAAACAGTAGTATTAAACAGTAATGAAATATTAACTCATGAATAGGCTACCAATGCTGGGTACCGTATAATTCAAATATAGTGAGCAAGCATGTATAATGTGCACCCCTTCCTTGCCTCCGCGAAAATCATAATTCGATCTTTTACACAATTTTACTGCAAATGTCAATGAAATGGCGGATCCTCAACATCGATTTGTGGTATTTTCGCGGGGAAAAAATAATCAATTTTTTTTAACATGTAAATAGTGCGCACCCCCTCTTTGTTGGGCCCGTTTAAGGGTAAAAACCTGTGCATTATACTTGGAATTATACGGTAAATGTGCAATGAGGTAAATGTCAAAAGATCTTTCGTTCACATTTGCAATAGACTGCTTAATTAAGAGCTTAATAACTGACCTTAGGTTCTGGTGGACGTATTAACTGACTAACTGTAGCTTGAGACACATGTGACGGAGGTTGATTTTGACGTAGTGGAACTGCCATTGGAACTCTAAATACACCATTCTGGGGTGATAAAGGCACCTTTAAAATATATTGTCGTTAATTAAATCTTTTCTTAGGAATGAAGACATTCATGCAACAAATATCTTGTCCATCCATGACGTTACCATCATTTCAAATGTAACTTGCGTTATGAACCATGCTATCAGTGTCTCAAAAAGGAGGCTAACTTTAAAAAGGTCTATTTACTATAAAGTGATGTTATTTAAAGGAGGTAACCTGCGATAGTAGCTGGCTATAGTACTTTCCCTTCCGGCTTTTTTGGTGTCAAGTACACTTGTTTCATGACTCTGTCACATAGGATTGCGGCCTATTATATTATAACAACCATCTATTCTAAAAATTAGTGACAACATTTCTATAGGGAGATACATACCTGATTGGCCATAACTGCATTAGAACACTGTACAACAGATATGTCATGCCCCATAATAGTACTTGCTACTTCACTACTTTCATTACTATGATTATCGGTACTTTTAACTGGTCTGTTGGTGCGACTAGTATTAGTACCCTTATTAGCTGTTTGTACTTTACTTCTCGAGGCTATGGTACCACACATAGAACAAGCTGTGGTCTTAGAGGTACCCTGAAACATAGGTATTTCAATTTCTCAAACTGGGTTAATTAGAATGTATATATATGCACAACAGAAAACCTGTATAATCTGATAAATCCATAAAATATGTTATTATCCATACAGATACAAGGAATTATTGAAAAATACTTATATTATAAAAGTACTTCAATGATTAGTTGGATTTATGGATTTATTGGAGTATACAGAAATTCTGTGAAAATAATCATTGATTGAGGAGTGAAAAATTATACCAATACATTTAAAAATAATCATTCATATATAAAAAAAAGTTTCTCAAAACCGAACACAAAAGGCACAAAAGGAGACAAAAATATCAAGTTGGATTTTTTTCCTTTGTAGATAATCTGCAAGCATATGATAATTATGTAATTAAAATCAAAATAAAAAGATGAGAGTGCAGTCATACAAAGAAAACAATCGTCAAAAAATATCAAACGAGGCAACAAATAATGTTGTCATGGCAAACTTTAGATTTTACTGTTTGTGTGCCCTCATCATTAAACACACAATGATATCAGCCTAATCCATAAAGTAATAACACCTACTGTTTTGGATTTGGAACCGGAGAAGTCAGAAAACTCTGTAGCTGCCAGATGTGCCAATCGCCGTAACATATTGGCCAGTTTATGAGTTATGTTATCATTAGACACTGTTTTTGGACACCAGTCATATTCCAACATCAACTTTTTATCTTTTCCACACATCAACATTAATTGAGCAAGGGTCACAGTTTTGCCTGTCTCAGAGTTCCATCCTTGTTTGGAAGATTCATAAAGTTTTTGGAGTTTCTCCTGCACAGAATCTTCAATGTCATCACAGTCAGCTTTCTTTGGAGGTGTGGTTACAGTTTGTTTTGGGATCTCACTCATGGAATCCTTTGTGAAAGGTTTGGTGTCACTAGGCACAGAAGATGTGTTGGGCTTGTTCTCATGGTTAGAGAACAAGTCATCTGGAAATACAGCATTTTCGTCCTCCAGAAAAGGGCTGTTCTCGGAGATAATAGATGGTCCTTCCTCCCCGGAAAGTTTGGCACCCAGTTTGTTCACTTTTGGTGACTCGGATTCACTAGATATATTGTTCTGTTCGTCTGCTGATATGACAGAAGATGTTGTTACACTTTGAGTTGTTGCAGCAGATTGAGTTGTTGTTGTCTGAGCTGCAGTCATTATTGCTGTTGAAGTTTTACCTTTATTAGTAGATGGAGAATCTAGAAAAATACATTAGAAAATACAAACATACAGAGCAATAAATGGTTCTGTTTGTAACCTTGTAGGTAAATATTTACATTTACACTATCACTCGCTTCAATAAACCAGTTATGCAAGCTTGCGTTTATTTTCCAATAACTGAAGTTATCGCGATATATCAATTCAATGATATACCCGGTATCATACCAGTACTATATGGTATGTTATAATATGATAATTTTATTCTTTAGTCATGACTCCATGACACGTAAGTCATACTTAGTTCAAATTGTTAAAATTGATGTACTTACTAAATTGGAAGTGTTCTTTATAATTTGAGAGAGTAAGGTCTAACTTTGGCACTGTCTGTGGTAGCATTGTTATAAGTTGATTTAATTTACAGTTTTTACTGGGAAATATAGTCAATATATCCTGATTACTCTCAGCAATATCTAAATTAGATAGCTACACATTATTGTTAAGAAAGATCATTTCTAAAAGGAAGCATAATGGAATTTTATGTTTTACTTTTCTGCATTAGGCCGTCAACATGCAGAGGTTTTGTAATGTTTTCAGGACAGCTGCATTATTTTTTTTATCTCCACCTGGCTCAACCCAGCCACATTTTTAAGCAAAAGTATCCCTGACTGGAGATTGCATATAAAGGAATGTCCAATAGCAGTCAAAAACCAGATGGTAGCAGGTCCTGTCTCTCTCTACTTCTCAAGTACAAAAATGTAAAACAAAATGGCTGGTGAGATGAAATAAATAAATGAGTTATATGTCCTTATATGTTGCACTCAATGGGCTAATGAGGGCGATCAAAGCCATGCAGTGTGCAATGAGGGAAATTTTGCCAGCACAGCAGCATTAGCCTACTCTCTTTGCTGGATTAATTGTCTCATTCGAAAGACAATGTTTTTTTCCATGCTAGTCCATCCATCATGCATCACTGACAAGTGAAAACAGGGTTGAAAAATCCGAAAGTTCATCTTGAACAAAATATGGCATCAAAACATGTATATGGCCTTGTACTATTGGTCTAAAATATTCAGGAATTGTCAAAAAAGCGTCTCTGGAATTAATTTCATCTTTATTGTCAATTCAGTCATTGTTTCAAAAGGATACTGAGCGTTCACGATGGGATTTCCATTTCTTGTTCAGATATTCTAATATGGCACCTAAAGTTCTGTCCGACATTAAAGACATCTTGACTCTAGGATTGTGGGACATTGCCTGAACTCTGGACCAAGATTTATTAGTTCTGGGACATATCTCTACACTTATTCTCTCTGGTAGCTGATGAGCTTGACTATCTTTATTATCTAAAATAAAAACATAGGAAAAATGTAAATTCTCTCAAATATCTCATCTGTGGTTAAGATTAAAAAATGAAAAGTGTTTGCAATATGCGTTCTATAGCACAGCGGTTAGAGCGTTGATTCTTAACGTCATGACGTCATTTGCTTAGATACATGAAAAATGTTGGGCGTGAGTTCTAATCTCGATCGGTGTGTCAAAGTTCAATGACCTTGAATAAGTCATCTTCACTCATAATTCAAGTCCACCCAGCTGTAAAGGACCAGCTGGTAGAAAGGATCCCTGTCAAGGTGGACTTGTGAACCTAAGTTGTTGT
The DNA here is from genome assembly GCA_030562195.1 of Nipponacmea schrenckii. NCBI lineage: Eukaryota > Metazoa > Mollusca > Gastropoda > Lottiidae > Nipponacmea > Nipponacmea schrenckii. Next base: position 4,890,449 of record CM060202.1, read on the forward strand.
AAAATATATTCTTTTTTAGATGCGCAGAGCCATACAGTGTGCAATGAGGAAGAAGTCTCATTTGCTTACTTTTTTGGGGGTTGCTAAACATCCTAAAGGAACATCCGAGTATCACCCCTTATCTAAAGGAATAGGCTCTGTCTGCAAGACATCCCCCTTCAATCAGCTTCATAAATTTAGTATTTAAAGATTTCTATCATAAGAGAATTTCTTACCAACTAGTCCATTGATTTTTTTCAGAGCACTGCAAACTGGAGTTTTTATTCTAAAATACAGAGAGAGAAAGAAATGTTTGTGTAATGGGCATAAGGAAATAGATACCTCTGATGGCTTATCAAATGACATCATAAGTTACACCAGTGTCATTAAATGATATAAATGTATGTGCATAAAGACTATAAGTACACCAGTTTCATAATGATAGAAGATACTGTGCATCAAATGACATCATAAGTTACACCAGTGTCATTAAATGATATAAAGTGATACTGATGCCATCAAATGACATCATAAGTTACACCAGTTTCATTAAATGATAGAAGTGATACTGATGCCATCAAATGACATCATAAGTTACACCAGTGTCATTAAATGATAGAAGTGATACTGATGCCATCAAATGACATCAAAAGTTACACTAGTGGCATAAATGATAGAAGTGATACTGATGCCATCAAATGACATCATAAGTTACACCAGTGTAATTAAAAGATAGAAGAGATAATGATGCCATCAAATGAAATCATAAGTTACACCAGTGTCATCAAATGATATTTGATACTGATGCCATCAAATGATATCATAAGTGATACCATTCCTATCAAGTGACATCATATGTGACACCAGTACCATCGAATGACATCAGAAGCACCAACCAATCAACATCACAATAAAGTGACATCTGTGCCCCCCCCCCCTCGTGACACAATCATTTACATTGTTAGCAATGTAAAGAGACATTTTCAGAGAAATCTGATTAATATATTGACATAGATCTAACACTTACTTTTTCTTCTTGCCTTTTACTTTAAATGTTGTATATCTAAAATAAGAAAGAGTCCCAATTAAGTTTTTTGAAAGTAAAATTAAGTGATTGTGAAGGCTGTTTTTTGTCCTTTTAACAATTACCTGGGACATTCTTCTAGATATTATTAAACATAATAATATGTAGTTTATATCAAAGTAATGAGTTTTAACATATATATAGGGTATTTTCCCCAATCGCTACTCACACCTTTAACCCCTTCATCCATTTGAGCCCCTACAGTGTTCCCCAAATCAAAAGAATCTGTGTCAGATCATGTTGTAATTGTATTGCAAAAATGGTAAGAGACAAATGAGGAAGTTTGAAACTGGGAATATGGGATGAAACTGGAAGGGGGAGTTGAAAACATGGCCATTAACAAGGACAGGATGGGAAGGGGCAAGATGAAGGAGCAAAATGGGAAGAAACAAAAAATTTTAAGCCTCACCCTTTATTAATTAAATCATTTAACTTGACTGCTGTCCTTTCATTTAGACCTGTAACAAAAATAGCACATCCATAAAAACATTTTCATGAAATTTATTATTTTTTTTGCAAATAAAGGATTACAAATGATACAAAGACAATGTAGAGTCACAATATGAACTATTTCTAACATGTAGAAGACAATGCTTTTATTGCAAACAGTTTTGGTTTCTTGAACATTTTTACCACATTGTTATTGAACAGAGCTTTTGATTTAATACTTTTACCACTTTGTTAATGAACAGAGTGTGTTCTTTATAACTGTGTTCTTGAAAAGAGATTTTTACCACCTTTTGCTTTAACAGAGCCTTTAATTTTTACCACTTTGTTATTGAACAGAGAGTTTGATATACTTAATATATTTACCACTTTGTTATTGAACAGAGCTTTTTGATTTACTGAATATTTTTACTGCTCTGTTACTGAACATAGCTTTTGATTTACTTAATATATTTACTGCTCTGTTACTGAACATAGCTTTTGATTTACTTAATATATTTACCACTTTGTTCTTGAACAGAGCTTTTTGATTTACTGAATATTTTTACCACTTTGTTATTGAACAGAGCTTTTTGATTTACTGAATATTTTTACCACTTTGTTATTGAACAGAGCTTTTTGATTTACTGAATATTTATACTGCTCTTTTACTAAACATATCTTTTGATTTACTGAATATTTTTACCACTTTGTTCTTGAACACGGCTTTTGATTTACTGAAAATTTTTATCACTTTGTTTTTAAACAGGGTAGAGCATGTGATTTACTGAATATTTTTACAATTTTGAAATCATAATGTATATCAATTTCCTCAAATTATGGCTGATAAGTGAAGAAACAAATTTTAAAAACATAACGAGAAAAAAATCAGATAATGTGTAGAGATTTGTAACATGCAGTCTTGGATTGTGCTTTAGTCTAATCCACAAACCGTAATCAAACTCTGAAGCTAGACAAGGGAAATTATGGAAAAATTTGGCCAACAGCTGTTACCTTTAATAGATTTACGAAAGACACCATAATTTATCAAACCATAAATTTCTTGAGCTTCTTTTCTTATATCTGTGAAAAAACAATTGTGGTTCAAGATCAAACACAGAAATCTGATAAATATATAAAACAGAAATACTATTTGCTATTTTCAGAAAGGGATGTCCAGTTGAAAAACTGAGGTGTACAGTGACATCAGGGGTTCCACCAAATGAAGTTACCATGTACAGTTGCATTTGTGTTCAAGTCCAGAAAGTTTGACTTCATGTGCTGGATTGCACAGGGGGAATTAAGAGGTGGCTTTTTGTGTTTGATTATCACAAAAAGACTAGTGTTAAGTGGTTAAGCCAATGATCCAGTCAAATGCTTCATTAGTAGAATTGCAGAAGAAAAATTTGAAGAATTACCTTTAGTAATGGTAACAAATTTAGTTATTTTATGCCATGTTCGATAGTACAAAAAACGAACTTGATCTTTCCTCTTCAACAGTTCTGGAGGTAAACCTCTTCTTTTACCACGCTGTACCAACATATTCTGGATAGCATCAAAGTCTTTACCATACTGAAAATACCAACATAATGATATGTTACATTTTCAGAATTTAAGCTAGGTAATATAGGGCTAATAGTACAATAATTGTCTATACTGATACTGCTTAGGAATTCATACAAGGTAAATATGCATATTCTTTAAAGTTTTCAAGGAATCAAAAAGGCATCAAAAGATGTGCTGGCCTCCGTTTAGGTAGGTAACACTTCGCTTTTATTTGGATTATTCTATTTTTATGTCCAAACCTGCAGCTCACGGCTTTGCAGAAACTTTGACTTTGGCTATGCTATGACAGATACTGTAGGTACCCCTTGGCTTGAAAATGGTATCTCAACTTGGTATCTGTCTTGACTAATATTACATGGGAGTAATCTTACCTCAAACAAGGCCTCAAAGAAAACATTTTTATCTTCAATGCTCCACAGCTCCCATGCTCTCTTAGTTTTAGTTGATGGTGTAGTTGTCTTAGCCTCTTTAGCTGGAAGAAACAAAACAAAACAATAAGACACCATACAGACACACGTAACATGAAATTCTATCTCAAATGTCACTTCACTGAGAAAAAAAAAGAATAAGGCAAGAGTTATGAATGTTGCAGATATTATTCGCTTCTTCGATTTTTAATGAATTCAAGAATCATCACTCTACACCGCATCAGAAATTCACACCTGAAGGTCAATAACTAGCTTTTCAAAGTAACTGTTTAGGCTAAAACTGACACTTGTATGCTGTCTACTTAACTAGTGAAGGGTGTTACTACAGGTCACAAGACATGCTCAACAAATCAGGACAACTCTGATTTAAGATAACTTCTACAGCAAACAATGCCAATGCCATAATTCCTTTCACACAATCAACTTTATTTTGCTATTGAAATATTTTTTTTTTTTATATTCAGGCTATAGGCTAGCCTACCTGTTGCAGCAGTTTGCTTTTTAGCTGGGGATTCTGGTGGGCTATAATCCTTCCTTGTTTTTCTTATAACTCTCGAACTTGTTCTCAGTGGTATTGTTGTTGTTGGTGTTGATGGAGTGGTTATCTTCTTATCCCCCTCCGTTACCACAGAACTTTGTTCTTCACTCTCAGAACGGCTGGTGTGTCGACTCCGCCGTTCTACTGTCATGCAAATTGAATTTGTCGAGGGTGCCACTGTCTTGGCATCGTCAGTTGTACCTTGTTCTTTTTCTTCATTCTCTATAATGCCAGGCACCCTGAAAGACGGAATAATATTCTCAAATTAATTGTTCCATTCAAAATGCAGTAGGATCACACTTCAGTGATATTTAGTGTCAATGAAAACAAGAAATTATAGATCGAATAAATTCAACATGGCGGCTCCATTTTAGATTGTGAGTGAAAGGGTTTGTTTACGTTTGTAAATAAACGTATTTTGAGACGACGGTTGATATTCATACTAAGAGTTTTGTGGGAGCATACAGCAGAGAATATTCAAAAACCAATAAATGCAAGAAACATTTCACATTTTGCTAAATTGCAAGCAAAGAAATACATTATGATTTGACAAAGATGGCGGTTACCTTCACAAAATTTGTCCTACTAGAGTCGAACAAATGTTTAACACTTACCGATTTCCTGGTGCATCTTTTGCTACACTTTCCTCATTTACAACTTTCCTACGTTTAGCTAAAGGCATAGATCTACATTGAAGAGTTTATGTTGAATAAAAATGTTCATAAGCATCACAAATATCCAAAGGTGAATTAGTTGCACGTCGTAAAGCGCTTTGTAAGTTTCTGCCCAACTGGTTCAACCCACTTCCCATTCTGCGAAATCTTAGCCGCAATTTTCCTTACCGACGACAAAATAAGCTTAAATTTTCAAACGCACAATTATGCGAAAAGCATGAAATTTTTAAATATTTATTAATATACATTGATTTAGTACAAATTATATTATGCCGCTTATTTATTTTTTATTAAAAGAGATCCTAACAGAAATACATTTCAAATTTAGCATGTAAATCTAGCATACCTAGATTGCAAGTAATTTGTTTTGTTTGAATCAAGAACGTAGATACAGCGTACGATAACAAATGATATTAAATTAATTTTATTCAGGAGAACAATCATTTAAAATATTTTAAATTTCAATTTTTGGGGTACAAAATTTCAATTCAAAATAATACCAAGAAAGGCGACAAAGGGATGTATAAAAGCCTTCCCTCCCCAACAACAGTAGAATTTTGGGATATAACATTTTATAAATTCTTAAATATTAAAAAGATAAAACTGATAATATTCTAAAAAAAATATGATGTGCGATAAGCATAAATGAAATAATAATTCTCATAATATTTAGTACAGGCTTACAGAATTTATGCGCAGATATAGTATACCACTGCAATATACAATGATTATTGAATAAGTAGGTCAGTTGATATTGCCCGGATATTTGAAAAAAAATTGAAGAAACAATGCTGTTTTCAAAATTTGAGGTCATAATGTGGTTTGAAATTGTTTAAGAATACATTTTTTCTTATTTCAAATATTTGGAATTAGTTTTTATTGTAAAATAAAGTTAAGAATATCGAATTCTCAGGTTAGCACTAATGTTATCCGCATCCAGCTGTAGTGTTGTCAAAACACTTGGCGGGAATCAAAAGGGGGAATTCCGTTCGTTTATTGGTCAAAACATACCACGTGACTGGAAAGGACCCCAAAATAACAACAAATGCTTACATCATGAATCATTTGTAGACGTAGTTTTCAAGACATTTCTTTAATGACTGGATATTCTAATTAGGTCTGTATAGGTCGATTCGACTTATTATTGGAGAGAAATAGTGGTAAAATCGACCAATTAAATGATCAATAAATGAGCATAAAATGTAAAAAATATTTTCTGAAATTTACAACATATTTTTTTGAGAAATAGTTAATGGGAATAAGTACCTTTGTCACAATTCAAACTTGCAAAGACTCCGTTCAAGCATAATTTGCCTTTAAGACATAAAAGAAGCCTACTCATGGTCACCAAAATACATCTTATCTGGTATGTGCAAGTCTTGACAGCAGACTTTGTTGTAAGTCATGTTTCGATAGAGGAAAGACAAATCTGGATTCTCTTAGAAACCTAAAAGATGCTCGAAAACTGAACAAAGTCGTGCAACAGGTTTTCGTCTAATAACAATTTTATTACTCAGAAAAAAATGTTTGGATAAAATTGTCGACCAGATTTTTGTTGGTATACTTACATCAATCATTAAAATAAGTGACGTAGGCCCATAGAGATGTAATAGAATGAATAATATTCTATTGTATCTCTATGCGTAGGCCCCATTTCTGTCATGTATCCGTAGCAGCGGAAGGAGCATTTTAAGTGACTTTTTTAGGGAAATCCGTCGGAGGTTAGATAGCTCGGATTGTCTTTGGAAAATAAGAAAAAGTGTTTCGGTCTCAGTTTAAAATTTCTTAGAAATCATGTTGGGGTTACATTGGGTGATTCTATAAATCAGTTCTTCTTTAGGATTTCCCTCTCTTCCAATCCCACGTACTCCGCCACTGTCATTTGCCTGTCTTCCTTTCAAAAGCAAAAACATTGTTTTCCAAAAACGTTCCTTAAGGCATTTCTTTCTTTTTTTAACATTGACTCACCACACGGCAATCTTGTTTTGTAAACCTGTTTGTATAGACCCATATATATAAATAGATAATTAAATCAAGTGTTTCACACGTCAGCGGCTATCTCGACTTAATTCTATTGTTTTAAGACAGTCTGACAGATTGCAGGTGCATTAATCTTTGATAGGTAATCTATTAACCCTCTAGGTGATCTAATCTAGTGTCTCACACATTAAAACAGAGATTCGCTGCAGGGGACCCCCCCCCCCCTTCGTCTCTTGAGATGTATACCCCCACCATTGTCCTCTCTCCAGTTCAGTAGCAGAGAATGATTAATTACAAAAACCATGAAAATTTTGTTGGGGATTTTGGTGCCTCAGAAAGGGAGACCCGAAACATGTAAACTAGCGCCTGGGCTGGATACCACCCTCTGTGTGAGTAGCAGACGAAAACTGGGCTAGCTTTGGGTCTTGCAAACAACAATATATTTGGGTATCTTGGGTTTTTTTTCTACTCGTAGCACTTCGTTTTAAACTGATAAAAAATTGTTTATTGCTCACAAAATATAGCCATCACCCCCTAACCCACCCGACTAATAAATCCAAAATCAATCCTCGTTTTCAAAGAGAACTAAACAGGCGCGCAAACAACTACACGTACTGTCTACCATCTATCAATTAGATTCACACTTTAAGTGATAATTAGCCTTTATGAATTGATCGGGGATTAATGTAGATTTTCCAGAAGCATTTTGTCATCGGATTAAACGATAATCCGAATAGCTCCCGAAATAACCCAATGGGCAGCTCTCACTGGGTTAACATGTGAGCATAAAATGATGACGTCACAGTATCTGCGTGAAATTCGAACGAAGTGAATAATTTGGGCGAAGTCGGTCGAGCTGTCTCCTTTATAAAGAAACGTTTTTAAACGATCTTCCATCAAAACTAACCATGACTTCTACAGGAATAAACCAAGGCTTACATGAGGATTCCAAACCTTCGTCGAAGTAAGTGATTTGTTATGTTTTTCGGGGCGAAATTAGCAAAAATTGTCGCAGATGAGATAGAGCTGCCATGTTTGATTTTATTTGTTCGGGTGTGCTTATTATGTCATATTACAAGGAAAGTTTTTTTTGTTATGCCCTATCCTCGTCCTTACACCAACCGTTGGCAATCCCCTAAATATTCAATGCTCAAGTAAAGATATTTAACCTGGAAATAGACATTCGTTATAATGAATTATTGTTCACAGAAGAAAGGCGGTCAGTCTGTTATTTCTATAAAGTCTAAGGGAGGCAACTCTAATTTTTAAAAAATCTTCCGAGACTACAGCAAAGTTATTATTTTAAAATTGTTTTTTTTTGTGATATTACATTTGTCCACTAACAGAGTGAACTTGCTGAAGGATGCTAAAAAACATCCTTGCTTGTGTAACTACTGTACAATTTATTCCTTTCTTGTCTTTAATATTTGTTATTTAGTCTTATTAGACATATGGTAGGATCTGGGAATAATGAATAGCTTGCTACAGTTATAAATAATAGGTGAATTTTATAATATATATAAGCCTGTTTACAAACATTTGAGCATGATGATAAAATTTTCAAATTATATTTTCAGGGTATTGAAACCACCAGGAGGAGGTTCTAACATTTGTTTTGGCGGAGAGCCTGACCCAGCACCAGTAAGGCAATCTCAAAGAGGACATGTTGCACCTCAACAACCACAACACAGAACAACTAAAGCTCCATTCGGAGAGAGTGAACATGTTGTAAAGATCTTACCACAGACAAGAGGTTCTGATTCTAAAAGTCGTATTTTTGGTGATTGTAATGATGTTGTGGCTCCCCGTAGATCTTCCTCCAGTAACACCCATAGCAATATATTTGGTGAAGGTGATGATGTAGATGCAAAAAAGAGAAATAACTCTAATGGTATGTCATAAAATAAAACAAAGTTAGGTGTTAAGTTTTAAAATTTTGATAGGAATAGGCAATTTTGATAGACTTGATAGCTCTTGTGACATTTAATGAGTAATCAGTAAGCTTAAGCTTATTTAAAACATTAGTAAATTGTTTCTATATATTTAGCTATTTTAACAGATAATTATTAGGCCTACTTGTCTGGCAAAGCTTAGAATATAAGCAAGTTATAAAGTAATTAAGACCAAAAAAAATTCAAGTTTTTTTTAACTGTCACAAGATAATTCAAAGTCTTAAATTAATAGTTTCACCTGACACATGTTATCTTATATTGTTACAAAATGAAAGCTATTTTAAGAGTTGAATGGCAATGCACCATGTTGATAGGCACTGGTGCAGTCGCAGAACACAGGTGATGGGTCAGATAAATTTGACTTGAAATGACATCAATGCATTTATGTTCATGTGGTGCTCTCTAATCCAGCCACCAGTTTTACAAAATCCTAAAATTGCGGGGGTGAATTACTAAAATCGTTTTTATATTTTACTTTATTTTCCTATTAAATTTCTGTATTTTTTTTTAAATCTTATGTTTTTGAAACAGAGCAAAAAATTTTTTATTGTAAATCATAAAATACAAAAAGGAAACTATTTTGAATTCGTTAATAGATACTACTGAACCAAAAGTGAAAACCACCAAACAACTTAATATGGAACGTATAAATAAACTTAGGAGAGGTATTGACCATGTTCATGACAAAAACCATTTGTTCTTTACTTTGTTTTCAGTGCAAAGTGTTCAATGGGCTAGCAAATCATCTTATGTTCAGACTAAAGATTTTGAGTCCTTATAAAGACAATTTTCATTCAAATTATCTATCAGTATAAGATTTAATAGGAGTACAAATCACGAACACAAGACAATATTATGGAATAAGCACACTCTTTTAATAAGGTTACGAAACACATAACATTTAAACATAACATAAGATGGAATAATGAAAGAATATAACGCAACAAAATATTTTATATTGAAGATGGTGTTAGGTTATGAGCTAAAAAAACATAGAGCAAAAAATAGAAAATTAATGTACATTTATGAGCCTTCAAGATAAAATTTGTATTTTTTAAATCTGTACATATTAAGGCCTGTATCACACCATGATAGGGTATACAATGTTAATCAAAATATAAAATTTAAAATAAAGGTAGATTTATTCAACAGTGCTCATCATATTTATAAAAGATTTGTTGGTTTTGGTTTTACAAGGAAGGTATTTCATAAAACTTCACCAAATATTATTTATGCTTTTCTTCCCTTATTTTCTGTCTGATTTCCATCTGTGACTACTAACAAGTATTTCTGTAATTCCAACCCTCCATTTTAGCTGTTGTAGTCTTTTTGCTGTCTTGTATACCATTACTTTGTCTATATTAAACCCATCATTAATCAATTGTTTCTACTCATCATTTGATTATTTCATTTATAGCTGTTGTAGTATTTTAGATGTCTTTTCAATCATTATGGAATAATTTCCATATATAATTAGTTGTCTTTTAAATAGATGTAATGTACAGAAATTTTAACCTAGCTTTACCTTTTAATTATCATCACCATTTTTTCCACCTCCACTGTTGTATTCACATTTTTAGTATTTCTTTGCACTGAACACAATTTTGTATTTTGTTTTTTATTTATTTTAAGTTTGTTATAAAACAAGCTTCAGAGTCACCTTATTGTCTCAATTGAAACCTTTTTTATTCGAAATTTCAGTATTTACTGACTTGAGTCTTTTAAAGGCTCATTGAAAGGTGTTCATAAGAGGATTTCTTATTTTCAAATTTAACAGACACTATTCCAGTTTGTTCAAAAACTTGACCAATTTATGACTTCATCAAACATTCAGATTAATATTATAATCAAAAGAAGATTTTTTTGAGGGGAGAGGGATTTTTACAGAAATCAAAATTGAAAAAATACTAATAGGGTATCTCTTATAATATACTGAATGGCATCAATTGCAGAAAATCTCTTATGAATCTCTTTCAACCAAGCATACTTTATGAAAGTACTGTTATATAATAATATAAGATCTTAAGGTGACCAAAAAATTTAATTTCTCAAACTTGGCCAAAATAAGTCTTTGTTTATTAGTGGACTTACCTGGTGTCAACATAATCTCTGTAATAATCCAATAGATCCATAAAGCTAAGTTATGATTTTTTAAATTAATTTATTTTGAACCACTTTGTGTTCTATTCTTAAGTCATGGCACCTGGTAAATCCAACTAAAACTCTTATTAACCTAGTTTGAGACTTGAAATTTTATGTCCATTTAAGTGATAGTTTTCCTTTATGTCTTTATTATTTACATATATTTATTCCTTCATATCTGTTTTTTAACCTGCTTTTAGATACGCTTATATGTATAGATTAAATAGCTTCAATATCTTTAGTGTTGAAACATTTAAAAGTCAAATAATTATTATGAAAATAATTTGATAATTAATATAAAAAAAAGTAAAATTGACAAATTTTATTATGAAGATGTTATTAATAATCTGACTAACTTATTAATTAATTTCATACAGGTAATTATGATCCTATCACTGGTCAAAAATATGAAACCACTGCTTGTCATCAACCACCACCTGTAAGTTTCATTTATTATACTTGTTCAGTACACAGGGTATGGCTGTTTTAGACACCATAGGTTTGCCTTTACTTTTGTAATGGGTGTCTACATACAAGAGGGGGTGAGGGGCCAACAACCATTAAGTGTTCGAGTCTTCTCCCTACACAAATGCATCACTGGCATTTCTTCAATTGTTTCTAAATATATTTTGAGTTAAAATTCATGTCACCAGAAGGAGAAAGATATTGAAGACAAGCTGTAGGTCTCTTAGAGGGAATCTTTGTAAGAGATCATTTGCTTAGTGGTTTTGATTTTAATAATGGTTTCTTCAATAACATGAATAATCCTTCTTTCCTCATAATTTTAATTGACCCAGCTGTAATTGGGTTGCATATAATTCAGTTAACGATGAGTACCAAAAGGTGTGACCAGCTGTCAGAAAGTATAGTCATGAACCTAAGTTATTTCCCTTGTAAAAGAAAAGGTCATCCTTTCAGGGGTCCTGTATCTTGCCAAATTTAATTCCTGTAAGTCACTGTGATTTTTTTCTTGTAGAAGCCAGTACCAACAAGTAACTATAAGCCATTACCATCTGCAGCTGATGGACCAGGTACTATGCAGTCTGTAACTGGTAAAGCCCAGGATGTAAGAACTTCATCTCGTATTACAAATCCACCAGGAGGACCTACCACCAAACTCTGGTAGATCTTGCTTCACTTCTGTTGTCAGCCACCAGCGATCTCTTGAAACCACAACCTCATCAAAATTATTGCCAAAAGTTTAGTGACTTTTTGTCACAAAATTTTCAACGATGTACTTAGCCATTTTCTATGACCCATAGCATTAACTGATGAACTGACTGGGCTTAGGACAAAGCGTCATAAATTTTCAGAATAAAATCTTTGGACATATTCAGGAATAATCAAATCAAAAAATCTTTCACAAAATTTAGCTTTGTATGTCTTAGTTATGTGGGAATATTGGCATGTACAAATACTCTATGTTTGATATATTTGAGTGGCTTAATTCATTTTAATTCTTTGACTTTGTACTGCTGACTGTATTTTTTTTTGTTTTTCTGTTTAATTCTAAAATGTGTACCTAGTTGTGATTCATAATTGTATTGGATATGCTTTATCAGTTTTTGTAAACTTGTCTTTTTGGCTTAAAGCTTTTGCTAAGCTTATGAAAGAAATTGCTTCCAATTAGACCAGAATATTTGCAGGAATATAAAGTCATATTGATATATATAGAGATACCAGACTCTTTTGGTCTCTTTATTCTGTGATTGTCAATTTGTGAAACTTCTTTTAAAATTTAAGTATCTTCTGATTGAACAGTCCGAAGGAAAATATTTGAACCATGTTCTATTCCAAGTTTAAGTATCAAATGATTTGAATCAATCTTAAGAATTCAAAATTCTCCTTTTACCGCTATTATAAATTTAGGTTTGGACCACTAAAAAATCACTAGTCTGGAATAAAATTCAAATAAAAAATAACTAAATATGAAATGTTAGATACCTAGTCCTATAACTTACCTCAATCCGTTATTGAACTTGTCCATGTACATGCATTCTATTAATTCTCATAAATTTTATAATTTTAGGTTCAGATCTCTAAAAAAAATCACTAGTCCTGAATAAAATTCCAATAAAAAATAACCAAATATGAAATGTTGGGTACCTAGTCCTATAACTGACCTCCCTTAATCTATTATTGAACTTTTCCATGTACATGCATTCTACCAATTCTCTTACCTACATTGTTGTGTAAATCTTAATGCTTTGTAAGGATTGTTGTGTATGTTTAGACAAGTTCATTTATGAAATAGGTGTGTTCTTTTACATTACTTTCAATATACCAATGAATAAGATATGGATTGGTTTAATTTTATTATGTATTTGCATTTAAAGACAATAATTTAAGTTGTCTTCTCTCAATGCTCACTTTATTCAAATTCTCTTAACGCCTTTCTTGATATAACTAGATGCATACTAGAACACTCAATGCAACTCATGGATTTGTCTATGAAGGGAAAAACAGGTTGAGAAATAAAATAGCCAGGAAACATTGAGTTTTGGAATCCTGAACATTTGAAATCTTAGGCTATGTAAATTTAAGATCTTTAAGGTTGTAAATGAGTTTTATAGTCAATTATCACTACAATTTTTGCCTAGTAGAATAGTCTTTTGCATGCACGATACCATAATTTGATATATTATATATATAATCAATTGTTGACCCATTTTCCAAACTAATTAGACCTATAATGTTTTCTTTGTATACTATTTGCTTATTCTTTTTTTCTTCCCCAAATTATAGATTACTGAGTACTTATTTGTATATAATTATAAAGAAATATAAAAATTGTATAATTTAGAATTAGTTATAAATATTAGTTATAAATATTAGTTATAAATTTAGTTCTGATTTTATTATAAATCTTTATCAAATCAAGTGGCATTGTTTATTATAAATTTCTCTATGTTTTGTGTTGTGATAAAATTACTGTTAAAAAAAGTGCTAATTGAAATTTTGATGGGGTTCTATAGAAATATTAGTAATGTCCAAATAAATTTTCATGTTTTTTTTTTTGTTTTGTTTTTTTATGTCCATTGTCATTTCAAAGTTTTTAAAAATATGTTCTACAAAATTATAGTAAAATCTCTCAACTCTAATTACTTGTGGTACTTGCTTTATTTTTTTTATCTGTATTGATCAAACAAGTCTGAAATGATTATCTGTCAACACTTTAGACAAGGTAACCAAACCTTCTGTAGCCCTTCTGTTTTATTTCTGAGTGAGAAGGTAGAAATAAGTCTTGCCAAAATTTGACATTAAGAAATTTCAGAAGCACAGCCTTTTAACTTGTTTATAATACATGTATTCTAAATATTTTTCTATTATATAAGGTAATTTGCTCTATACAGTGTAATTTTGAGAATGTTTTGACTAACAAATCTGTTTGATTGTAATTTGTTCATTTAATATCTGATTAAATGTAAAGCTGTTTATATTGTCTTTTAGTTTCTATATTTCAAGAATCATCTTAACTATGTCCTTTTACTCCCCACTCTCCACTCCCTTTTACTTTGAAAAAGATCTTAGATCAAAGGGTTCTTTGGGATTTATTCTCCAAAACCTGATTTAACTAAAATCCAAGTTTTATTTAGAAACACAGTAATCAGATTGAATAACAATCCTAAACCTAAAATCAATAAAACCAGATAAAGGAAATGGCTACTTGTCGTTGCATTCAGGTCACTATTATTTTTAAAAGAGATTATAGGTCTTAGAATGAACATAAAATATGAAAATTTTAAACTTGGCCAATAAGAGCTTTATTCATTAGTAATATACCTGCAGCTGACTTTTGTGATTTTTCACGATTTAAGGGATTCTGTTACTCATATTGACCATTCTTGGGTAGGCCTACTAAAATTTTATGTTCATGCTAAGCCCCAGTATCCCTTATATCACTATACTGCAACCTATTTAACAACATTTAATTTGAAATCCTTGTACAAGTTGTTTCCATTGGCATTACACCAACAATTTTATATTTAAATGGACTTAACCAGTAAAGGAAGAAAAACTACAACAATTTTATATTTAAAGGGACTTAACCATTAAAAGACGACTACAATAATTTTATATTAAAAGGGAATTAATCAGTAAAAGAAGACTACAACAATTTTATATTTAAAGGGACTTAACCAGTAAAAGAAGACTACAACAATTTTATATTTAAAGGGACTTAACCAGTAAAAGAAGACTACAACCATTGTATATTTAAAGGGACTTAACCAGTAAAAGAAAACTACAACAATTTTATATTTAAAGGTACTTGACCATTAAAAGACGACTACAATAATTTTATATTAAAAGGGAATTAATCAGTAAAATAAGACTACAACAATTTTATATTTAAAGGTACTTTATAAGTAAAAGAAGACTACAACAATTTTATATTTAAAGGGACTTAACCAGTAAAAGACGGCTTCAATATTTGGACTCGGACCACTAAAACATTTTATGCTAATGATTGTATACGAATTGAGTCCGTTCTATTTTTAGAAATCCTCTTTCTCCCTTCCTTTGGGGGTGTTTGCATGCCCATTTTGGACTAATTTTTGGTCTAGATTTGAAATTTTATGTCTGTATGTTTAGACAAGTTCATTTATGAAATAGGTGTGTTCTTTTACATTACTTTCAATATACCAATGAATAAGATATGGATTGGTTTAATTTTATTATGTATTTGCATTTAAAGACAATAATTTAAGTTGTCTTCTCTCAATGCTCACTTTATTCAAATTCTCTTAACGCCTTTCTTGATATAACTAGATGCATACTAGAACACTCAATGCAACTCATGGATTTGTCTATGAAGGGAAAAACAGGTTGAGAAATAAAATAGCCAGGAAACATTGAGTTTTGGAATCCTGAACATTTGAAATCTTAGGCTATGTAAATTTAAGATCTTTAAGGTTGTAAATGAGTTTTATAGTCAATTATCACTACAATTTTTGCCTAGTAGAATAGTCTTTTGCATGCACGATACCATAATTTGATATATTATATATATAATCAATTGTTGACCCATTTTCCAAACTAATTAGACCTATAATGTTTTCTTTGTATACTATTTGCTTATTCTTTTTTTCTTCCCCAAATTATAGATTACTGAGTACTTATTTGTATATAATTATAAAGAAATATAAAAATTGTATAATTTAGAATTAGTTATAAATATTAGTTATAAATATTAGTTATAAATTTAGTTCTGATTTTATTATAAATCTTTATCAAATCAAGTGGCATTGTTTATTATAAATTTCTCTATGTTTTGTGTTGTGATAAAATTACTGTTAAAAAAAGTGCTAATTGAAATTTTGATGGGGTTCTATAGAAATATTAGTAATGTCCAAATAAATTTTCATGTTTTTTTTTTTGTTTTGTTTTTTTATGTCCATTGTCATTTCAAAGTTTTTAAAAATATGTTCTACAAAATTATAGTAAAATCTCTCAACTCTAATTACTTGTGGTACTTGCTTTATTTTTTTTATCTGTATTGATCAAACAAGTCTGAAATGATTATCTGTCAACACTTTAGACAAGGTAACCAAACCTTCTGTAGCCCTTCTGTTTTATTTCTGAGTGAGAAGGTAGAAATAAGTCTTGCCAAAATTTGACATTAAGAAATTTCAGAAGCACAGCCTTTTAACTTGTTTATAATACATGTATTCTAAATATTTTTCTATTATATAAGGTAATTTGCTCTATACAGTGTAATTTTGAGAATGTTTTGACTAACAAATCTGTTTGATTGTAATTTGTTCATTTAATATCTGATTAAATGTAAAGCTGTTTATATTGTCTTTTAGTTTCTATATTTCAAGAATCATCTTAACTACTAGTATGTCCTTTTACTCCCCACTCTCCACTCCCTTTTACTTTGAAAAAGATCTTAGATCAAAGGGTTCTTTGGGATTTATTCTCCAAAACCTGATTTAACTAAAATCCAAGTTTTATTTAGAAACACAGTAATCAGATTGAATAACAATCCTAAACCTAAAATCAATAAAACCAGATAAAGGAAATGGCTACTTGTCGTTGCATTCAGGTCACTATTATTTTTAAAAGAGATTATAGGTCTTAGAATGAACATAAAATATGAAAATTTTAAACTTGGCCAATAAGAGCTTTATTCATTAGTAATATACCTGCAGCTGACTTTTGTGATTTTTCACGATTTAAGGGATTCTGTTACTCATATTGACCATTCTTGGGTAGGCCTACTAAAATTTTATGTTCATGCTAAGCCCCAGTATCCCTTATATCACTATACTGCAACCTATTTAACAACATTTAATTTGAAATCCTTGTACAAGTTGTTTCCATTGGCATTACACCAACAATTTTATATTTAAATGGACTTAACCAGTAAAGGAAGAAAAACTACAACAATTTTATATTTAAAGGGACTTAACCATTAAAAGACGACTACAATAATTTTATATTAAAAGGGAATTAATCAGTAAAATAAGACTACAACAATTTTATATTAAAAGGGACTTAATCAGTAAAAGAAGATTACAACAATTTTATATTTAAAGGGACTTAACCAGTAAAAGAAGACTACAACCATTGTATATTTAAAGGGACTTAACCAGTAAAAGAAGACTACAACAATTTTATATTTAAAGGTACTTGACCATTAAAAGACGACTACAATAATTTTATATTAAAAGGGACTTAATCAGTAAAAGAAGACTACAACAATTTTATATTTAAAGGGACGTAAGCAGTAAAAGAAGACTACAACAATTTTATATTTAAAGGGACTTAACCAGTAAAAGACGGCTTCAATATTTGGACTCGGACCACTAAAACATTTTATGCTAATGATTGTATACGAATTGAGTCCGTTCTATTTTTAGAAATCCTCTTTCTCCCTTCCTTTGGGGGTGTTTGCATGCCCATTTTGGACTAATTTTTGGTCTAGATTTGAAATTTGATGTCTGAAATTGCATTTTCTTTCAGAATTTCTGAGATAATGAGAAATTTAATTGGCGGAAGGTTATTTCTAAAAATAGTGGTTTTGTGTGCAGTGACAGTCAAGCGGATGTTGATAAAATGTAGTGGTTTACTTTCATTTTGTTTAGTTCAAAATTTTCATGGTCATGCT
Organism: Nipponacmea schrenckii; assembly: GCA_030562195.1. NCBI lineage: Eukaryota > Metazoa > Mollusca > Gastropoda > Lottiidae > Nipponacmea > Nipponacmea schrenckii. The sequence goes on from CM060202.1 coordinate 4,908,332, forward strand.
ATATTGGATTTTTGTACAGAAACCAAGTATTGACCTGGCTTTCATGTGGCATATAAGAAAGTTTTCAACGAGATTTCTGGAAAAAGTTCTAGACGGTTGAATTTTGTGATTTAACATGGAAATAGATGGCAAATGAATTAGCGGACTAAGTCCCGAATTTTTCTATTAAAAGGGAATTAATCAGTAAAAGAAGACTACAACAATTTTATATATTTAAAGGGACTTAATCAGTAAAAGAAGACCACAATACTTTTGTTCTTAAAGGGCCGTATCCAGTAAAAGAAGACTACAACACTTTTACATTTAAAGGGACGTAACCAGTTAAAGAAGACTACAACAATCTTATATTTAAAGGGACTTAACCAGTAAAAGAAGACAACAAAACTTTTATTTTTAAAGGAACGTAACCAGTAAAAGAAGACTACAACACTTTTACATTTAAAGGGACGTAACCAGTAAAAGAAGACTACAATAATTTTATTTTTGAAGGAACGTAACCAGTAAAAGAAGACGACAACACTTTTACATTAAAAGGGACGTAACCAGTTAACGAAGACTACAACAATTTTTATATTTAAAGGGACTTTACCAGTAAAAGAAGACTACAATACTTGTATATTTAAAGGGACTTTACCAGTAACACAAGTCTACAATACTTTTGTGTTTAAAGGGAAGTAACCAGTAAAAGAAGACTACAATAGTTTTATATTTAAAGGGGTTTAACCAGTAAAAGAAGACTACAATAATTTTATATCTAAAGGGACTTGACCAGTAAAAGAAGACTACAATAATTTTATATTTAAAGGGACTTAACCAGTAAAAGAAGACTACAATACTTGTATATTTAAAGGGACTTAACCAGTAAAAGAAGACTACAATACTTGTATATTTAAAGGGACTTAACCAGTAAAAGAAGACTACAATAATTTTATATTTAAAGGGACTGAACCAATAAATGAAGACTACAATACTTGTATATTTAAAGGGACTTAACCAGTAAAAGAAGACAAAAATACTTTTGTATTTAAAGGGAAGGAACCAGTAAAAGAAGACTACAACAGTTTTATATATAAAGGGACTTAACCAGTAAAAGAAGACTACAATAATTTTATATTTAAAGGGACTTAACCAAACAAAAGAAGACTACAATACTTTTATATTTAAAGGGACTTAACCAGTAAAAGAAGACTACAACAATTTTATATTAAAGGGAATTAAACAGTAAAAGAAGACTACAATAGTTTTATACTCAAAGGGACTTAACCAGTAAAAGAAGACTACAATACTTTTATATTTAAAGGGACTTAACCAGTAAAAGAAGACTACAATAATTTTATATTTAAAGGGACTTAACCAGTAAAAGAAGACTACAATAATTTTATATTTAAAGGGACTTAACCAGTAAAAGAAGACTACAATACTTTTATATTTAAAGGGACTTAACCAGTAAAAGAAGACTACAACATTTTATATTTAAAGGGACTTAACCAGTAAAAGAAGACTACAATAATTTTATATTTAAAGGGACTTAACCAGTAAAAGAAGACTACAACAATTTTATATTTAAAGGGACTTAACCAGTAAAAGAAGACTACAATAATTTTATATTTAAAGGGACTTAACGAGTAAAAGAAGACTACAATAATTTTATATTCAAAGGGACTTAATCAGTAAAAGAAGACTACAACACTTTTATATTTAAAGGGACTTAATCAGTAAAAGAAGACTACAATAATTTTATATTTAAAGGGACTTAATCAGTAAAAGAAGACTACAATACTTTGCCTTCTAGAGTGTTGAATAATGAAAAAAATAAACGCGTTTTCAAGGCAAAATACCTCATATGAAATATTTTTTGATTTTCAATTGGGTTTATCCATGGATGATTACAAATACTCTCACCACGTTTGATTTCAAATTCTCACACCAAGTTTTTCAAATTCCATCAATTGTTTACGTCATAACGAGCAATTGTGGACGGATGAACGGCAATACAGCCATTCCATCTAGTTGTGCAGCGATAAGCAAACATAACAGGGGTCAAGTTTACTGCCCAAATAGCACTATCCCTTTCCAGTGCGGCTTTTGGAATTTGATCAGGAATAATATTTAAGTTTACACATAAAATATCAAGATATATTGGTAGTTGATGTTCGTCTGGAATTGACATAAAAACTTCGAAGGGAAACATAAAAGATCAATGTTCTAAAACATGCACCAAACATGCATTTGTATTGTGGAGAGATTCTTCTTTTCATCAGTTTGCCATGAGTAGCTGTAGAAAAAACTGTACCGACTTGCACAATTCTCGTTGATAACACATGTTCAATGCTGAAAACAATAAAATATCACCTATTTTGTGTGTTTACAACTGCATATTTTCATTGATTTTTCGTCATGTTGTTGTTATTATACAATCAAATGGATGTAAACCAATAATGCATTCCATTAGTAAGACAATCAAATGGATATAAATTAATAATGCATTCCATTATTAAGACAAACAATCACAAATCATGTAAATATTAACTGTTACATGTATTTATATATGTGAAGATATTGATTTATGTATCTGATACACCATTGTAGGCCTACTGTTGTTTTATGTCAGCATCAAATGATCATAACTGTTGATAAATTCACTTTATCTTGCATGAGATTTAGTGTATCCAGTGTGTATGTACACTGGTCTGTATGAATTTGTCTGGTTTGAAGCAAAGTGATACCTGCAATACCTTTTTGCAAACATGTGAATAAATTGGATAACGTGGATTAACCTAGAGGGAGCTTGGCATAATTTCTCACAGACATATTCAGCTTCACGGGAAAGTTACCATTTGTTTTTTATGAGCGAAGTCTTGGAATTAGTGGCGATAATATAATGTTAATATTTTGAAAATGTTTGCATCTAAATTTACAATGTTATTAATTCTGTGTATAGGGATAACTTCTTCTTTAATGACACAAGTGAAAACATTTCAAGTCTCCGACGCCATATATCTTATAAAGCTCTTGTCGTGGAAAAATATTGTGATCGTTCACGACAGTGATTCTGATGAACGGGCCACTGAGCTGGTATCCCAACTCGAACAACTCGGGGGCATCTTGTTTACAGTTGTCTCTATGCCCAGAAGCGAAGAGAACGACTTCCTTCATTTACTATTCAGAAAACATTTGTATAAGTTCATGAACATTGTAAGGTTAATCACCATCAGATGTTCTTCGGCTAAGAGTAGATCTTATTTGGTTCCTCCAGGGACATCAGAAATCTTACTCAATACCAAGTCAAAATGGCTTATATTTCCTTCCAGCTGGTGTAGCTCTTTCAGGACATCGAGATTCCAGACCAATTTGACGAACGTAGCAGTAGTGATTCCATGTAGCAGCCTATTCAGAGAGATCCTGATTCTAAAGGATAATACCTTTGAGTCGGTTTTACGAACTCCAACTGATGATAAAATATTTCCAAATATTCGTTACAAATTGAATGGACAGAAAATAAGAATTGGCATAGTTCCAGGCAATCCGCTAGATGAAAATTATCGTATTAGTCTTCTGGATGTAATGAGACGGTATCTAAATTTTACTTACGAAATTGTGAACTCAACAAAAGGGGAATATGGCATTCTTACAAATGGATCTTGGTCCGGATTGATGGGTCAACTTGTCGACCACGAGATCGATCTGGGACTTACGCCGTTGACACTTACTCTAGATCGGCGACGAGTAGTGGATTTCGTTCATCCTATTGGAACTTCAAAACCTGGATTATTGTACAAGAAAGAACTAATGGTGGGTGATTCCTGGTTTCTCTTAACTAGACCTTTGCAATTAGACGTCTATCTTTGCACTATTCTATCATTTATCTGTGTATCATTGTTCTTTATATATCTCTCTAATAGGGAGTACAGTAATATAAATTATAATCGTTTTGCTAGTACTGTAGAATTTGTCTTAGCTGCCCTACTTTTAGAGGGAGGTAATTTTCATTTAAAAGGCAACCCTGCTCGAATACTGTTTGCCTTTTGGTTACTGTTTGGTGTTGTGTTGGCAGCGACTTACACTGCAACCTTATTGCGATCACTTGTACCTCAACATGTGAAACCGTTTGAAACTATTCAAGATCTCTTGGATTTACCAGACTGGCAAATTGGTGTTATGGGCAGTACTTCTGATATGATATTTCTCAACACATCTGAAAACGACGATGTTAAATTGTTTTGGAAGTCACTAAAGAGTCGCACACAGATGGATGCTAATATTCAATCAATAGACATACACGTGCATATGAAGAGGGTTTTTCAGGGAAAGTATGCCTTCGTCTCTACGGACGGTGGTGAATTTATCAAAATCTATGGAGACTGTTCACTAGAATTTAATGATCGTTTCTTCGATCTACAGAGCAGCGAATACTCCATGGCAGTTCCTAAAGGATCTCTTTTGAAGACAGAGTTGGATGATTTTATAGATAAAATTAAGAATACTGGCTTACTTGAAGAAATAATGAAACTTCAAGATAATCGTCCATCTCAATGTAGTGTAATAGATGAAACAGTCAAACCCCTTTTCTTAGACAACGTGAAAGGTGTATTTGTACTGCTTGTTGGTGGTGCGGTTATAGCTGGAATAACACTGATAATTGAGAATGTGGTGCAGTATAAATGTGCTTTATGTAGGGAAAACGTTAACACAAGTCGTGTTTTATATTTGACTAACTTTCGTTCGGTATATTATTGTTTCGTTTCGAACCATTTTTAATTCGCTTTTGGCATTTGGGTACGTTAGGACTACAGTAAGGTCTAAATCACATAAATAAGAAAGGGGTTGGGGAACACCTTTCCTAATGACTTTGGAACTTAACCGTACTTTAATTTTAAACTGATACAGACGTCAATGAAATCCCCATAAAATAGACCTAACTTTCGTTCTATTTTAAGCCTTTTTTCGATGTTTTTATTGCTATTGCATTAAAAACAGTAAGTTAAATTTAATCGGCGTTAAAACGAAACTTGCCAATATTTTTTTTAAACCGACCCCTTAATTTGAATTTGATAAGCAGCCTAAAAAACGTCTAGAAAAGCACCTTATTTTTCGATGTCATATTAACCATAATAAGCAGGGTTTGGGAAAAAAGCCAAAATTGGGTTTACTTTCTATTGGGCGGCCCTTGAAACAGTTCGTCTCGAATGACCAATTTTGGAAAATGTAAATGGTTTGCCAGTTATTGTTAAAAATGACTTGGGTAAAGGCCGTTAAGAACGAAATAAAAATTTAAATTGATAAATTTGTTCAATAACACTATATATCCATCAGTGGACTTACCTGGTGTCATACCTATACATTAAAATCCGATAAATCCCCCAAATAAAGTAGTTAATCATTAAACGCTTGAGCCATCCATCAAGCGATTTTCAAATCGTGTAAATATAAAGGGAAGTAACTCTAACATGTGGGTTTTCACGCGTCCTTGACCCCTACTGTTGAATTGCACAATGATGTTTTAGCGTTGATTTACCAGACGCTTTTATTCTCAAACTGAATGGAATCGTCGCTGGCTCACTTTTTTTTAAAATTCCGAATATATTTTTATCGTGGCTTTTTAAAATTTGCTAAAGTGTGGGATGCATACTTTTTTTTTAACTAATAGTCAATATTAAACACAAATATAAGCCTTAGGACGAGTGTATTCTAACGCCTATTATCCCTTTAAATAAAGAGGCATAATAGAACGATTTTTAAAGCAAATATGTAACTCGGTTAGATAATGTATCATATTGTCTCTGAATCTACCCTTAATGTGGTCATATCTGAGAGTCAATGAATCATGGAACATAAGGGCACGATGGGGTAAAGTATGAGGTTATGGCTGTGGGTGTATTTTTCTGAAAAAAAAAATGTGTAACTGACCAGAGGCAAAAAGGCAAAACATTGTGATTTTTTTCTGGAGCAGAGTAAAAGTAAAAATTGCGAAAGTGAGAATGTGTTGACTTGATAGACAAAGTTTAATTATTTTGTTACTGGATGGGAAAAGATCAAAAATTTTAAATGGACAAGAAAGGGAAAAATTGTGATTTCTGATTAAGTAACTGAACACAGATTCAAAATGTGGTGATTTTGTTCCTGGCAAGAGAACATATAAAGATTTGTGATTATTTAATGTTACTGGTAAGAGAAAAGACAAAACATTGTGATGTTGTCACTGGTAAGATTAACGACAAGGAATTTTGTTACTGGGCAGAAAAAAGAGACAAGGATTAATGATGTTGTTACTAGACGGAGACAAAACAAAAAATAGCGACTTTGTTACTGAACAGAGAAAAGACAAAGATTCGCGATTTGTGAATTAAACAATATTTAGCATGCTTACTATTCAATTAGTGCTCAACGATCCAGTAAGACTATTTTGAACAGAGCCAAAATGATACCTAAAATTCATTATACTAGTGACCACAAATTTATACCCTGTCATGAATGTACAAACACCTTATACGCATTTTCCATTTTACTTGTTTATATTTTCCACAAGGAGCTGGTAAGTTTAAAAAACTATGTTAGATGGGTTTATTTTTTGGGGTTTATCGGCTTTATTTGGTCAGGTGTTTTGAGAAATTGTTTCGTCATCTACCGATCACAGGATACAGCTTCTTTGCTCGTCGCTCTAGGAATGTTTGTGTACAATATTGGTTATACCTATCAAGCTACATTATTATGGCAATTGGACGAGTATAAAAAAACGTAACGGTGAAATCATTAAAATTAAAACTCTTCGCCGAACTCATTCAGTTAGTATATTGGGCTATATATTTGGTGTATTAGTTGCTCTACTAATGAGTCTGTGTCTTTTGCTAAATGTAGTATGGATCAACATTAGTGATCGCTTTTATCCTTTTACCACGGATACACTTATCAATTCCTTTACAACATTTATTTACTTCCTCCTGAGTGTATATTGCGCTTCAAGCATTCCTCAGATACAGATAGCACTTTATATATCAATTTACTGCATAGTTCATGGTGAAATTGATCATTTATCCAAACAGTTGACGAAAATAGCAAATGATCAAAACGAACAACTACCGATCGCATTCGAAGACCTGTCCACGAATCAGACACTCGTGGTCGATCAAGACGTTACATTCATTCCAAATATTCATATAAACTCTTCTATAGATCGCTCAAACTACGAATCCATCAAACTTGACAGAAGTCTGGAAGAACTGCGTCCTAGAAATGAAGATGTACTCGAGATCATCGCAAAAGCTAATGACATTCTACAACACCTGTTCATTAGTATCTTGGCGAGCTCCATCCCAGTATCATGCTTGATACTATATGGAATCATTACTTTAAATTCCAATCATCCCCAGAGGGTATATATCGGTTTGGCGAATCTCCAAGTATTTAATTTACTATTTGTCATCTTTAGGAACATATACGGCAAATAAGGTATTTATAATTCCTACTCGACCATTCCCCTACACCCTCACTCCTCCCCCTTCCTTTTCACTGATTCATAGAAATGCCAGCACTGCAGCAGATGTTTATCTCCTAACAATTTTTGGGTCTTTCCTTTTCATTAAAATGTATAATAATAAAATGGCATTATTTGTTTAAATAAATATTTTAAATAAATAATAGAAATCTATCCGAGAAAGCCTCGTTGACTGTAAGTATGGTGCTTATATTACCTGAGACCACATACCACACTTATCTGCCGTGAACAAATTGCCCAATTATCCACAGTGGCTGTATAAACCCAGGGACAACAATTCGCTTCATACATTTTTCTGCCGAAAACGATATCCTTTATAACCTGAAAACCCGAGGACCAAACACTCACTTTATATTGACCAACATTTTCTGTCCAGAACGGGTTACTAATCTTATTATAATGTGGCTGTTTAACCCAAGGGAACAACCTTTATACCAATTATCGATAGTCTAGACAGTCAGAGGTCCTTTATCTTCAAAACTTAACTTGAATAAAATCCAGTTTTCATGAAATACACTAGTCTGATTGGTTTATAAAACTAAATTTTAGTGGTTGACCAATCAATGACTGGAACTCTAAAACCATTTGAAGTCAACACTGATAAAGATAATTTGGTATTTTTAAAACATGACTCTCCCGGTCATAACCAATAAAGTACTGTGCAACGTTTTCTTTAAATGAACGCAGGGTTAAAAACTAATTATGTTTCTTTATTTTAATATCGGATACAGTTAATGTCTGTCCGATATCTTGCAAATTGTCTCGGTTTCAATGTGTATGCGTTGTTCTCATTGGACAGCAGTACATTTCTTACGGTATGTTTGTGCTTTTATTCGTTATCCGTGTAGCATAAATTTTAGAAATTGCATAAATGAAACCAATGTATTGCATTACGTAAAACCCCATTTTCTAACAGCGCTATGTTTACGAAATTCTATCTGCTAAAAGATGCCAAAAAGTTCTTAGGTTAATAGGAAGTTAAAGATATACCAAAACGACACCAATAACTGTTAGAATAATCTAACAAAGTTATCTGTAGAAACATCGTCAACGATTCAAATTCTTTTGTCTATATAATATTTGGAACAATACGAGGCGGGCCAATATTTTCTCCATTTTGCTTGTACAACTTAAAACTGTAACTGACCGGTTTGATTTCTAAATTGTACCTGGAAGTCAACACATCTTTTTGGTTGGGTTTAAAATGCGCTAACGTTTTACTTGCTCGAATGAATCTTATTATTCTTCACACACTATAGTAACTTTATGTACAAATATGTATTTCTACTCTCAGGAAGACAAAATGGCGTTTGAAATAATATGATTCGGGTATTTTCAGGTCATTGGTACATTATTAACATATGCTGTAGTAAACTATCAATTTGCTCAGAGTCCTTTAATGGCTGTCAGTGTGTCAATAATGCCTCCTAGTTGGAAATAAACGCAGTAAGCCAAGGCAGTGGTAAAAGGGGACAATTGAAATGACTGTGTGAAAAAAAGGCAAGGTGTAATTATCATAGAGTGAGCATATTTGATCCCTCTATTTCCAAGCAATTGTATAGTATGAAATATCAGTTTTTTAGAAGCAGGGGAAATGTAATCTACAAACCAACCATAGAATTACAAGCATTAAACTGTATATTAGTTTGTTTATGAAACCTTTTCAGAATATCACTTTTCAGTATGAAAGGTTAGAATATCACTTAGAGATCGATCTAATGCACTATATTACATTAAACTGGGTGTTTAAATAACGTTTTATCACAATTTCTAAGCTATATACCATTAGTAGTATAGTTTCAACAATTCAACATTTAAATGATAAAATGAAAGTCCAGAGTATTGTGTTTTATATTGTATTTACAAAGATAAAAAATAAATTACTTTAATAGTTATAGCTCCATTAAACGTTGTAATTAAAAAAAGGAATTCAGTTTTGTCATCATTAAGTTTCAAAAAGTTTGTTTTCATCCAACATTTGATGACATTGACATTGATACAGGCATCAAGATTGGTATCTTGAACAGGTTGGTTTTTAGGTTTGATGGGTATATATAGTGTATCATCTGCATTGACGTGATATCCTAGATTAAATGACTCTAGAATATTATTAATTATATTAAGTTGAGTCGTGTAAGCGGCAAAAAGCAGTGGTCCAAGCACTGAACCCTGGGGCACACCAAATTTCAATTCCACTGAGGAGGACTTCACATTGTTAATTACAATGGATTGACGACGAGAAGTCAGGTAGGACCGAAACCAATCCAGCACAATACCATCAAGTCCGAAAATGCTCTGAAGACGTTGCAGCAATAGAGTTTGGTCGATTGTGTCGAAGGCAGCACGTAGATCGAGAAGAACCAACAATACCACATTGTTATTATCCAGGTGAGATAAGATGTCATTGTTTACACGAATCAAGGCTGTTTCAGTACTACGTTTGCTTCGATATGCAGATTCGAATGGTTCGATCAGATTGTGGACATTTGAATGATTTTGAAACAGGTCTGTAATTCTTTAAAAGGTTGTGATCTAAAGTGCTTTTTTTGAGTAGTGGACAAATCAAATCTTCTTTCAACTCATCAGGGAAATTGCCAGTTGATAGCGATGTATTAACAATGCTGCAAAGTATTTGGGGAGAATTCAGTAACGCAACTCTTCACAGGATGTGTCTGGAAAATATCAAGTTCACAAGAAGAATGATAATGGATTTGCTTTCAGTTTCAGTATCCGTTTTATATTTCAAGGGACGTAATCAGTAAAAAAGGATTACAACACTTTTATATTTAAAGGAACTTAACCAGTAAAAGAAGAAAACAACACTTTTATATTTAAAGGGACGTAACCTGTAAAAGATGACTACAACACTTTTATATTTAAAGGGGCTTAACCAGTAAAAGAAGACTACAACAAATTTATATTTAAAGGGACTTAACCAGTAAAAGAAGACTACAACAAATTTATATTTAAAGGGACTTAACCAGTAAAATAAGACTACAGCAATTTTATCTTTAAAGGGACTTAACCAGTAAAAGAAGACTACAACAATTTTTTATTAAATGGACTTAACCAGTAAAAGAAGGCTACAACATTTTTATATTTAAAGGGCCTTAACCAGTAAAAGAAGACTACAACAATTTTATATTTAAAGGGACTTAACCAATAAAAGAAGACTACAACAAGTTTATATTTAAAGGGACTTAACCAGTAAAGGAAGACTACAATAATTTTATATTTAAAGGGACTTTACTAGTAAAAAAAGGGCACAACAATTTTATATTTAAATGGACTTAACTAGTGAAAGAAGACTACAGCACTTTTATATTTAAAGGGACGTAACCAGTAAAAGAAGACTACAACAATTTTATGTTTAAAGGGACTTAACCAGTAAAAGAAGACTACAACAATTTTGTATTTAAAGGGACTTAACCAATAAAAGAAGACTACAACAATTTTATATTTAAAAGGAAATAACCAGTAAAAGAAGACTAAAATACTTTAATAATAATAACATATGATAACTAATAAATAAATAATAATAATAATAGCCTAAAATCCAACATGTTTTGCTTTTTGATTACATTATGGTTAAGAATTAAGTCGCTAATTAAAATCTATAAAATCATCCCACCAAACCACTATTCATTCTGTATTCATTACAATACAATAACATAGTTGTCTAGACAAGGCAGTATACGCCTACTGGTAGCTTTGATTTCAAACAGAAGTATAATTTGGCAGTACAGTAGCAATCATCAGTCATGCAATTGTTTTGAATTTCTTTAGCTGAAAAATATATATCATCATAAATATTATCAAGTTTTGCCTTTTAGAGTGTTGAATAATGAAAAAAAAGGAACGCGTTTTCGAGGCAAAGTTAATACCTCATATGAAATATTTTTTGATTTTCAATAGGGTTTATCCATGGATGATTACAAATAGGCCTACTCACACCACGTTTGATTTCAAATTCTCACACCAAGTTTTTCAAATTCCTTTAATTGTTTACGTCATAACGAGCAATTGTGGACGGATGAACAGCCATTCCATCTAGTTAGTACAGCGATAAGCAAACATAACAGGGACAAGTTTACTGCCCCTATAGCACTATCCCTTATCAGTGCGGCTTTTGGAATTTGATCAGGAATAATATTTAAGTTTACACATAAAATATCAAGATATATTGGTAGTTGATGTTCGTCTGGAATTGTCATAAAAACTTCTAAGGGAAAAATAAAAGATCAATGTTCTAAAACATGCACCAAACATGCATTTTTTGTATTGTTGAGAGATTTTAATTTTCATCAGTTTGCCATGAGTAGCTGTAGAAAAAAACTGTACACACTTGCATAATTCTCGTTGATAACACATGTAACAATGTTGAAAACAATAAAATATCACCTATTTTGTGTGTTTACAACTACATACATGTATTTTCATTGATTTTTCGTCATGTTGTTGTTATTATAAAATCAAATGGATGTAAATCAATAATCCATTCAATAATTAAGGCAATCAATGGGTGTAAATTAATCATGCATTCCATTATTAAGACAAACAGTCACAAATCATGTAAATATTAACTGTTACATGTATTTAAATATAAAAAGTCATTATATGAAGATATTGATTTATGTATCTGATACACCATTGTACTATTGTTTTATATCCGCATCAAAGAAAGTATGGTCATAGCTTTAGATAAATTCACTTTATCTTGCATGAGATTTAGTGTATCCAGTGTGTATGTACACTGGTCTGTATGAATTTGTCTGGTTTGAAGCAAAGTGATACCTGCAATACCACTTTGCAAACATGTGAATAAATAGGATAACGTGGATTAACCTAGACGGAGCTTGCCATAATTTCTCACAGATATATTCAGCTTCACGGGAAAGTTACAATTAATGAGCGAAGTCTTGGAATTAGTGACGATAATATAATGTTAATATTTTGAAAATGTTTGCATCTAAATTTACAATGTTATTAATTCTGTGTATAGGGATAACTTCTTCCGAAGTAACTTTAATGACATTTCACGTCTCCGACGCCATTTATCTTTTACAGCTCTTGTCGTGGAAAAATATTGTGATCGTTCACGACAGTGATTCTGATGAACGGGCCACTGAGCTGGTATCCCAACTCGAACAACTCGGGGGCATCTTCTATACAGTTGTCTCTATACCCAGAAGCGAAGAGAACGACTTCCTTCATTTACTATTCAGAAAACATTTGTATAAGTTCATGAACATTGTAAGGTTTATCGCCATCAAATGTTCTTCGGCTAAGAGTAGATCTTATTTGGTTCCTCCAGGGACATCAGAAATCTTACTAAATACCAAGTTAAAATGGTTGATCTTTCCTTCCAGCTGGTGTAGCTCTTTCAGGACATCGAGATTCCAGACCAATTCGACGAACGTAGCAGTAGTGATTCCAAGTAGCAGCCTATTCAGAGAGATTCTGATTCTAAAGGATAATACCTTTGAGTCGTTTTTAGGAACTCCAACTGATGATAAAATATTTCCAAATATTCGTTACAAATTGAATGGACAGAAAATAAGAATTGGCATAGTTCCAGGCAATCCGCTAGATGAAAATTATCGTATTATTCTTCTGGATGTAATGAGACGGTATCTAAATTTTACTTACGAAATTGTGAACTCAACAAAAGGGGAATATGGCATTCTTACAAATGGATCTTGGTCCGGATTGATTGGTCAACTTGTCAACCACGAGATCGATCTGGGACTTACCACGTTGACACTGACTCTAGATCGGCGAGAAGTAGTTGATTTCGTTCATCCCATTGGAACTTCAAAACCTGGATTATTGTACAAGAAAGAGCTAATGGTGGGTGATTCCTGGTTTCTCTTAACTAGACCTTTGCAATTAGACGTCTATCTTTGCACTATTCTATCATTTATCTGTGTATCATCGTTTTTTATATATCTCTCTAATAGGGAGTACAGTGATGTAAATTATAATCGTTTTGCTAGTACTGTAGAATTTGTTTTAGCAGCCCTACTTCTAGAGGGAGGTAATTTTCATTTAAAAGGCAACCCTGCTCGAATACTGTTTGCCTTTTGGTTACTGTTTGGTGTTGTGTTGGCAGCGACTTACACTGCAACCTTATTGCGATCACTTGTACCACAACATTTGAAACCGTTTGAAACTATTCAAGATCTCTTGGATTTACCAGACTGGCAGATTGGTGTTATGGGCAGTTCGTCAGATATGATATTTCTCAACACATCTGAAAACGACGATGTTAAATTGTTTTGGAAGTCACTGAAGAGTCGCACACAGATGGATGCTAATATTCAATCAATAGACATACACGTGCATATGAAGAGGGTTTTTCAGGGAAAGTATGCGTTCGTCTCTGCGGACGGTGGTGAATTTATCAAAATCTATGGAGACTGTTCACTAGAATTTAATGATCGTTTCTTCAATTTACAGAGCAGCGAATTCTCCATGGCAGTTCCTAAAGGATCTCTTTTGAAGACAGAGTTGGATGATTTTATAGATAAAATTAAGAATACTGGCTTACTTGAAGAAATAATGAAACTTCAAGATAATCGTCCATCTCAATGTAGTGTAATAGATGAAACAGTCAAACCCCTTTTCTTAGACAACGTGAAAGGTGTATTTGTACTGCTTGTTGGTGGTGCGGTTATAGCTGGAATAACACTGATGATTGAGAATGTGGTGCAGTATAAATGTGCTTTATGTAGAAAACGGTAACTACAAAGTTTGTGTAGTGTTTGATGAACTACAACAAGTTTTTGCGTACTGTCTGGTAAAATATAAGCGTTGCGTACTGCACATGCTGTTGTTTATCATGTAGATACTATCATAAGGATATAACTGTTGCGATTGTCAAACCATATAATATTGTGAATCCTATGTATTCGGTGCAGCGAAAAAGTAGATAGGACAAAGCAATATTTAAATCACATAAATAAGAAAAGGGTTAGGGAACACTTATCTTTCTCACAAAGTTTTGGTAACTTAAGGTAGCCGTTGATTGTTATTGACATTTGCACAGTCGTGATGTTCCATCCATTAGGTAAACACTGAAAAAGTTCTGTTAAAGATTTAACTAAATATTTACCAAATGCATTTTTTTCAATTTTGTAAGTTAACAGAGAAAAGGGGTAAAACATTGTGATTTTGTTACTGGACAGATTAAAAGTAAAATATTGCGATATCATTATATGTTACTGGATGAAGAAAAGGACAAATATGAGAATGTGTTACTGGATACATAGAGGTTATCCTATGGCTACGAGTGGATATGGTTTTTATGCCATGAGTAGCCACGAGAGAAAATATCACAAGCACGAGTGGCATAAAAATCATATCCACGAGTTAGCCATTGGATAACCTATTTATCCTAAACCTAATATGAAAAATAAAAATTTCAAATTTACTGATAAATAAAGCGCATGAGTTGAACGATGACAGCCTTTGGCCCCGCCCATCGAATACCAAAATAGTTATTCAATGTCCTGTTTTTTAACGGGAAACAAGAATATAATTTTAACCAACTGAAAAATTTTGATTTTTTTTTTATCTAGTATGCATCACAGACATAGTACATAAAAAACTCATCTAAAACAAATGGTTCTAATGGAAATAAGCAAATGCGTTAAACGATGACAGCCTTTGGCCCCAACCATCGAACACCAATATGTTTATTCAATGGTCTACAAGAATATCACTTTTATCCAACTAAAAATTTGAAATGTACTATGTCTCTGATGCATTCTAGATCAAAAAAAATAAATTCAAATTTTTAGTTGGATGAGTGTCGTGTTGTTTTCTTTTGAAATCATATAGGAAGTGTCGCCCCGGGAGCAAAAATCGAATGCAACCACCTCGCAGATTCTCGTTAATATACACTGTTCACGTGATGTCCTTCAACATTTCTGACAGTTCAGAGATTATTTATCCAACCTGCTTCGATTTGTACAAATCACAAAAAGCCCATATTAAAGAAATACATAAATAGTTTTCATGCAGGCCTCAGTGCGGGACAATATCTTAGAATAAACATTTTAGCACTAAAAATTAAGGTGTCTCTGTTTTGTCAACTTTTTGTTATTCTCAGAGACAAACTGCTCCACAAATTCTAAATTGCTATCCAATTTTGTTCTATAGGGCAAAACACTTCCATGCAAAAAAAATAAATTAATTCGGAACCTGAACAACCTTGTTATATCTATGACAATCTTTATCATGTGGTGCTATTTGGTCGGGGACATCTCTAGGTCGAATTGTCTAAGAAAACAATGAAAAGTCGTTATTTGCGGTCCAATTGATCGGGTTTCCGGTGGGCGAGTTGTCTAGTTAATGATAAAGATTACCTTTATGTACACACGAGAAGGGACATATTTCTTCAGGTGACGATTAGAAAAAAAACAAAGAAACTAGATAGCATGCAATTTAGCAATCAAGTACATGTACTACAAAAATATCATATGAAAATTTTCGGTCGTTTGAGATCGAAAATTACATACGGCAATTTAAAAAAAAAAAAACAAAAAAAAAGAAACAATTATATTTTTGATTATATCCGTGCGGCGAATCCGTCGACCAATCAATTCATTTGGTGTGGCCTTAGTAGTATAGTTCCAACAAATCAACATTTTCATGATAAAATGAAAGTCCAGAGTATTGTGTTTTACATTGTATTTACAAAGACAAAAAATGTATTACTTAATAATTATAGCTCCATTTAACGTTGCAATTTAAAACTTTCGGATTTTTCAACCCGGTTTCTCCTTGTCAGTGATTCAGGTCGGACAGACTGACATGGAAAAAGCGTCTAGTCGTTCGGATGGGACAATAAACCGTGTGCTACAGGCTATGTACGTTAAAGATCCCTCGACTGTTGGAAATCGCAAAAAAAGTGTAGGCTAATGCCGCGGGCCTGGCAAAATTTCCCTCATTGCACACTGTATGGCGTTGCCCGTTATCATTAGCCCATAAGGTGTAGAAGAGTAGGTCGTAAAACTCCATTCATTTAATTTCATTTGTTATTAAAAATGTTGATATAAAATGAATATGACTGTTAGTGGGCGTATATTGTGCCCATCGTCCATGGGCTGACATGGAAAAGACGCCTTGTCATTCGGATTCGACAATAAACCGAGACCCCTGTGTGCTACAGACTCAACAAGTTCTGGTTTTATAAATACATGTATATAGAGGCGGATATAGTGTAAAAAGAGTTTTAATTTCTGAATTATGTATGAGAAATGTGAAACTTATACAAAGAAATCTCAATCTCAACGCAATTATAAAATATATATAAAGTGGTTACATGAAGAAAACAAATCAAGCAAATCAATCAATCAATAATCAAAATAGATAAATAAAGAACTTGTAGCGATTGTTACGACCTTTTAAGCAAAGGGGTATATCATCCATAATTCGATTTAATATGGGACCTATCTAAATTAGATCGCTTGGAAACAGAAGGTTGTACAATCGTCGAAACAACATATAGAAACCTTATAGTCCGAAGTGTATGAATAGCGGTAAAAAGTAAAACTATATATTTAGACGCCAATAAATCGCATGTTAATGTGGTTGCTAAGAATAAGTTCACGCTATGCTTTGTAAAACGAAATGTTGTCACTGAAAGCAATCGAATCAATTGCTACAAATCCCAGAACATAAAAGGTGAAAAACTATTTCTAGAGACATAAAGAATAGAAAACATCAATATAACACCGTCCTATTAATGAAGGCTTTAGGTTAAATACATCATTCGATCTAAACTAAATTAAACTAGAGGGTTTTCACCTCGACTACTTCTACTGATAACATTACAAATACATTTTATAATAGAAGACTACAAGTTACACAGTAAATGCTATTATTTACATCAGTAATGTAACGAACAATTCAGACAACGAGTCCACGATAAATAACAGTGATACATGCTTAAATTTGATACCTTTATCATTTAAATTTCTCTTTTACAGACGTCTATTTTATCCCTCAATGCTGCAGCTGTATCTCGAATATGTTCTGCAGATGACGCAATAGATTCTTCGAAAGTTGAGTCTGTTTGCAAAGAATTTTGGGTCACTTCACACTCCCTTGCCTTTTCGATAGTAACATCAGGCTCTGCAGTATTATTTACATCAGTAATATAATGAACATGTCATGCATTTAATTCAGAAAACGAAAAAAAAACTTGAACTTTACTGTTTAGTCCACAAGAGTATTCAAGCACTAGGAAAGCTGACACTTTCTTAAAGGTACAGACGCGATGTGGGCGATTCAGATCTCGAATTTGGGATATATATGTATGACTTATTCGTATAGTCGACGTACTTGGTACAGTGATACACCCCGATCGTTAGTTATTCTTATCCTATCCATATTTCCCAAATGCATAGAGTTCGCCGAGCTCTTCTTAAACTGACAGTGATAAGACGATTAACAATGAAATGACACGACATACAGAAGAAGTAGTCTAAACATCGTTATGAACATCAACTTTTATAAGTCTTCTTTCAGTTGTTTCTCAGCAGCTTCACAGCATTTGGCACACATGCATTTTACTGCAAAGCGTACTTTGACATTTCCCGGTCATTCGTACGTGAAGAGTTTAACCATACCATCACTTTGGACAATGATTAATTTATTGTCCGGTGTAATGTGGATTGCAACTGGACGAACCAATTCATTTTCACTTCCAAGAATGAACCGTTGAAACTGTCCTCGATTGGTTATCAGATGAATCCGACTGTTTGAGTAATCAACAATAAAAATGTTACCTATATTATCAACACATAAATCTTGCGGGTGACGTAAAATATGTGCACCCTGGGGTTTGTATTCGAACACCAGTTGGCCCTCTTTAGAAATTCCCTTCACCGATCCCTGAGCCACATCTGTTATGTACATATTACCATTCTTGTCGAAAGTTGAATACCTGGGTTCCTGAAACAGTTGCAAACCCTGGCCATCAATGCTAAACGATTGTAATATAGCACCTTCGATATCGATGACATCGATGGATTTCTCTTCCATACAGCTGAC
Organism: Nipponacmea schrenckii; assembly: GCA_030562195.1. Taxonomy (NCBI): domain Eukaryota; kingdom Metazoa; phylum Mollusca; class Gastropoda; family Lottiidae; genus Nipponacmea; species Nipponacmea schrenckii. The sequence continues at coordinate 4,926,885 of CM060202.1, forward strand.
CAAAAGTTTGTCCAGAAGGTTCGCCATGGATATACTGTCGTATTGCTTCTCAGTCTTGAGTTTCCTTCTCAGTCTAATATCGTTAGCTGTTCCAAGAAAGAAGATAAATTTCTTCAATATCGTGATGGCCACCTCATTCCTTCCGGTACATGTGATATCTCGTGGTTCCTCGCTGATTTGAATATGGTCAATGAGATTACCTTCAATACTGAATTTTTGGACACGCTTATTGTTACAGTCAACTACAATAATTTCCTCCCTGGATGTACAAGTGACGCCCCAGGACGACAGACCTGCATCAGTGTTGCAATCTTCAATTTCAATTTCCCCAAGCGATTTGAAGTCTTTTTGTATTGCTTGTGCTATAGGGTCCACAACGAAGTTCACCTTAACCAAAGCGTTTTCCTGCTTTCCTGATTCATTCATACCATTAATGTTATCTTTGATAGAAGAAAATACTTCCAAGATTTCAGAATCATTTCCATATTTCACCACAGCATCAAACCGATCAGCTCGTGATTTAAGTAAGGTGGAGTGATCTGCATTCGGCCGCTCCGTTTTCGAAAGTTTGGTACGCATTGCGTTTCCGTCACGTTCTAACTTATCTAAAATTTCTCGTTCACAGACGTCTATTTTATCCCTCAATGCTGCAGCTGTAGCTCGAATTTGTTCCGCAGATGACGCGATAGATTCTTCCAAAACTGTTAAGGAATCTGATTGTAAAGAATTTTGGGTCACTTCGCACTCCCTTGCCTTTTCGATGGTAGCGTCAAGTTCTTCACTGTGAAAGTTCATTGCCTCATCTACAGTCGTAACTGATCGACATGCTTTGTGAGATTCCAAGCAAATTCCACATAAAGCAATCTTGCATCTATCACAGTAAAATTTTACAATTTCTCTTTCATGACTTCTACAGGTGGTTGATTTTTGACGTTTAGTTATATCTTCTACTGACATTGTCCGTAATTCATCCAATGGAATGACCGAATGTCTCGAGGTAGCTCTGCCATTGAGATGAACTGTCTTACATGTTTGACACATGGATTCAAAGCAGTCCGTACACCAGTCAATCGCTGGCGATTCGGTATCACTCCGTTCACATATATCGCACAATTTGTCCACATTGAAAATGCTGATAACTTCAGATAACCTGTTGACGAAACTGTCATCTTTAAAATTATCGGTATACGGTTCGACCGAATCTTGTGGTATTTGAATACCTATGCCACAGCGAGGACATTGAAAACTTTGTTTACCATTTTGTTGATTAGCCTCTAACTCCTCCAGAATGTGGCTATTCAGACACGACTTACAAAAAGTGTGAAGGCAAGGCAGACATTTGGGTGAAATAGTAGGCCTATCACATATTCCACACGAACACAAATCAATTGAGACTTGTCCTGCTCCTTCGGTTGCCATTTTCGATCAGCAGCTCGTTGTGTTGTTCCAGATAAAACGATACATGATACTGATCTTAATACAAGTTTCTTCTACAAAGCAGTTTCAAACGTTTACCTGCCCACTTTGTCCTTCCAAATCGCCCTACTGGTTAAGAACATTTTTATCAACACATTGGGTATTTTGCCAAGTAAGGATCACCGAACCAAAATATCATTACCCTGTAAAATATAAGAGAACAATATAGATTAATATATTGTAATATAAACCAATGATCGCCTTAAAGCAAACTGATTTGTGTTCAAATCACAATTTATCTACTAATACACGTATAATAAGAACAAAATAACAAATGGGATGAGATGAATGCCCCACTCATCTGCACCTAATGGGCTAATGAAGACGGGCAAAGCCAGGCAGTGTGCAATGGGGAAAGTTTGTACTCTTTGTTACTTTTCACTATAGATTCATTTGAAATTTTGAGAGTTGCGCCCTGCGTTTCTGCTTCTATTTTGGCTCGGGAAGACATCATGCATTGTAAATTTGAATGAATCTATCATCTACACAGTCCGTTGTTCAGGCACTTTTCCGACAGCTACTTGTTAAAAAAACCTGGTGAAAAAACCCGTTGCGTTACTCCGAAAAGGAACATTCCCTTTAGGTTATCGTGTTAGACACGATGTCCCTAAATAGTCGCGTAGATGCTGTTACCATAACACTTTAAGAGTGCTTAACGTATTTGCAAGCTTTCCCGTTAAAAATTATAGTAACATCACGGTCAGTAGGGTTGTTCTTTTAAAATGTGTGACATTGGCCCTTAGTTCTTATCAATTATTGTTAGATATCGTCTCATCAAAATCAAATCATATTGTCAAATCTTAAATAACAAAATAAATCTATAATCAAATTATATATGACCGATTGGACGGTTAGCAAACTATTGGTGTCATAAACCATTCAAGAAAATTGATCCGCAGATAATAAGAGATTATATAGGTTACAAGCAATATCGATACATTGGACTGATAGCAGATCAGTTTACGCTTCGAAATTACACACTCTAGGGTTAAAACACAAATAAGACCATCTTTCCAAAATTTTGGGCTTCTTTTCGCAATGGAAAGTTCAATCATGTGCTTGTTGAGAGTGTGCAGACTATATTTCGCTTTCGAAATCAGTAACAACTAGAACTGTGAACAGTTCCGAGAGTGGCAAACAACCTCTATGGGTTCAAAAAATATACGCGAAGTTTTATTATGTAATATTGTTACACCACAGTTGAAAGTTAATTGCATATTAATGAGAAAGTTTTTAATGTTCCATCATAAAAATATTTAAGGTAAGAATTGTCAATAATATTTATTTTTGTGAATAAAACAAGAGGTTGAAATTTATCTACTATATCAAACATGGATAGATGTTGTTAGGTTAAAATAAAAACTATATAATCAGAGTAACAATAATTAAATCTCTGTAGCTCGTATTGGGGTGTTTGAAGCCAAAATATGTGCCACATACATAAACCATCTACATACGTGAAAATTCCTTAAGCGTTATTTAGTTATTGGGCGATAAAATACTGGACAACATTATTTGGATAACAATTAATTCAAGAAATAACTTGTGACATTTCGACGAAGGTACTTACATTTTATCACTAATTGAAAAAGACGAGAGTACCTTCATCGAAACGTCGCAAGTTATGTATTAAAGTTAGCACTTCCGTCTTTACAAGCAATGATAAAACGAATGTACCTTCGTCGAACGTCGCAATTTGTGTATTAAAATAATTATAGTTATGCATATGATTGTGGCCCGTTACATACTGGTAATACACTTTTAGACTATTATGATATGTCAGTCTATTCATAAAATTATGTTTAAGTTATGCCCTTTCAGTAGATTACATTCTTAGGTCGTAGTTACAATATAGTTGTATATTAAGGCTATTATACCTGATAAAAAGACAACTGTAAAGAAAACCACACATGAAAATTTCTTATTGTATTCTTGACATGCACTCGATGATCATTCAAGATATGGGTTTGCACTAAACACCTTCGTTATAGAATAAATAAATAGCAGTCAAACTTGCATTAAGATGAAGGTTTAAAATTGCTTGCTGGGGGAATGTGCTTAACAGAGGTATGATGCACCCAAGGAATGATTGACAAGTAGAATGAGAATAGTGTATTTATGTATTCAATTCCGTAATTTCTTTATAAATGAAATGTATATTATGCATGTTATAATAACATGGTTTGGACACACAGTTGATACCCTAAGAAATAAAATACAACTACAGCCAAATAGTCGAAGGATAGTAGGGCCTATAGTGTGATATCAGAGTAAGAATGTGGAGGATTATTTTTCTAGTATTCTCTATTATACTTCAATGAATGATAATAACATTGCAAACCAATTATATTGTATATTCGAACAAAATGCATTGAAGTAAAAAACGCTGCATAAACTTACCTTAAATCTCTAATTCAATCTAATCCCACAGCATATATTAAGTCACCGATTAAAGTATATGAACTGAATATCCCTCATAGAGTATCTTTGTCAGGGTATATTGTATTAATATTTCTTTTGTCAATATTTGTAGATAAATCAAGAATGTCAAATACATTAATAGCTATCATAAATACAACAGGCTAAAACACGTCCCCTTGTCGTACCCCGGGTGTGATCGACTAATAATAAGCCATTTGTACTTAATTGAATATCGTTTTAGGTCAAGCTATTTCTTTTAGGGTTACCGATATATATCGATGTTTTCTATGGGAGCTAGCTGATACCGGTTTTACACAATTTGATTACTTTAATGGTTGTAGCAATGAGGTATAAAAGGATGTTGCTTCTAAATCTTCGTTTTGGTATAGATTTGCTTTTAATCGTTTGTGAAACTGATCCCATACATGGTCCGAGAAACTTAACATGATTCTGGTGGATTATCGCCTAAGGCGGGACCAGGAAGAAATATTCCATTTTCGGGGAAGATAGCGAACCCTTCCAGTTAATTATCTATTGCTGATCGACAAACACGTATTTCGAAATTCGTAGACGAAATACGCAACATGACTGTTTTAAAACCCATAGAATTAGTTATGTTTATTACATATAATAATATGATACATTTATCAATAACAATAAATAACAATAACGGAAGGTGTCAACTAAACAAGAATGTTAACTGTTTTGTAATCTAACAGTTTGAAATCATAAAAAACACAATGTTTTTAGCACTATTTTATCAGCGATAGCTGATTAAAGATCACATTTAATGGCGATACCATCTGTTCAAACCAAACCCAATTCTAGGACGAAAAGATGGAAGGTCTTTACAATGAATCTCACTAAATGCACTGTCACTTTCGGTGATGTTGTTCAAATTCTCACAAGAAGCTCCCGAAGATTCACCAGTCTTGTTGCATGAAGAATTACCTTCAAAGATACCACTTGATTCTTCACTGGACGATCGAAGCCACCGAGACTGTTCATTCAAAGACTTTTCAGTGGTCTGCTCTGTACATGAAGATTGTGTCAAACGGCTTGATGATTCCTGAGACACTAATGATGGATAAGACTCGTCGCTTGATTCATCGCTCGAGTTAAACCAGTTCTCTTCTATTTTCTGAAGTAATTCCTGACGTTTCTCAGCGCTCATCTTTCGGATGTTCGGTCTCCTACGATTCTTGTTCGACGAATTAGATCGACTTTCGAAGTTGTCTTTAGATAGTATCGACTCTGGAACTACGAAATCTGTGGGATTCACTTTGGATAATTGGGTTAACCACTTCTCACATTTTTCACGACACTGCATAGTCATTGGACTCGAAGCTGAAAAGGATTCGACTGGCGTTGTTTCATTAGAAAAAACTTCCTGTGATTTCTCACCAAAATCGACTTCAATTTGTTGAGTTAAGACAGCCAACGCATTCACGTAACTTTCAATAGGAGAGATATGAGGAACAATGTCTTGAATTTCTTCGTAAATGTGGTCTTCGGCACCTTCTCCAAAAGCAGGTTCTGGTGTAGCAATAATACAGCAACTGTCTTCAGATGTCTTCGCGAAAGTAAGCTTTCGTGGAAAAATGACGTCGCTGTCTTCATAATCCGGTAACCAGGATTTTCTAGGTGAAAAATATCGTCCAAAAGCAGGGGAAGCTTCTTCTTCGCCACGGATTTTCTTGAGTAGTCGAAACATTCTGAAAAGAAGTAAATTATGATTTAAAAGTGATAGAACCTAAACAGTCAAATAAATCAAAGAGTGTGCTTGAAAACCAAGACAGCAACTTTACTTTGCCTTTTTCAATTAGATTAGGGCCTCCTGAATTCCATTCAAATATTGGTAAGCATTGCAACACGATGATGTATTTAGTTGATAAGTAAAACCGAATACATACCTGATAAAAACTATAAATTTAGGTAAACTAAATGTCAGAAAATAGACTTGGTGAGATCTTTACAGTTGTAAGATAATCCGAAGAATGTGGTTTATTTCGAAATTTCTGTTGGTTTTATATTTCCCGGGTTAAACATGGCATTATTTTCTCATCTGCCCCCTGTAGTGTCACCAAGGCATGCGACACAACTTCCTCCCCATGTCACGTCGCCCGCTTGTAACAACACCACTGATTGGTCAATGACATAAATGACACGTCTCCCTCTTGTAACAACAACTCTGGTTAGTCAATCAGATTAATCCTGTGGTAAGGGCAGATAACTATGCGAAATTGTCCACAGTTGTTGATTGAAACAATACACCAATCGGACTCTAATCAAGGGAAGGTAACTTTGTATAAAAATAACAATAGAAGCTATTCGGATTAATCAAGATTAACGTTGATTCGATTAGTAATGTTACCTTAGTTAGGAAAGTTCCCATGTGACTGTCGTCCAATGCTAGATGTCATGCTGGGAAGGTCTCGTCATTTTTGATTTTGAAGGACGTTTATGTTTGGTTTACGATAATGAACTTAGGAAGAGGCAAGAACTCTCAATTGTTGTAACGTGATGTCATAGAAAATTATTCAGGATCGGAAATAGAGTAATGTTTGTATTATGGTGTTGAGATAATTTCCATAAGAATTTTGTCATCTATGGCGCTAACAAGCTCAGCATGTTTGGGTTTTCGAAGATCCAACTCAAGTGCATAAACAAAATAGAGGCCTTTAACTTTACCGTATTTTGTGGTGAAACCTATCGTAAACTCACGCTGACCCATCTTGACATTTACCCCCCAGCACCCCCCCCCCTCCACTCCTCATGCTCAACATCCCCAAAAGTTCATCCTGTGTTAGTATTTCGGAATTTCATCAAGTCAATTACATTTTATTATTATTTCCTGGTGGTTACATGTAATTGGAGACGGGCAGGCATGGATGATGACAATGTACGCCCATATGTCTAGTAAAGCTATATATTAAATATCTGGGGAAAAGGGAGATAAACTCGTAAATATTTTACGCAGCGTTTGAACTCATTGCACTAAAACATTTTATGCTCGTACGAATATAGTCCGTGTTTAGAAATCCTCTTTCTCCTCCCTTTGAGGTTTTGCTGCATGCCTTTTTTTGAATAATTTTTTAATTTGGTCTGAAATTGCACTTTTTTGGAACTTTTGTGAGATGATGGAGAGATGTACATGTGGAAGGATATTGGTTTTGTGTGCTGTAACTGTCAAGCGGATTTTATTAAAATGTAGTGGTTTACTTTCACATTGACTAGCTCAAAAATATCAACGGACATGGTATATTGCATTTTTGTCCAGAAACTAAATATTGGCCAGGCTTTCATGTGACATATTGGAAAGTTTTCAACGAGATTTCTGGAAAAAAAATGAATTTCGCGCTTCAACATGAAAAATGATGGCAAATGAATTACCGGTTTTAGTTTATATATCTAAAGCCGATCGCTTGAGATATTTCTACTCTATGACACTCGAATCATTTCGACCCACCATGAGGCTTTATCCGCCTATCGTCTTTGTTTTTCACCCGAAGTGAACCAGTTGTCTTCTATTTCATAACGTTTCTCATCGCTCATTTTACGGATATTTCAGTCTTCAAGCACATTGAGTATCAATCTTTGATCGTTTTTCCTCGAACTCAAACCTGACGATGACGATGTCGGTTATCTATATAACATGGTCGTTAACTATAGCATAGGTACAACTGGTACTTCTGTCGGTTCAATTATAGATATTGTTGTTATAAATTAGACTATCGATGCAGGTGCGTTAAAGGGGCATTCTTTTTTTTTCGTAAGTGGAACAAATTATCCCTCAAATTAATAATAAAACTTAACATCAAAATATATAGAGAAATGTGTTTGTGAACATATGTGAAATCATACGACAAATCATTATGTAAACATTTAGGTTTCTTATTGTTTTTGTTAGTAGTAAGAAAACTACTGAATGGATTTAAGCCACTTATTCTGAAGGTTTCGAGTAATAATATTGAGCGATTATAAAACCATACACCATTACTAGGTCAAGCTGATAAATTACGAATCGTATTTCTCATTTTTAATAAACCAATTTAATCAGTTTAATCAAGTAAATGTAGAAACATTGGTGTAAGAAGCATAATTAATCTCCTGGTAGAATTTACAATGATATTGATAATAAAATTTTGAACACTGCTCTTTTAATACTGTTATGAATGTATGACCAATATGGCTTAAACAATATTTATTTCATTAACAGTGTTATATAAGTAAAATAATAATAATAATAGTTTATTAGAGTGTCACACGGCGCAAATTATAATCAATATACAAATAAAATACAGTGAAAAGTATTCGCTGCCCAGTCAGATTGGCTTAAGAGACACTAGTCTCAAGTATACTAATACATATTCAAAGGGATAAAAACACTGTCATGAAAACATATAAATATAAAAATTCAAACATCAAGATACCTTAAAAATACGATAAATGTCTGTTAAAACTCCATAAAATAAATTTTATCACAAATTCTCGAGAGTATCAATTAAAGAATTAAAAAATAAAGTTGTTCCGTCTTCGAAAAGCGCTACGAAGGCAACATGACGAGTGAGAAATAATATTTACATTGCACATTAAAAAAGTAAGCCTTTCAACATCAGTTAAAATATTAAAATATGGATTTAAAACATTGGCCCTAGCACAAAGATCGTGCCTCAGATCGTCATAAAATGGACAATCTAAAGGAAAATGTGTTTCGTCTTCTAAGGTTAAACAAAGTGCAAAGTCTCTCGTTCAGGGGTGTGTGGGGGGGTTGCTGAACCTTCCGGTTTCAATTGCTAAGGGTAGACTACCCGACGGAATGCCGCCATAACCTTCCGTGTACATTTATGCACAGTATTCGTAACATAGGGTTCTGTAAAAATCAAATATTTATATTGTCTATAAGTACGCAGCTTATTACGATTAGCAAGGTCTCTGTCGTCCCAAACTTGCCTTAACCAGTCTGATTGGTCAATATCCCATAATCTTTCCCATAAAAAATTAATATTGACAACGTTGTTATCATCAAATACATTTAGGCCTATTTTTGTGACCCGACTATCCCACGATGACCTTCTCCTGAGAGACCAGTAAGGGATTGGAACTATGCTGGATTCTATTCCAAACTCTAAAAACTTCTACCCTGAGAAGAGCATCGCTGCAAAGCCATCCCATGTCCCCCCTTGCTGCCAGATTTGACGTGCGCTTGGGTACACCCAGGAAAAATTTGCAGGCTTTCAGGTGTAGGGTATTGATGCATTGATGTTTGTTTATGCTCCATATCCCGGCTCCATACGTGAGCTTAACAAGACAGTCATATAATTTGCAATACACGACATAGCTCATACCACCAGCATTATTAAATTTGGAAATTACTGCACTTAAAGCCCTGTCAGCAGACAAAGCTAGTTGTTTGGCACAAAAAGAAAAGTCTAAAAATTCATTTAACCAAGATATTTATATGAGCTACTGGTTTCTAAATCTAAGTCACCACATGTGAAATCCCTTTCACTTCTTGGTGTTGTTTGGTTTCTAAAGTGGATTATTTTTTATTTATTTCTATTAATAGAGAGCCTCCAAGTTTTGCATCTAATTGTGTCTGTAAACCATCTGCGGTAGGGATACTAGAACAATGTCGTCAGCGTATAGCAGCATCGATATCATTGAACTATAAACTTGGATCCCACACTTCAGATTGTGAATTTGTGTCACCAGATCGTTCACGTAAATTGCAAAAAGGGTTGGGGACAGGGTACAACCCTGTTTCACTCCTAAGGAAACGGGGAACCATAGTGTCCTATGGTTATTGACTTTGATAGAACAAGATGTATCACGATAAAGGGCTGAAATGCCATCAATACAACGTCCTCGAATGCCTATGGATTGGACTTTATGCTTTAATATAAGTTAAATAGAGCAATATGAAATGACGATACAGAAACAAGTTAAAAGCTAATATAAATCTGTTTTGGCTGTGTTCATAGTTACAAATCGGTAATGAGTACAACGGTAGCAAGACTAGAAGAAATAAATGTACAATAAAATATGTTAAAATATAATATAGATAGAAAATAGGTTCAGAATAGGAAAAGTGCACCGAACAATCCCACTGGCAAAATAGGTTTTATCAGTTTGAAGAATGTAAGGCTAATATAACTGCATGAACGCTTTATAAATTCCTATAGGTTAAACATACATGTACATGGATTGAATACTTCCTTTGGGAAACTGTCTTCATTGGTTAAAAAACGTTCAGTTCAATTGGGCAACATGTTCATTCAGCAACGACGTTAGAAAAGATAAACGTTGTGCAGCGTCGCTAAAGGTACTTGATCGTGCGATAGGAATTTTAAATAATGATTTTGATTGATACAAATTGATCTACATGTTATAACCTGTTATCCATAATAATATCCATGTATCATATTGATGCACATTATCATCAAATGTGTTAATCATAAAGTGACTAACAATACCTTTAACACATTCGTTACTAAATGATCTGTCGATATGATGCAATGCTGTCATGATTGACTGATTTATTAACTATATTGACTATTGATAGTAAGGTATATAAGACATGATTAGCGATGTACCTACATCACACACAGTATTCACTAGTATTATCACTTCATCACCAAGTAAAGGTAAGAAAATATTTCATCTACTAGATTCACCGATTCTTACCAAGGTACTCCGTGTACCTTTAAAATAATTTGTACAACGACAATTTTGATGGTTAATTGTGAACAATTTCTATGTCTAGAGACACTAGAAATGAAATGAAATGAATTGAGTTTTACGTCCTACTCTTCCGCACCTTATGGGCTAGAGACACTAGAGAAGTAAGAAGGAGTTCAAGTACTTGAATAAAAATTGTCACTACATACATTTTTATATAGAATTTAAAAATTTTGATTTCAACAATTCTGTTTGTTCCGTTCCTATTTCAGCTATATGAAATCGTTTATTGCCACTATTAAATTAAATATTTGTTTCTTTCTGATTTCAGCAACCAACGATCATGTGCACGAAAGTAGCAGTATCTTTGATCTGTATGGTCTCTATGACGACAGCATTTCCCCTACTCCCAGGAATGTTTGGGATGCCATTCTTACCACCTTTCAATCCCTTGATGATGGGGCCATTTTCGCCATTAGCCATGATGGGTGCCTTTCCCTTTGGTAGGGCCCCCCAAATTGGGGGTTTCCCCGCCATTTTCCCGGCAGGAGGGAAAAATGCTAGTCACCCTTTTTTTCCCGCCAAGAGGGGGAAAAAAGGGGTTTCCCACCCATTGGCTAGGTAAAAAGCCATTTCAAGGAAGTAAAATAATATAAATTTTAAGGTTTGAAACGTATTAATTGGGTCCCAGTCCAACTTTAACGGGTAATACGTTTTAAAATGAACAAAACATTTAAAAATTTTAAATTTTCAAACAACCAAAAAAAATAGTTCCACTGAAACAAAAAGTTTACCTTTTAAAATGCATTTAAACTTATTTTTCAAAAAATTTAAATTTTTTAATTGGTTCCCTAATAAATAACACTCATATTGATTTCTTGTAAAATTATCGTTTTAAAGTTACAAAGAAATTTCTAAAGGTCTCAAACGAGTTTTTCTGAGGTTTTCCTATCTAATGGAAATACATGCTCGCTGTATGCAATAGCTTCTAAACTTTACATTAAAACAGGTGTTCAAAGACCTCGGAAAAAAGGCCATTTAAAAGGAACCCACACTTACTCTATGTTTGCCTCACTAACACAAAATTAAAATTAAAATTTTGAAAATACTATCTCAACCTAATGTAAATTAGAATCCCCTTCGTAATAAAAGTTTCGCCGTTCCACATTTATTCAATTTTGATTTTACAATAAAATGTTCACATTTTTTCGTTTCTTTTTCATTTCCAGATTCCAGTTATTATTTGTCGACCACGAGACGATAATTTAAACCAATCTCTTCGAAATCATCTAAATAATTTATTTTTGTACATTATGTCTTTCTTCAAAATAATTAATTTATTATTTAAATTAATCGATGTACATTTGTACCTCCTTATTTAAAATTCTTATCATGTAATTTATTTTGTGTGCATTTGTAATTTATTATTAAAATTATGTAAAGTAGTTGCAGTTAAAGGTTTTTTTTCTTCACTGCATGCCATTGAAGTTGATTCCCCTTGTTTTGTATTAGGAGCATTATGGATACAATCTGAAATGTCCAAAACACTAACATCAGCCAGTAACATATTACCTCCACTCATGCAAGCATAATATAATGTTGACAAATTTTTAGACGGCGCCTGGTATCGTAAATATTGACTTGCGAGTTTGTTTATTTTTTTGGAGTAAAAATATTCGTCCCTTCGGTTCGTTTGATATCGGATTATCAACAGATTAAAACATCCTTAATACATTAAAAATAAACAACTTGAAATTAAGGATAAAGAGTATAATCCAACTAAATGGTGATATCTCTGTGTCAATTGTGCACCTTACAAGACACCTTCTGATTTCTTACGTCGTCATCTTTGAATTTCACCGATACTTATTAATCCAATGGATATTCCGAAGCTCTTGTTTCCATCTGTACCTCATCTACATCGTTCCCCTTCCCTCAAACACAAAAATATAATTTGTAATTAAAATAACACATGAATTTAAAAAAATTTAATATTGTTAGCTCCACTAAAATAGCTAGCCTGTTATCGCTTGACAGAGAAGATATACCAAAGTGCACTTAGGCATATAATATCCATAAATTCTACATAGCTTCCCAAAATCCCTATATTACTTTTACTGAGATTTCAAATCAAGCTCTTTTTTGGACTCTCCAAATTTGGCGATTTTCGATATATGTTATCTAAACTAAAATGGAAAATGTGATCCATCAGACATTGTCGCCTGTTACTTCTAAGGGGTAACTTTTGCAGTAGCTGTTTTTTTTTTTTTAGATATAAGGACAATTAGAAGTATGCAGTTAGCATTTATAAATGGCACTGGCGTACTAATACATAATGTACATATAATGAAATGTTAGTTTTCCCGTGAAACATCAAAAGTAAAACACATTAATTCTTTAGGTTTAATATAACCGAATGTTTTTATTTGCATGAAAGAAAAAATCAGACCAAAGTTTCATTAGAACTTATCTCTATTACACTGAAAGGACAAACATTCTTCAAAGAAAAATGTATTACTTCAGTGAAACTATAACGGGAACTCATTTACATTTGCAGAATTAACACTGTCGCGACGATATTATTCCATTAAATTGCAACATAAAGAATGATTTAAAAATAAACAAAACGATACGTAAATATTTTCAATATCATCTCCTAATTTCTTATTCTTTTATCTAATTTGTTGATTCTCGAGCCTAATTTGTTAATACTCTAACCTAATTTGTTGATTTTTCCTAAATAACAAATGCTTACTTTATAATGATCCGTCTTCGCTGTTCCCATAAGATCAAATACTTAACAATATAACGGTGTTATAAGAAAGGGGAACCGCGAAATTGCCATTGAATAAAACAATTAAATTATTGATTTTTCGCATTAATGAGGTTTTTTGTTAATCAGGATTAATACTTCATTAAGGACATAAACAGTTAACTTTGTTTTTCACAGGGATAAGCGATACATGGGGGTAAATGTAATCACGTGATCAGTAGAAGACCCACGATTGGTTAATATGATGAAAAAATGAAAACCAACAAAGCTGGATTAAGCTTATGTTTGTAACCCCAGCTTTAGTATATAAGACCTACAGAAATTTGAAAAGGTATGTTCATTTCTTCTCTTGCATTCTAACTGAAAATAACAATTACCTTTAAAAGAATTCGAAAAATTTCTGAAATTGTAAGTGTAACTTCATTATTTTCTTGCACCAGATTGGTAACTTTGGATTCATTTTTCACTGAGAGGTTTTTCACTGATAATGATGTATATGTGTATTGGGAATTTACTTGTGCACCTTTTGCACGTTACATAAATGTCACTGGTTCTTATCATCTTGAAGTATAAATCAGAAGATATAATACTCCATTCGTAATATTATCGGCTCAAGAAATTAATTACCAACATGTGTTTAATACAGATATCGCATTTTGATCAGTATCTTTAATAGTATTCTTTATTTTTCAGAACCCAACATGTTGAACTGGATCAAAAAACGATGCCGAAGAAAGTCAGCACCATCTGCAAGAGATGCTAAAATAAAAGGTGTTCAGACGCTATATAATTTCCAAACGGACACTGTTGATCACGACTATGAGGAGATCGATGACATAATGAGTCCCGATCAATTAGCTTACGCAATTGTTACACTTAACGACAAAATTGCTGAGGAATCTGTTGATAAGTCACCAATTGAAATCATCTGCCCCGTGTGTAGGCGAAAGGAAGTCAAAGGCGATCTTGTCTGTTTTTGTTCTGTTTTAAATTCCAATCAAATTTCGGACGACGATTACGACGAAGTAGATGAAATATCGTGTTCTACTCCCATTGAATCCAAATCTAAACCAAAACGTAGCCAACCAGACTTTTCCAAAAGACCTCTTCCAGAAATACCACAAGAAGATAAAACAAAGTCAGAAAATCCTTTGATGAAAATAAAGAATTTTCCAGAGTTATCCTATAGTGATGATAGCAATAGTAGTAGCAGTGGTTATTTTGATTCTTGTATAAGCCAGTCAGAATCAAGTTCGGATGATAGCCTTTCCTTCGAGCTTCAGAAAATGATATTACGCCAAAGGTCAAAGGAAGTGTTTAACCGCCAGAAATCACAACCAAATGTACGACACCATTCGCCACCACGACCAAGAATGGGGTGCAGAGCTCTGTCCAGAACCCAAAACATGAGACGTTGCCGATCATCATCCCGTGCATATGGCGCACGATTTAATGTTCGCGGACCCATTACTCTACAAGAGCCTAAAGTTTACGAAAATGTACCTTCATTTGAATCCAGATCCAGGACAATGGGCAGAGCAGCTTCATCCAGATTGCCATGCAGCAACACCCAATTTCAGAGACAGACATTTCAGCGTCAAGTTCGTTCCCATGTTAGATTATACGAGAATGTGTAGATAGACCCTTAATATATAAATGTATCATTATAGTGCTTATTATCATATTATCATTGTACATATTTCAATTTACATTCACTGAATATTTATAAAATATAATATCAAATATTGTGGTCTTTTAATTATAAACCTGTGTTACCAGTTTAATGGCAGTACCCCTGTCTTGAGTAGCGATTCTGGCTTGCCAATCAAACAATCATTTATCGCTAGGCGACCATAGACAACCGCAGCTTGATTTCCTATTGATCTCACCATTATGAAAATTGATACTCATTTTCAATCATGTTGTTAATATCACTATGTAGGTTGAAGAAGGTAACAAGGAAACTCCTTCGGTGGATGTGTTTTAATAATATTAAATTAATAATATACACTTAACTTAAAATTGTAGTCTCTATCTTAAATGCTACTTAAAATCCTTAGTTTCACTAGCCAATTTTTACATAGTTTTACCAATTCATTGACGATAATTTTTTTATTTGAAATTCAATCAAATCTGTAACCTCTACAACATTAAAATTCAATGTCGCGAAGTCTTATCTGTACCCAAATTTACCAGTTTAAGATGGACAACGCTATACTTACAACGTTTTCTCCACACCAGAAAATATAATGTGGCCTTTTAAGCGCCGATAAACCGCTAGCTTGGTCAAGGAAAATAACTAAAATTGGTTCAAAATATATCGAGAAGACCAGGTTTCTTCGACATTGCAAAGATGTCCTATACATGTATGTCATAAAATAAAAATAACACACCTTATATGAGTGACTAAATTATTTTTATTATAAGCTTTCGGTCTTCAAGACAGAAAAGTCTTTGAATATCATGAAGCAATAATTACCCTGATGATGCCCTATGCCTACTCTAATGCATATATAAACAGTATGTACATTATCAATCAATTATTGAGATAATAAAACAATTGAACAGTTTCTGATAATTATAGGAATTTAAAAAGAAATTGATGATAGTGAGCATTATAATCCGAATAGAGATTAAACGTTGTTGAATTGTGAATGGAAGTAATAATCGCATGACTGGGGCTGCAGTAAATTAAACATAATGAAACCAAATTATTTCAAAAAAATTTGTACAATCAATATGATAAGCCTTTAAAGATAGGTGTGGTAGAAAAATGAACATTTCTTGAGAACACTAATGTCACACTACACGTCTCAAAGTCAAGTCAGTATCGGGTATGTCCACAGTAAGCATCAATACATGCCATGGCACGGCCACGGACTGAAAAAGTCTAGCGTCTGATGAGGTTGGGAGTGTTGTTCTAGCGTCGAGGCGTCAGGAGCGGTGGGGATGACTTGATCAGATATCATACTGTCGTATTCTCCTGTAGACTATCTTTCGACTGATCCAGTGCTGTTGTCGCCATGGACTTCGCTGTTATGGTACATTTTCTCGGGTGTAGAACCAGGATGGAACGATCTTAATGGGGCATGGATGCTTGTGTCTACCACTCTTGAATAATGATGCCTGACCTGTCTGGCGTAACCGCTGCATCAACTTGCCGATAGTGATGCGTGCGCAGCACAACCTTCTGGTACGTCGACGTTTGGTTTATTCCAACGGCTCTCCCTCGATGGCTGTCAAACTTTACATATCATGTGTTCATTTTGTAGCTGCGATATCAACGAGTCTGATCACCCGTTTTATGCAGTTTTTATCCATGTGCAGCACATCCTAGAGAGGGAAATGTTACTTTCACAAAATTTATGTTTTTTCCAGGAAGTTTTCAGGTGTTCCTTGTATTTTTGATCGACTATGATGTTTTCATACTAAAAAACCACTTAGTAAAAAACAACTTCTAAAAAACGTTACTTTTGGACACTAGTTTAGTTTGCCTTTTGGTTATTTTCTGGACACAATTATGTGGATAACAATTTTTTAAACCATTTGTTATCCGTATAATTGTGTCCAGATATATTCTCTGATTCCTTATACCACTAAAGGAAGTTTGGGTTATTTTTTCGAGTCGAATACACTGTTTTAGAGACAGTTTGTTTGCTGAGGGCATTTCTATCTACTGTGCCCCCAGTATTTCGTCATAGTACATAAGTACTCGTTTTCTATCAATTGTCTGTTTTAGATTTTCTGGGACCAACACTGGTGCTGATCATAATCTACAAACATGACATAAGTGACATCTAGTGCTTCAGTTGAAACGGACATGGTAACAAAGTGACACAAGTAAGGGCGCTCTTTCGTGCAAATGTTTTGAATCAATGGTAACGCTCTGATTTGAGGTGTACGGATTTTTTAACAAACAAAATTTAACGAAAACCATATACATGTATATAGTTAAAGAAAAATATAACCTTAGTGTATAAGTAAAATTAAATCAAAAACAGATGATTTCCATGATTTTCAAATTTATTGAATATTATGATGATCATGCAAGTTGAACATAAATACATTTACAAATAAACAGAAAAAAACACTAATCGGGAAGACAAAAACACTACTTGCACACAAGATGTTCACGAACGATCGATTGATACATCAAACATAAATTTTTAGATGTAGTTTTGAGCTTGCAAATGCATGTACATAAATACAGAAAAAAACAAAAGTAATTTTTATCACAGAGAAAATACATGTATGCACATCAAAACACCATTCGCGAGAATAACAAAAGCAAAAGCTGGCCAATTAATGCAATAAAGATCATACACAAAAATAATTTGAAGACTTAAACGTATGCAATAAAAACCTTTTGGGTGCAATTTCCGGACTTATCCTCCGCGTTCATTCTGGATTTTACTAAGTTCTTGTAAAGCAAGCTGTTGCGTCGTTCCATCCTATACGATATCACCTCTGTGGATTCCGTTTCCTGTAATTTAGATTGTTTGTATTCTTGAAGTCGTTTCCGTAGCTGGCTGTCTTTAGGAAGTCTCTTTTGAGGTGTGTCTGCTGAAAAGTTCAGTCTCTGTTGAATGACATCTCTTTGTGATTCTCTATTATTAGACAAAGAACGATATGTCTGGAGTCCAGTGCGAATCCGTGCTTGACGTTCCTCGGCTGGCCCAATAGAATGTTTGCGTTTGCAGCCAGAATTTGATTTTGCCTTTTCGGTCGATCTAGAAATACCACAGGATGGTACTGATCTTTGGGTTGTTAATTTCACTGGTGATAGATATAGGGGTGAGACCGGTTTCTTTTTACATGGAGCATCATTAGTACTGTAGCTTCTCTTGACTGCTTTGCTTCCCATCTTTGGTACTGCATGAAATCCATTGTGGGAACGACAGCCCCTTAAACCATGCTTATGTAACCCTAAAGAACCTAGGCGCGATGCCAAGTCATCATCACTATAATAACCACTGCTGTTGTCGGAACACTTACTCTCTGGAACGTACACTGTATCATTTGGATCGGAGCAAAGCGATATCGAGTGTCTTGGTGATCGAGATGGGGTAAAGCGTCCACGGGTAAAATGTTTGTCTATGAGAGATTCTGGACAATGGCTATTAACATGGTTTTCTGAACACCTACATGTTACGTTCATTCGTCTGTCTCTCAGTTCACAAAAGCAGAATTCGCCTTGGGTCAACTGTCGACGACACAGTGGACATGGTGCACTATCTGTCTCTGGAGTTGGGGGAAGTGGTCTTTGTGATATTTTGTACCGATTCAGCTGCTTTTCGAGCATTTTCTTCCCATTTCCACCGACACTTCGTCTACTCAATTGGTCTTCACAAGCTGTTCCTCCAACCCTCTTAGATAATGATTCCACGGCTTCGGTAATTTCCGTAGGACTTCTTGGGGGCGTTGATATTTCTTCGTAGATATGATAACTAACATCATTTTCAGGTATATTCTCGTCGTCGTATAATCTTCTGTTTAAATCGATAGCACTTGGTGGTTCTCTACCAGGCAAGGATCTTCGATGACATTTTTTCTTGAACCATTTAATCATTGTCGCCATTTTAACTTGTCTTTAAATCTGTAAAATATAACATCAGTATTCGTTTAAGTTTAAGCTTAAAAATGAAGAAACATTTCATTCAACGGATGGAAATAATACAATGCTGATCATCGCAGATGGTTTGTTTGGTCTGTCAGAAGTAAGTCATGCCATGAACTTAAGTCTTACCAATTTCAACGCATTAAATGTAAGACTCACAATGTCGTCAAACCACATGTTTACCACCTCTCTGTCTAAAGCTACAAAATTAATACGATGCAGAAGACAACAGAATACAATTTGTCTAGTACGGTCACTACGATTATTGTTTGAAAGAGGGGGATTACATTTCACTGTTATTAAAACTCTAAGACGTATCTATTTCTTTTGATTGTAGATGCCTACAGGCGGTTACAACCCTACAAAGGATTTACAAATAGCGATCACGACAGGAAACAGAAATTGTGTTGATGTTAGTACTTACTTTTAAATTTTAAGTATTTGTCCTAAGGTCAATTGCAATTAAAATGAAGAAAATAAAACAATACGGTGGGTTTTATACACCACGTACTTCAAAAGATAATACTACTCAAAACGTGTTTGAAAATATTACGTCAAATGTTTCGATTGTTTGTTTATAATATTTGTCTTGAAATTCTCATTATGACATCCCCTGAGTCGAAAGTGACAAAGGTCTTATTAAGATGGTGCTGAAGTGTCCCTCAAGATGTTGAAAATAGCGTGTCAGAACATACTCAAAATCTACCTATATCTACTTCACTAGGATTATCTCAAAATTCATTTTTATAAGAGATTTTACATTGGAAAGGTGTTATTTATTTTCATTAGTGTAAGCAGATACTAGAAGATCATATTATTGGTAAGATTTACATACTTGATAATCATGTCATTTTGTTAGTTTACAAACTTTATTCAACGGAAATGATTCGGAAATATTTTTCACACCCGTCGCTCTAAGTTACATAACGTCATACCTTCTCACTTAAATTACATTTTAACATACTTTTGATTTTTTGAATAACAGCGTAACTCCTATTTTATTCGTTGCATAACCAAAACATTTAAACAAACTTCACATGACAGAAAATCTTACATATTCCTTTAGTCTACAAGTTACACATTTAAGTCACATCATTGTTGCATTTTGAATTGACCGTAAATGCTCATTGAAAGGATTGCCCTTCAAAGCATTAATAGAATAAACATTACAAATACTTCACTTTTAGCATAAATGACCATGCAGAATCATATTTTTGGTACAAATCTTGATTTAGTGTCATTGACACTTTATCATGACTAACCATGCAAATGCATTTTTTTCTGACATATTTCTTGTATAATGAATGTCCTAGGCACATTATTAAAAGTTCCAGACATAGTCATACCAATATGCAATGCTGACAGTCAATGTATGTAATTCAGTTTGACTTACCTTGGTGGTCGAAATGGTTTTACTAATAATAGTGATAATATTCCTTAAGTAAATGTGCACTGGTAAAGTTTTGTTGACAATGTTATCTTGACACAGAAATCTGGTGTTATGTACCTGCCTTTTGGCTATCTGAACAGATTTCTCAATACTGACGACCTCCGTCAGGTCACGTCCACATAACTCGCGAAGACGCGTAATCACGTGACAAATTATTTCTGTTCAGGGTACGTCATGCTAAACCAACACTATCTGTGAAAGAACAACAGTGGGACAATAGAAAATTAATTAGGTAAAGAGTGTAAGAACAATTAGGTATATCAGCAGGGTTTTTATCTCTCTAGGGGTCATTAGGACCATTGTTAAAATAACACCATGATTACACAAATAATCTATTGGGCGGTCAAAGTTATTTCCCTTACCTATATGTGATTGCAGAATAAAAAATAATCGTTCACTTACTAATTACAAATGGAGTGAACTAATGTATGTTCCAATTGATTTCTAAAATATGAAGACGACTTGATGGATTGCCAAGCGATACTCGAACGAAATCTGGGCCCAATCGATCAAACCATAATCATGTTATAAATTGCAATTAAAGGCCCATAAGAATTTAAAAGCGACCTTTTGAAGTATATTATTCAAACTGTACTATATGAAATTGTGGCAAGCTGTATTTTACTTATATATATAAATCTTGTCTTCGAAGAGCACAGATACAATTTGGGATGGATTTGTAACTGTAATGCTATTAAAATTGAAAGACCTGAAATACTAATGATAGCTTGGTGTATTTCAATGTTTAATTTTGTGCTAGAAAATATTCCTCTGTGTCAACCCTGTTATAGGTTACATAAACAAACGCTAATATATTACGTTGGCACATACATACATACGTAAAACCGTATTTTATTTCAGTTTGAGCTGAATCATGATAGTTAATGATACGTTTCCTCGCTCTCATGATAGCTAGGCACCAAAATGCGGTAACATACGACCATGTTAATTTGAAGACCAAAAGATTGTCGTATATTTATGTGCCATAATGTATATTCCCTTACTCTTCCTCTATACTAAATGCATATACATGTAAACTTCTTAAATCACATATTCACATAAGGCCAACGGTTTTTTTTTTGTTGCTTTTTCTTTTAAGCATAAATGATAGTTATAGCTGTCAATATTGTAATGAATGTAGTTTAATTCAGAAGCAAAACATTACCACAATACTAGTTTTGCGTCAAAACCAATGCTAACATTATGATGGATTAAGGGCATTGCACATGTCACGAAAAAAAGAACGATTACAAAGCGCAAAACATACGTGTACAAACACATTACACGTTAAAGGCATGTGTGGAAAACATGAAAAATTGTATGTATGAACAGATTTCATGCACAATGTAGAGAAAAACTGATACAAGCATAATCTGGACGAAAACGAGTCTTGAAAACCACATGTTTGTTTTGCTAATTATTACATATACAGTTAACCATTAACACTTATATTGAATAAAACAATTGGTATTTTTCACGTCGATATACCTAATGTTATCGTTAATTACTACAATATGGGTTATGTACATAGCACATGCCAAGGGAAATTGTCAGCTGCGCTCATGGTTGTTGCAAATCCTTTGACAACCATTTTTCAATATCTCTATTTTTCTTCGTACTGATGATATGTGTCTAATTTGTACATTCAAGTCACTGATCATATGCAAGTTTTTTTTATAACATCATAACACATTTCAATCAGATTGCTATCGTATTCTTAGTTATCACCCAGTAAATTATGTTTTATATCAGATTTCGGAAAACAAATTGAATGGGTGAATCGTTCATCGTTTCGAAGCATATTTGATTCCATATCTAACAATGAGTACTGTATGAAGCACAGCCTCTTTATCAACAATTTTTTTCTGACATAAATAAAGTTTGGTTAAAAAAGGGGATATGGTTAATAGTTAATAGGTTTTAATTAGCAATGTTTCGATATATTCTATATCAAACTAAAACATGAATTACATTTAATTCCTTTACCTAATCTAGTTTTATCCTTTCGGTAATCTCAATAAAAGGAAAATAATCGGTTAAAATTTTTAATCTCGATTAGGAAGGCTGCACGTAGACTTTGGTATCCTACCAAGGCTTAGGACAAACTTCAAAGATAAATTATGAAGATATGACACAAATTCAGACTACCAAATTAATATGTATTGAAATATTAATCTGATTCGAGACAGTGTTAGCGATAAGCCTAGATTTCGGGTTGTAATCCAGTGTTATTGTTGATTTTAAATACTAAGAAGGAACATAACACTTTGTGAATTGTGCCCCATACGGAGACCAACTAACTTTGTGAAGGATTATGGGTCTTGATAATTTTCTGTAAAGGTATAACAACTGTTGTTAGTGTTGACTACACTTTCATTACATTTGGTAAATTTGGAATATATATCGTGATAATCGTGTCTGAAATGAAGTTATTACGATAAGAATTTAAATGCATCTATTATAGAGGTTTTGTGATACACGATTATATCGTTTGGTGAGGCTTAATCGATTAGTATGATAATATAGAAATTGTAATATGAAATAAACTACTCGTGGTTTGGACACAATAAAAAGCATTAGACATTGTATGCACAAAATAAAAAGCTTTAGACATTCTTGACATGTAAGGCAAATCTAGATTTTTTTGCTTTTGCTCTTTGTTTTTTTTCTTTTTAAAAATTGATATTTTTTTGGGGAAATATTGTAGTACTATTAAGTATCACGAAATGAACAACAAATGAATGAATGTGCTAAATTTAAAGGTCTATTGTTTTCCGTCGAGGTTATTAATTTACAACATGCATTTGCTGAAACCTCAATTTCTACTTCTATTTTATAGACTGACAAGAAGTTTGATAACCGACATCTAAGAGTTAGGCTAGATCATATGATGGCACACAAGCCAACTTTAAAGTAACAGGAGACATCGTAATTATGTAAGTTTTATTAAGACAATAACATAATAATAACATAATATAGAAATAACACATATTATAGATAACTAAACAATAATAATAACAAACTTCGGTACTGTCCGTACTAAACTAAAATAGATTCTGACATATACGGTCCAACAACTGAACAATCATCATCAGAGTCAATATTTTCATAAAATCCACTGCTGTCACTTTCAGTATCGCTTACGTCATCAGTTACTTCCGGTACTTTTCTTGGAGGAAGTTCTGGTAATGGCCTCTTTCTAATATCTGAACGACTTCTGAATAAACGTCGGCGTTTGTTGGCAGCTAAGGACAAGTAGACATGGCCGCAGCTGTAAGTTAGATCTGGAATGTCGTAATCATCGTAAGAACGTTTTCTAGGACCAGATTGGACGTCGAAATATTCGTTTTCATAAACTTGAAGAGGTTCAGAATAACAGGTACAAAGTGTCTCCTTGGAAAGATTTTCAGCAGGTGATGAACTTTTACCACAGATAATACATCTATCAAAATCACTGGATATTCCTGACAAAAGCTGATCAGTAAGGGAAGTAACTTGCATTGCTAGTTCGGTAGTCAGATAAGAAGATGGGATGATTTCAGGAATTTCTTCATATGAATGCTCTAGAAATTGTTCGTTTTCTAATCCACCAAATTCAGTACTTTCTGTGAAAATCGAATGTCTTGATTTCTTGTTCGAGACACAAGATGGTGCTGAGTTTCTTCGGCATCGTTTCTTGATCCAAGTAAACATGATGGTAGTGTATTCTAAAAAAAACGAAATAAAAATAATTAATATTTTAATTAAAATGAGCATAACGTAATATCCTAAAATTCATTACGAAAATTAAAAAGTCCTATCAAAAAAAAAAAAAAAAAACCAAAATGGGTAATATAAAGAAAATGATTAATAAAATTTGATTAAAACAAGTTCCAGAAATGTATCAGAAAGTTTATAATAAATTGAAATATGAATAATACTTACAATATAAATTATAATATCTTGTCACTATAATTGATTAGATGTTTTGATATTCAGAGAACTAATAGTGAACGAAGAGTGAATGATGAATTCTACTCACAGAATTGCTATTTTATATCCTCATTTTGACAGCATTATTTTACTCCTGGCACGGAGTCGAAAAATTGAGTCAATATTACTTAAAACAACAATCATCATTTAATAAGATTAAATAAAATATGATTTAATTACTGATTGACTCATACATGTCAGTGACATTGACTTAATCCGACAATCATATTCTGAATGTCCGTAAGATAATTAGCTGTACATATCGTACAGTGTTACTGCATTTACGGACATGTATGCTTGCCGTTGTTACTGTTACTGTGGTATAGTGATTACACATGACTAACGGAATATCTGACATGATACGAATGTTCATGCTGGGATATTTACATTTCAACTATCACTGCCTTCAATAAAGCAAGTAGCGCAAACTGGGGTTATTTTTTTGATAATTGAGTTTGATAATTGACAGTATGACGTAGGCAATTCACAACATTTGCACAATCTAAGATTTGTGACAGATTCATATATAACTGGTAAAACAGTGAAATTGTATTAATAATAGTATATTAATAACAATTAAATAAAGTAAGACTTAAACAATGACCTCAATAGCATTATTGGGTATTATAGATATTTTATATTTGATAACCCCAAAATTTTACTCCGCAGATTTAAATACATGTACTTAAACACGAGCGTTTGCATTATGCAAATTCACCGCCCAAAATTTCAGAGTTGCATCAACAACATTAAGGCAAAATGGATTAATTTTTATACGCCTACGTGAATACGTGGACGTATATTGTCGTCGCCCCTGTCCGTCGGTCCGTCCGTTAACATTTGTTGTAGACACAATAGAAGTTAAAATTTTCAATTGATTTGTATAAAACTTAATGTGAGCATTAGAAGTGATAAGACGGCGGTCAAGTGCGATTTTGATGATTTTTCGATAAATGTTTTTTTAGTTATTGCCCCTGCCTCTATATTTGTTGAAGACACCATAGAAGCTACATTTTTCAATGGATTTTAATGATACTTGGTTTGAGCATTGAAATTGATAAGACGGCGGTCAAGTTCGAATTTGAAGATTTTTCGATGAAAGATTTTTAGTTATTGCCCTTGACTTAGTTACATCACGTCAAAATTTATTGTTGATGCAATAGAAGCTACAATTTCCAATGGATTTGAATGAAACTTGGTATGAACATCGGAAATGATAAAACGGAAGTCAAGTTTGAATTTGATGACTTTTTAAATTAATAATGTTTTAGTTATTGCCCTTGACTTACATGGTGGCGGTGGTAATTGACGAGTTAACGTTTGCTTCCAGCAATTGCTGATATCGCAAACTAGGTAGTTGCACTTTGGTGGTCGTTGGTAGTGGATTTAGAATCAATTGACTTAGAATTGCGTCAGAAATTTTTGTAGGTGAAAAAGAAGCTACATTTTTTAATATATTTGATGAAACTTGGTATGAGTATTGAAATAGATAAGATGGTGGTCAAGTTTGAATTTGACGATTTTCCATGAATAGTTTTTGAGTCTTTGCCCTCGACTTCAATATTCAGTAAATTTATTTTTTTAGTTATTGCTCAATTTATTATTCAAATTCAATTCTGCCAGTTGGCGTATGTTACCTTGCAAGCTATCATTTTCTTCGGAACAAATTGAATTTTATTTGTTTTGCACATTGTGAGAGTTATTTTAATCAAAATTAAATTATAAACTAACATCCATATTATTTGTAAAATAGCTTCTTATACACAATATTACACATTTAACATTCATAAATAATATGGTTTGAATCATCAACGATTAGACCTATAATCGTTACTTAGCTTTGTGGGTAGGAAATTGGCATTTTTAGTATTTTAATGTACTCTCAAACACAGATACCGTAGTTTGAATCAACATCATGATGATAAAATGTTTAATGTTATGACGAGTGCTTCAATAATCAGGTGAAATTGGTATGACAAATGTGGATACATCATTTATTGCTAATTCTATACTAGTTCCCCAGCCGGAATACCAGTAAGTTAAGTTGGTAGACAGTACATGTACCAAGATAGCTTGGCGAGCAAGGTAATATACGCCCACTTTCAGCTTTGATTTACAATTTGAAATATTTGGCAGTGCAGTAAAAGTCATTAGTATAAAATACTCAACCTTCAGTCAAACACACTGTTTTATGAACACTTTATGAATATAGTACTTAGTCTTGTCCAAATTTCTTAGTTTCAAACTTCTGCTTTGAAAAATGTTTGAAAAAAATATAGAACGTTTTTCAAAAACAAAGGAAATAACCCATTTTAAATATATTTCTTTTTCATGATTTTCCTTGATTAAACACGTTTGGCAAAATCCACCAAAAACTGAGTCCTCTATGTTTTCGAAAAACTGTGGACGGAAAGACATCGGTGATGCCAATTATCTCTTACTCAATATTAAGATCTATGTAAACGGAATAATCACGACGTTACATCGTTTCCAGCCCATGAAAAATTCAGATAATAGTATATGGTATCATAGTGGCCGAACACTATTCGATAAGTACTAAGACTTAATCAGATGCCGTTAAGGTCCTTATTCTTGAAAACGTATCTTAAGATAATATAAGAATTCCAGTCAACTATTTGGTCAATTACCAAAATCAAATTATATAATATTCCGTTTCATTATCAAATCCAATTACTGTATATCTCAATATCTGGATTTTATCCTATTTAAGTTTTTGAGAATAAGGCCCTAGGATCTCAATTAAGATCAGGTCGAATCTCAAATTCTTCTCTTGACGTGGACAGGGCAGCTGTGCTTCTTTCTTTTTTACAAAATAATAAATATATAACTAAAATAAGTCTTTAGAATTTTTTTTTTAAAATCAACATTTGTAAAAGTAACAAGGCAGAATCAATTAAAAATCAACAATGTTTAACCAAAAATTCAAAATCAACAAATTTACCCAACAATTCAAATCAACAATTGCATATCAACAAATTTAACAAAGCCAAATAACGCACAGGGCTTAGTTCATCAAACCAAGATGGAGTCTGACATAAACGGTCCAACAACTGAACAATCATTATCAGAGTCAATATTCTCATAAAATCCACTGCTGTCGCTCTCAGTATAACTGAAATCATCAGTTACTTCCGGTACTTGTCTTGGAGGAAGTTCTGGTAATGGTCTCTTTCTGATATCTGAACGACTTCTGAATAGACGTCGGCGTTTGTTGACAGCTAATGACTGGTAGACATGGCCGCAGCTGTAAGTTAGATCTGGAATATCGTAATCATCGTAAGAACGCTTTCTAGGACCAGATTGGACATCGGAATATTCGTTTTCATAAACTTGAAGAGGTTCGGAATAACAGGTACAAAGTGTGTCCTTGGAAAGATTTTCAGCAGGTGATGAGCTTTTACCACAGATAAAACATTTATCGAAATCACTGGATATTCCTGACAAAAGCTGCTCAGTAAGGGAAGTAACTTGCATTGCTAGTTCAGTAGTCAGATAAGAAGATGGGATGATTTCAGGAATTTCTTCATATGAATGGTCTCGACATTGATTGTCTTCCACTTCAAAGTATTGTGGTGATTGTGAATCTGTAGTTTCAGTGTAGATCGAATGTCTTGATTTCTTGTTCGAAACACAAGATGGTGCTGAGTTTCTTCGGCATCGTTTCTTGATCCAAGTAAACATGATGGAATTAAAACCTGAAATTAAAAACATGAAAAATTATGCTACCTTATAACTTTTTTTGATTGATTGAAAAATCTAAGATAATATTTTAAACGAATTTTCGATGAAACGCTACTAGTCTGCATTATTTGGATACAAAAAAATTTGCTGTTAATATACTTACATAAAATAATATATAAAAAAAATTCAATTTTTTCTCTTGAAACAGTGAAGATGCAATGAATAATGACGAATGATGAACCACATTTACATTTTTGTATTTATATACCATTACCAATATATGACATATTTAATTTACTTGTGTCATAGAGTCAAAAAATGAGACAATCTAGTCATTATGGATTGAGTCCTTATGTTCAGCGCTAATGTACTACAACAACACGGATATTAATTTTGATGGGATTAGTTCTTCCATAGTTATAACAACAAATCAATTATACTTGATTGAATTGACTATATTATTCAAACTCGGATGTGAATTTTATTGTACTAGGTTAACTTTGCAACGCACTTTGTTTAATTACTTTAGTGTTTTTGAAAAATACACGTCATACAGAAAAAACACACTCCCATCACAATATATTCATTCCACATGTCTGAATAACAAGGCTGTAATCACTATTTAATGTTTTACCTTCTAAACTCATATCAATATAAAAATTCCAAATTCCCCCTCCGATCTCTTCATCATCATATTATACTCTCTTTTATATACTGCGTCCGGAGCGATTTTTTTTATTATTAAACAAGTCATCACTGCTTTTGTATTAATATTTATTTTGTGTCATATGGAGAAGGATTTACATAAGACTTGTTCTTTTATCGCATCCAATTTAGTATAGTTCTTTATGATAATCATTTTAATTTCTAGATTAAATGTTGTTTAAATCAATATGTTGTTAACATTGTTCTAAAATTTGGCTTTTGAATCACGACGAGCTGGATTTTGAGCTGCTAACATTTATTGGCACCATTCTGCGGTGGTTTAGTTCACCGGATATCCCATATTAAAACAATGACAATCTGATATATATATTTTTAAGAATAAGCTTTTTGCGTACCCTTCGATACTTAATTAACATATATTCTTTTGAGTTCAAGAAGCCTAACCTGTTCTTTATGCAACAGAATATCAAATCCAATTTTTTTTAAGTCAATAAACTCATCAGTAAAATTATGTAAGAGCATATACTCGTTGCATAGTGCAAGTCCAAATTTTTTAAGCAAATAAATTATTAAAAGTGTGATGGGTCCAGGGCGTGGTAGGATATGAATTGCAAAAGAAATCGTCATCATTTCTGACAAATGAGAAGAAATAATTAAATGATTACTCGATTTGATCTGGCATATGTATGTAATGTATTGTTTTATGTGATAAATAGTGGTTAAATATGCAAGTATAAAATACACGGTACATTGCGATTATCCATTGAATTAAAGATTTCATGTATGTTTTGACAAAAGACGTCAAATTATGATTGCGCCAATGATTAAATCATGCCAATATTTTGATAAACGTCGTCGAAATATGATTGCGTTAAAGATTAAATCAGACAAATCCTATCATATTGACGATTAAATATGATTTAATTGATGATTGACTGATTGAAGTGTTTTTGTTAATGATGTCATCTGAGACAAGTCGTTCCTGACAAATAAAGAATATATATACTCTGGTTTTGTGAACAGTTTTCATCATTCGCTTCCGTCTCTACATCATACCACAGTGAATACTTCTCATAATTTCATACTTTTCTTCCCATCTCGATCCCAGTTACACACCAAGGTGAGTTTTTATTCATTGATTAACATTTCAAAATAATTTTCTAGAAATAATTTCAGAATTTTGAACTCAACTAAATTATTACAAAATAAATAAAATAATATAAAAACTATTTAAAACACAGGTAGTATGTAAGAGTGCTTTCAAGAGATTTTCACGTCTATTTTTTTTAACTTTCAGATGTTCAGTTGGTTGAAAAAAAGATGCCGCAGAAGGTCCGCACCATCAGTAGTATCGGATTCGAAAAGAATTAAATCCGAAGTAAAGATTCAAGCAATAGCTCCACCAGTACCAGAAAATCCATATTTTACAATAGAGAATGAACCAGAATACCATATCTACGAATCGGACCATATTTACGAATCCGAGTACCATATCTATGAAGAAGTCAACTACAGTGCACTTCATGAAATGTCTTTTGCAGTTACCTCCCTTACCAGTAAACTCCTTGAAGACTTTGGGGAAGATAGTATATGGTGCAAGAGAGAAACAATGACATGCCCCTTATGTCGTCAAGAACAGCCATGTAATTGCACCACCTCTGATTTTGAATCTGACACCAACAGCACTTATCATCTCGACTCAGTACCAAGTTCCACTCCCGATCCAATCGCAAGACTTAAGAAGACCAGAAGAAGCTTCCACGGTAACGAGATCCTAAGATGCACTAGTCATGGTACGGATACTATCAACAAACGACGTCGACCAGTTCATCGTGCCATGTCCGACATACAGCAACGTCCTCTCCCAGCAATTCCAATTCGTAATCAATTGAAAGGAGATGTATCCTCAGATGACGACAGTAGTGGATTTTATGAAACTATGGATTCCGAATCTGATCTCTACGAAGAAGTTTGTATTAATACCTCACCAACCTTGAAGTGTACCACAGTGTAGACATATTGAGTGATATTTTTGTTATTTATTTACAGTTTTGTTTTTGTATATCTTTGTTATGGAATTTGTTGTTATCAATGCTGGATTCATTGATTTGAAATAAATTATGAAAATTTTTTGCATCTTTTAACTGACATGAGAAAATCGTTCGGATAGGATAATAAACCGAGGCCCCGTGTGCTACAGGCTGTGCATGTTGAATATTTCTCGACAGTTGGAAATCGAAACGAAGCAGGCTAACGCCACTTTCTTGGCAAAATTTCCCTCATTGCATTTTTGTTGATTTGTTTTAGAGAACCGTTAATATATTTTCATATTCAGAGATCCAGGGCTCTTGTTTATATTAATTAAATCTCAATTTAAATCCTTTTCCCAAATTAATACTGAAAATAATTTGTAAGGCAAATGCTTTTACAGTGATATTTAATTTAACAATAACATAACGGTAACATTAACAGAGCACTTAATAATTTGGTTTAAAAGACTCAACACTGAAATGACCATGTAGACAACAAAGGAAGTTTTTGACTACGATAATTTTTAGGATTTAAATTTAAGGATTAAATAATTGGGAGAGGCTGAATTTCAACTAGACATCTAGTAGGTTGGAACTTGGTAGGCTGTCAATCTCTTCATAGTCACTGTCATCCGACATATCCTCTTGGACATTACACGAGCTGCATTCTCCAAGGACTCTTTCGTATTCATTGTAGACCTGGTAATCATAACCACCATCTGCACTGATGCCACTATCCGACCCCATACTTTCATATCCATAACATTCATCCTCTGATGAGGATGCTTGGTCAATTACTTCACCTGGAAGTTCGGGCAAAGGTCGTCGGTAATATCCAATTGTGGTAGAGTATCGTCGTTCCAATTTTATTTTAGGATGTACACTTGGTGGTATTGTTAGGTCACGTACTGGTTCTTCACAATCTCTTACCAACGAAGATTTTAGACACGAGCATGGTAAGCATTTCCTTGTTTGTCTACATAACGGACATACGTTTTCAACCTCTTCATAGTCATCATTTACTTCAACACATCCACTTTCACAAGTTCTATTTTCTAATGTATAGTAGATAGGACGATCTGATTCAATCCTCTTAATTCCTTTGCCAATTTCTTTAAGTTTCCCTCCCATGGGATCTGATTTCCTCCTGTTACAACGTTTTTTAATCCATCCGATCATGTTGAATTTCTAGAAAAGTAAATGTAATAGACGTGATGTTTCAGGTACGGGAGCACAATGACATTTTCCAGATGATGCATCATTTTATACCAGTTGGTAATTAAGGTTATTTGTGACTTTGATTGAGACAACGCCGCTATCTGTCTCGAGGGCTGATAAGTCTAGTTCTTTTCCGTACTTACTGATTGAAAGCAAAACAAAACAGTCTTGTTTAATCTTGGATTATCAAGCCTCTCAACAAAAGTGCTGGCGATTTCAAGTACTGGATAATGGCGCCGAATGTTTGAACTTACCCGCGACTGTACTGTTATAAAGTTGTATATATAACCAATCACTATAGTGAATCACAGTCAAAACATGACTAAAAGGTTCAATTTCCTTTTATCAGTTTTTTGTCTCATCACAATATATTAACCTCATTTAGAAAGAAATTCAGCCAGTCTCCTTTATTATTTTGAGATTGGAAACGAGAACAATTCATCTTTCGCAATAATGTTAACAGAAAATGGTACTTAAAACACATTAATGCATTTTCTAATTTGTTATAATTCACATAATTATCGTTTAAGAATATTTGAGTTAATTGTCGAAAAAAAATATAGCTCTTTTGTCAGGTCTCTCAAAATAAGAATTGCCAGATTTCCTGGCTAGAATGCATACAACTACGTGTAAATACATTCTAAACGCTATTCGTTGGAGGAAAATTTAGAGACTTTTACACCAAATAGGAACATAACATTATTGAAACGAATAATTAAATTATGAGACTATACTTTGGATTGGTATAAGACTCTCCATTGAAACAATTAAAATACATGTTGAGGATTAGAAATGAGACGACGAGCGCTGATTTACTTAATCATACAATTTAAGTTTCGCCAGCCAGAATTGTTCAACTATACCTTCTACCTAATTATTTAATATTGATTAATCCCATACAGTCCATTACAAAGTCTTAAAATTTCTTCTCCAATAATTACTTTCAATACAAAGTCTAGACAACTACAGTTTTACTAACACTCCCGTCAGGTGTTTGGATATGTTAATGAACCACAAAATATTCTTATTTCTTTCATATCAAGGAAATAAGGTATTTCAGACCAACATTATTTTTGGATATTACCGACAGCCTTTGCCCGAAATATGTATACAATGTGAAATTCGAATTTTGGCCTAAAAACGTAGAATGGTGTTTTCACATTTTTGTCTAGAGCTCAATTATGACAAATTTATCAATTTGTTTATTATTATTAACACAAAACTGTCTTTCCAATGTCAGAGGTGCAAGAAGAGTGGTTTGAAACTGTTATCAGATGGACCACTAAAACAAGACCTGACGAGTTCTTTGATTTTGACGTTTGACGTTAGAAATGGGCTCTACGTTTGTTTGTTATAGATTCTAGAATTCATACTATATCATACTAAGGGAGGCAATTGTAGAAATTTTGTAAATAATTTATTAAAGCTTATCATAATTTAAATATACATTTACAATAGCACTATATTATAATAAAGTCAATAACTTATTACATTTTGTAAATAAATATTTCTTTGTATTGACATCATTTGAATGGAGATTGTTTTCTCAAACAATGTTCTCGCATGTTCTTAGATTTAATCCCATCAGATTTAAACTTAAAAGATGGACCAAGACTACATCTTCTCGGGTTTCTTATAATGGGGATGGTTTCTATTTCTTCGTAGTCGCTATCATCAGATATCGTACCACTAAAATCATCTTGGTCGTTAAACACAGATTCATATCCACTGTAGACTTGTTTCTCGCTTCCACCATCCGAGCTCATACCACTATCTGAACCAATACTTTCATATCCGTAACATTCGTCCTCATTTGACGAAGCTTCAATGCTGTTGCTCTTGGGAATTTCTGGCAAAGGTCTTCGATAATTTCCAAAAGAGCATGAATAACTCCTTTCAATTTTGCATCTTGACTTTACAAGAGGAGATTTGGCCAGTTCGTATATCGGTTCCTCGATAAATTTAGAGGACACTTTTGAACCGGATGGTGTTAAGGTATGACAAGAACAAAACATATTCGACGATGTCCTTCTGCATAGAGGACATGTATGGCTTTTGTTGGTGGTGTTAATGGCTTTTTTCGAATATTGAATACGGTCAGATACATTCCCAACTTCTTCATAGTCATTTTCTTCCTCAATAGTGGCACAATCTTTGTTTTCTAATGTAAAATATAGAGGGAAATCGGATTCGACCTCCTTTATTCCTTTACACAATTCTTTATGTTTTCCACCCGTAGGATCTGATCTTCTCCTGTTACAACGTTTTTTAATCCATCCGATCATATTGAATTGTTACTGTTACTTTTTACTATTGTGTTTGAGGTACGAGAGCAAATTGCTGAATGACAAGCAGAGAAAATGTTGGATTTTATACCAGTTGGTAATTTAGGCTATTTGTTTCCTTGATTAGGACAACGCCGCTATCTGTCTCGAGGGCTGATAAGTTAGGGTCTTTTTCAATGATTGAAAGCAAAACAAACCAGTCTTGTTTAATCATTGATATATAGTACCTCTCAACCAAAGTGGTTGTGATTTCAAGTACTCGTGTTTGAACTTTCCCGCGACTGAACTGTTATAAAGTTGTGTATATAACCAATCACTATATCTTGATTGGAAGTCAAAACAAATCTTATTGGTTCAATTTTCTTTTTTTAAAAGTTTCCGGTACATCAAAATCGGACTCAGAATTTATTCCACAACATCAAAATAATAACGAGAAAAAATGTCATTCTCAAATGTACAAATTTAAATAGCTTTTTTTATATTCATAATT
This sequence comes from Nipponacmea schrenckii, assembly GCA_030562195.1. NCBI lineage: Eukaryota > Metazoa > Mollusca > Gastropoda > Lottiidae > Nipponacmea > Nipponacmea schrenckii. Next base: position 4,961,666 of record CM060202.1, read on the forward strand.
ATTCTGCCTCCTTATTGCTAATGGTACTTTTGTTTTGTGTCAATTACTGGGTAAATACCTTCGGCTGGAATACAGACAGTATTTTGTATATCAATCATTATGGTGGGTTTGGTTAATGAACTGTCTTCGTAGATAATTCGTAATCAATATTTGTAAGGAACTGTAAAGGATTAATCAAAACATTGTAGCCACCACTGTCTCCTTGAATTTATTTGTCGAAGAAGTTTTGTTACCATTTTGCCAATAAGTTACAGGTGTGTTGCAGTCAAAAATTGTCTGCATCCTTTTCGGAACTTTTCAGTATGATTAAATACGAATTTAGTCCGTTCTATTTTTAGAAATCCCCTTTCTCCCTTCCATTGGGGGTTTTCTTATGCCCATTTTTCACTAATTTTGGTCTTGATTTGGAATTTGATGTCTGAAATTGCATATCATGTCAGAATTTTTCAGATAATGAGAAATTTAATTGGCGGAGGGTTATTTCTAAAAATTGAGGTTTTGAGTGCAGTGACAGTCGAGCAGATGTTGATTAAATGTAGTTTCATTTTGACTAGTTTAAGATTTTCATGGTCATGCTATAGTGAATTTTTGTATAGAAACCAACCATTAGCCAGACTTTCATGTGACATATTGGAAACTTTTCAACGAGATTTCTTGAAAAAGTTATAAAAGGATGAATTTCGTGATTTAACATGGAAAGAGGTTGCAAATGAATTAGCAGTCCGAGTCTATAAGATGTTCTGTCTTGACTGGGCCATTATACGGCCATACTTGGTCAAACGATTAGAACATTCCATTTTTAATTAACCCTTAACAAACCACTTTGAACAAGAGGAGACATGGATGTATATAGCATATTTTAGATATATTTTCCAGAATAATTGACAACGTATTTGATGATAAAAAGTTTGTACACTGGGGCAAGAAATTATTGTCGTGATTTAATTATTTTCTTTTATAAGGGAACTATTATCAGACCGTTAAGGTCGTTTTGAAAATACAGTTTCATTTGATTTTGTAGTCAGATGCTATTGGTTGCCATCATCTGTACAATTAGGGATGCTAATTTCGGCGTATTGGCCATTTATCAAAATGTTATTGATGTTATCATCGATTCATTGTTAATCTATTGTAAGTAAATATCTTTGTAAGACATATAGAAGCAGAAGTATGAACTTTGAAAACAAATGAAATATGGATATACTACCTCTAGGTTTATTACATACTACGTTTCGAAACACATACAGGTAACGATGTCAAATAAATATTAAGGAAATTAAATGATAATCTATCAGTTCACATTTTTACTGAATGCGTTTAGTATTGTTTATTGCCGTATACAAGTACATTAGCATTTTCAAAATAAATAATATAGTTTTTACAGCCAAGCGACGGATAATCTGTTGATCTGTCATAGTGCGGCGACAAAACTAATTTTTCCTTTTGATACCTCTCAATATATTAAGTATCAGCATGTGTGTCTAACACAAGGTAGCTAACCCACATATGTGCACTCGTGTTAGCAATACGATGTACGTTTTTTTGTCAACTTATCAATATGGCTCGAGCCCTTAAGTTTTATTTTAAACATTGATCGAATTCAATGTCTGTCTTTCCCATTGTTGATCTATCAAAACGGCGCGAACTGATTATTTTGTTGTATCAACTATATACAGTACCTTTTAAGTATTTCACTATAAGGGAAGTAACTTATGATTATCTTGTTTCGAATATAGTTTTAGGGCGTCAGTGTACGTCTGCCTACAATTGTCATTCAATTAAAACGACTGTTGTTATTGAAAATATAATTAAAATCTATCTTATTGTCATTGTATCAGTTAGGCTCTAACTCTAGAATATGTTGTTTTTCTTTAGAAGTTTAGTTGATTATGGGTCTGTGTTATTGTTGATTATCGCAGTGCTGTAAGTTTTTAAAATGAGGTATTATAATTCAATCAGAGCGGCGCGAACTCGTCAATTTGTTTCAATTAAAGTTTAAAAGACTGTCTGCCATGCTGTATTTTGTTCTATGCATTGTTAATTTTAATATACATATAAAATCTTTCTTATTGTTTTCCTATCATTAAGGAACTAACAGTTCGACCATAATTCTGTGTTATATTTTTACTTTAAACGTTGAATGAACTATATTCGTCTGCGTTATTGTGTATCTATTACAACGGCGCTAACAGTTGATTTTGGTGTTTTCGCTGTTAATTTAGTACATTAAAGTATGCTTTTGTCATTCCATCAGAACAGCACGAACTCGCAAATGCGTTGTTGTGAAATCAAAATCTGGCGCCCAAGTTGTCATTCTAAATGGCGAAATAATTTTTTGATGCTGTAGCTTTTTAATTCCAACGTCACAATCAAGTAATTCTGTAGCTTAGAAAGGCAATTTAATTGTTTTTTTTAGGAATAATAGTCTGCTGTATACAATTTGTCTTTCATTACGCTTATAATACCTAATTATTTTTAATTCAAAAAATTTTTCCCACGGAAAAAAATGTCCAATTTTACGTTTAGTCTTTTTTGAAAATTTTTTAAATCTAACAAGTAAATCCAGGAATCGAATAATAAAAATAAATGGTCCGCATGAACAGACTATTTTGGGCCCCTTTAAATGAAAATTTTTTTTGCGACTGTCGTGGTTATAATCTGAGGGTAATTTGTTGTGAATTCATTACATATACCAGTGAATTTCACAAGCATTTAACATCATAATTCTGTATTCATTGATAGGATTCTAAATTTAACTATAACAAATTAAAACAAATCCCCAAATATTTTGAACAATAATACGAATGATAATGATAAAACAACGACGTTTTGTAATTTATCGAGGCCAAACTTTCTCAATTTTGAAAAATGCTAAAACAAGTTAGAAAGCCGTTTTGCGGAAAACCAAGGTGGTTAAGCCCATCAGTGGTTGATGGTATGCCATTGTGTTACAATCAAACAATCCATTTTTCCATGAACTCATGTAACCCAATTCTAATCATTAATTAAATGATTAAAAGTTTGCAGCATTGGTCCGCCGGGCGATATCAGACGATTTGATAATGGCGCACGACGGACCTCATGCTGTAGCGTGCAACCAATGATTGGCCACGCTCCGATTTCATATATATCTCAAGATTTCTGTATGTCAGCAACATTCACTTCGAATACACTTATAGTAACAAATCATTTACAAACTTCATTTAATATTTTACAGACAATGTCTATCCGAGAAGGCAAGAAAATGTTAAACTGGATCAAAAAGAGATGCCGAAGACGATCAGCACCATCTGGCGCCCACTCGGACTACGAAGTGATTACTCAACATTTTGAAGCCGGTGTCAAGAAATCCGGCTACGAAGACATAACGACCCATGAAGTATCCAAACACATCGTTCAGCAATCTTTAGAAGAAGAAAATATTTATGAAGAGGTCAGAGTTCGAGAACCTCAATACGATTTGGCTACAAAGATTATTGATGAACTTTCCACTCTGACTGACAAGATCGAGAATGATTTTCAAACGACACAAATATGTACTATCTGCCGCAAACAGATCGAAATAGATTCCGAGTGTTCTTGTCCAAAAGCCATATCGCCATCTAAAAAGCGCAAAGCAGAGTGTTCGGGAACAGAACTAGCTACAGGGTTCACGTATGATTTGGCTAGACCTTTACCAAAGTTACCACGCACCGCAACATATAATTCAATTTCCATATACAGTGATGCAAGCAGTGGTTATGAAAGCCTTGGATCAGATGCCAGTAGCGTGGTCACCAACCAGGATCTGGCCAATCGATTATCCGAAGACTTTGATGACGAATATGAGGAAATGAACTTGAAACCGCGTGTTGAATTAAAACGAGTCCAAAGTGTGAACCGACACTATATTTCTCAAGGAAATGAAAAACATCCGAATTCGCTCTACAAGGTTGAACAAGGACAGAAAGTTAAGACTATCAGAAAAGTGTCTCGTGGAAAGAGATTCTCAATCTCTTTCAGGAATTGAGATGTTTATAATAAGATACATAATTTATCTGCTATGGTGCTTTACATATTAATTTTTAAATGATATATTTTGATTTGTTAAGTTTTCCTATAACGAAATAAAATCTGATTTTGTGCGAATTTAATTATATACATTGAAATCCATACCAAATATTCCAATCATTGTGCACATGAAACTGATTACAAGCTCATGTGTAACGAGGAAAGGTGTTTATTCACTTTGCTTAAGAAAATGCAGATTATATCATCCCTTTCTTTTTGAGGTACTTCTATACTGACATTTCTGGAATAGAAATTTGTTAGAATCCACTTAAACCATTAAAATGTTTTAAGCGGATAATAAGATGACTGAGAGAGCTAATTACTTCTTCAACAGTCATATCACACAAAAAAGTTATATTTTTGAAGTAATTGTATCGTAGTTCCTTCAGAAAAAAAAATATCTTATGGAATATATTAGACGTAACTCAATAAGACGACGTAATACAACATTAATTTCAAAAACCTAGTATCGACTATCGTTTTAACGACTGTTTAAAAATATAAATTCCACAGTCATCCATCAATTTCATAAATTTCAGTCACTATTAGTTATGAAAAAATGTATAGAAGTATAGGGTGATAACCAATATTGCAATGCACTCGTTACATTTAAGAGCGTAAGCTAAAGTGTTTTAAAATTGGATGTTTTTGCAATTTCAAATGACAACTTATGGTTCATAGTTTTATTAATGGACTCACTTAAATTGAACCCCAATGAAATAGTCATATATAACGAAAGAACCAATTTTTGTATAACATAATTATACTCGATGCCCCTATCTTTTATTATTGAAAATATAGTTTATTTAAAGATGTCTTTCTTTCATAGCACCCGGTAAATTTTAAAAAAGACTTTTTTTAAATTCTAAATTTAAAAGGGATACTGCATCTTAGCATGAACATTTGGTATCATAAAGTAACAGAATCGCTTAAAATCTGGAAAACTAAGTCATTTTTGAAAAACGCCTATCAAATTTATTAAGCTTTTTTAAATAATCAAATGCCTTATTATTTATAATTACATTTTTTTTTATTTGTTTATGTTATTTATGGCAGTAGGTATATTTACTGATGAATAGAGCTATTATTGGCCAAGTTTAAAATTTTCATAATTTTGTTCATTCTAAGACCTATTATCCCTTTAAGAGATTGTATTCTTTTAATTTTCACGCACTATCGACATTCATTACTCGTGTTTATGTTTTGACTCAAATGAGCAAAAAATCTTCGACTATGCAAGAGAATCTATAGCATTAAATTTTATTAGTCTAAACATTATTCAATTGGAAATTTTATTTATTCGACTATGCAAGAGAATATATAGCATTTAATTTTATTAGTCTAAACATTATTCGCCAACTATTAATCTACCTCACTGTGTGAAGCTGTGTTCACCAAACATGTCTATTGCCAGAGATCCTATAACGTAAACAATATTCAATTATAAATTAGAAATTTCTCTAATCGTTCAATCCCATTGCACCGAATACAACATCGTTCTATTGTGATATAACACAATGTTACGTTGACCTGCGGTTATTTTAGAAATGCCAGACGGTTTTGGGTGGTTAGATATCAGACCGCAAGTCCATATCTCACGTCAATATATCATACATTATCATTATATTATCTCGATCCGATTAACGTACAGCAGCTGGTAGCAAGTGTAATATCGCGATCCGTTGAAAGAAATATTGAGAAGGTGAGACAATTTTGTATCTGAAAACAAATTATTTGTTGAATTTGTATTTTTTAAAAATTAGATAGAAAGTGAATGAAATTATTCAGTGTCATTGATCATTGGTTTGTTAATTCGGTGAGTTTGTTTTTAAATTTACAGTGTACACAAAACAATTTGTTTTCAAATGTCCCTTATATCCAATTTGAAGGTTAAATTTTCGTCTCAAGTTTCTGTTTTTGGGAAATGAAAATGAACGTTTTGTCCACAATGCGGAGTATTTGTTAAATATGAAAGTGGATTACTTCAATAAAATTAATATTATTGTAATTCTGCTGTTCCGTGCTATCTACACAACGTTTACAAACATTACTTTTGGCAATATATATTCAAATTATTCACCGATGTCTGAAAGCTTGTCAAGCATCATTTATGAGCTCGTTTAGCAAATACTTATAAACCAAAAACTCAAAAGCGCCCATTTGGCAGAAATATCTTAAATAAACATCTGAATAAGTCCCTTTAAAAAGCAGATGCTTCAAAATAAAACATTTTCATTGAACATTATTTCTTTAATGATAGTATTTATACTCTTTTTAAACGTTCAGGTGTACAGATGAATTCTATAAAGATTACAATAAATGAGAATTTTCACTATCACATAATGGTAGACGTTTTGCCAAAAAATCTAACACTGTATTTATTATTGTCTAAAGAATATTCTTTGATCTGCAAGTTTAGAGTGTTTCTAAAAGACTGTTCGGAACCACAGCTCTATAACTGGTTCATGTTATCAGTAGAGGTGATATTTTTCGGCACGATGGTAACGCAAACAATGTGCTTTAATCCCATCACTATTCCAAACTGGTGAGAAATTCCCTAAAAGACGCAGTTATTCGGAATACGGTCAGCGAAGTTTAACCACATTGGTTAACGAAGCAAGAATTTTAAAACGCAATAATATTTGTGCAATACTCAAGTCTGTAAAGATGGCGACTCAGATAGAGTCAAATAAATATTCAGAATACGAATGGATGTTTCCTAGCATTAAAGAACAGTACAGAAATGCCCCATCGGAATGAATACGGAATATGTATATATTGTTATCCAACGGTAGGCTGTAGTAAAACACGTGTAAAATGTATTTTGCCAGCAAAAAAGTGGTATTATCGTAAAATTGGATCAAAAGAATCGAAATAATTGAAAATATAAACTACTTCATATGCACTTAAATGTACCAACCTATAATTGCTTATAGCTAACACCTAAACAAGAGCAATATCGTCTAAAAATGCAATGATTGGTACAAGAAATGTTCAGATGAGTTGCAGTTCTTTAATGTTTGCTAATGAACTCCCCAATGACTACCAGACAGGTATTTTCGAAGTACAAATATGTTAACCGTTAACATCGTGCTGATATGTATCTTATATTTGGTTTGGTTCACATATTGAATATTGGACTCTGTGGGTTGCTGACCTTTCTTCGCTAGAATTGATAGAATATTATTAAAGTCGCTGTTCTACATGCTACCAATACTTACATGTATATTCTAACGATGATCGTCATGGGCATAAATTAAAATCATCATCAGCAGAATTTCTGTTGGCATCAATGATGCTGGTAAATTTCGAGATAAACGCAAAATTGTCACTCTGCGTTTGTACATGCCATCATACATTTTAATACAAATTTCAATCTTTCGAGACGAGTCCATCACCAGCTTCACATTAGCCGTTACCGCCCATTATTTATTTTCATGTCGAACTGATCTATCCTTTTATATTCAACGCAATTCACGAAATCCACCTCTATTCAAATATAATCTGGCCCGCGTGTGTTAGTTACATCGTCAGGATCGAAATAATGTAATCCTGTTTACTTTTTTGTCAATTGGGTACTTGGAAATACAATTAGGATTCGAGTGATACGTTGTTGACATTTTATATTGGAGCTGTGACATATTTTCTGTGGGTTCATACAATAGGGATACGGAGAAATTTTCTTGTGATATTTATATTCTCTAGCTGTACCAGTTTGTATTTGGATACATTTATTACTTTTAACCGATAATTTGTGACAGATGAAGATAAAATGTAAGAGTTTTAAAACATTTTTTCTCATTTTCAAATGCATTTTATATCTTTATGAAAACACTATATTGGTTGTTAACTCATTTTTTATATAACCATCATACAGTCTGACATATGGTTTCTAAAGTATATCAGGGATACTAAACGTTTTCAGAAAGATGCTTGAAGTAGTAAATGATTAGATTTTATATTGTTCATCAAGGTTTCTGTATGGCTATATACATATTGCACATCTTGTATACCTATAGAAAAAACATTATCACTAACGTTTGTAAGTTTTCGTTACTTTTGCTGTATCCATTTGAATATGTACTTTTTGTTTATGTATTCAATGAATTATGTTTAACGTTAAAATTCTGAAAATCAAATTAAATTTTCAATTGAAATTCCGCAGTCCAAGAGTTTCTGAGAGTCTGTAGAAATATAAGATTTCGTTGAGTGACTTAAGTCAAACATAGATTCTAAGAATCCACGTGAAATGGTCGAAGAGGCTGACATGAAAAAAGCGTGTGCTACAGGCTGTGCATGTTAAGGATGCCTTGACAGGCACACATTTCGGACTGGAAATTAAGTATTATTTTTATCAGCTCATGGACAATCTAAAACGATTAGTACTATTTAAGTTTATGTATGTATTCATTTAGAAATAATTGCCAAAATAGAGTTTTAGAAGTGTGTTTACAAAACATTGTTTGAAATCTAAACATGTGCGTTTCGCCACAAAATGTGTATCAAGTAGGATATTTATACGAAAGTCTTCAACTAATAAACATATTATCATATCTTATTACGTAAAGTACAATTATATTTGATTTTGTAGGTGAACTAAATGTCATGTGACAAAACGGCATATTATGCCATATTTCTTTTCAACAGACAAAAAGCCGTCGTTTGCACCTGGCTTAAACGGTAGGACAGCAGCATAAGAAGTTTTAATCTTTGTATTCGTACACTGGGCGAATGTTCAGATATTCTGAAATATATCCGTTGAAACATGTAATACATTAAATAATATTGATATATTTTTAAAAATAGAAACCATTGTATACATAATCTTATTCTCAGATGAAAGAAACCCAGATGAAAGCGAAAAGCCTTATGAAATTTCTCATACAATGTTAATCTTCAATGTAAAGAATTGACTACAGTTAGGAGGGTATCCTCCCATCAGTCATGCAATCTATTTATCATAATAACAACATAGGATATGCATGATCAAATCACTAATCTCCTGCTATCCACCTATATGTGTTCCGCACACAGAATGTGTTTATGTTTGAATTATAAAGAACATAATATTATAAATATGAACCGCAGTTAACCAGATTTAATTACATAATATATTGTCTACGACATAAAAGGCTGAACAGTATTTTTTACGTTCTCATCTGGCGGTTGAATAGATAGCTGGCAGATCCGCTTCAGGCGTGACATATGTACACTTTATCCCAAATTACAGTGCAGGCGGTATATTACCATTGATGTATATCGTCTCAGCTCCTTGTAGAGTCTATAATCTCTCTTCTATTCTACATAATAGGCGGATTTTATATTTTAAATTTCAGGTTCTCTTTGAGCAAAATATGATGAACGGAAATTCATTCTTCTGTATGCCATTTCGCTTTATTACAAATCGTTGATTTGCTCTTATCTAATAAATCTAAATAAACCTCTCATAAATGTTATGTATCATTTGTATGCTTTTTGAAAACACCTAAGGCATCGATTGCAAAATTTTACTTTGCGTTCACCCTTCTTTATCAAAACTACAGCATGGCTCTTGCTTTTCAACCAATTGTACAGTAATAAAATCGTTACCAAAATTTACGAGAACTACCGAAAAATCGGCTTGGTGGAATAGTAGAAAAGGCTACAAGTTTCTTAGATGTATATCCGATGGTTAGATAATCTCTTTTAAACTCCTCTAAATCCCAGTTGCAAAAATCAAACTACACTTCATGTTATTGCCCGTCATCTTATAAAAATTTGTAGGATGTAAAACTAAAATGTATTCGTATTTCATTAGTATTTCTATAGATAATAATTTCATTTAGACTTGAATATAGGTGTAAGGTGTTAATATGTGTTGAACATGAAAGTGTTTACACAATCGGTCAGGAAAGTATTTAAGAAGTGCATACAATGTGCAGATGGTTGAAGAAAGAAACTGATATAGCTCTATGCGACGAACAATAATAAACTCATGCCTTCAATTTAATATGTGTGAAATCATCTGCAGTTGGGCAGTAAACCAAACATATGTTATATCTTTCGTCGACTGAATAAAGAATTTTCTTTAAAGCAATCTTTGATCTATCGTTATATTGGATCCATTTCTTTTTTCCAAAATTGGATTTGAATTCTCTTTTCTTCTCTGTTTTTTTTTTATCTTATTCAGCATAAAATCAAATTGGTAATCCCGGGATTATCTGATCCCAACGTAAACTGTTGTAAACAATATCAGTTGATCAATAGAAGATTGAGTCCTATATTTTATGTTTTCTCCTACAGACCGATTATTCAAACCAGGTGAGAATCTTTTTAGTAAACCGGTCTAAATGTTCTTCTCTATGCGACGGGACGGGCATATCATTTCTCTTCTAAATTTCTTATTAAGAGAACCCTTACTAGAATTCCTAAAATTACATTTTAATATTTACTATAACTTCCAATATTAGATTTAGATCTTTATTATAATTCTAAAATTGCATCTAATATCTTTACAAGATTTTTCCAAAATTACATTCAAATCTTTACTAGAAATTGCAAAATTACATTTTAATCTTTACTATAATTCTAAAATTACAATTGACTCTTTACTAGGTTTTTCCAAAATTACAATTGACTCTTTACTAGTATCTCTAAAATTACATTCACATTCTTTACTATAATAATCTAAAATTACATTTTAATCTTTACTTGAATTTCCCAAATTACATTTCAGTTCAAAAATTTCCAAAATCACATTTTGATTTTTACTTGAATTTCCCAAATAACATTTTGTAAGAATGTGGTTGAAACGGAAACGCTGGCCTTGAAAAATGGGCGAATTAACTTCTTCTTCGAACCAAGGAGACCGTAGTTCTCTGGAATTTATGCCAACTTGTGTAGTTAATTCTACAAAAATCCGCTAAAGTGAAATGGCAAATATCAAATGCAAGCTAAAAAGCTCTCCCAAGAACCTTTGGGAATGCAAAAACAAGCTACCGTAGTTGAATCATAAAATATAAATGTAAAGTATATCGGCACAACTTCAAAGACACCACAAGGACATAAACCCAATCGACCAATTGCCTATTGGTGACACAAGTACAACATTCAAACCTATTTTCACCATTTCGATTTTTTGTTGGACGGCTTTGGTAAACAGCAACATTTAGGATCAAAAGATTTTTAATTTGTACTGCATCAACTAAGAGTTAAAATTAAAAGGTCATACATGTACAAACTTTTAAATACAAATATATATAATATAATAATAATAATACAATATCTATATTATGGGACTGGAAGGCCGCGTTAAAATGTATTTAGACCATAAGCGATTTATTGAATTAGAAATTAAATTTCTATTTCAAGAAAACAATCTGAAATCAATATTTTGCAATTAGCTATCAACTGCGATATTTAAGTCGAAAGAAATAGAAATACATGTATTATATCACATAATCTATGCTTTTTACGTCCTGGAAACTTATTTTCGATCAAAGTAAATGTACGAAAATGCAAAGATTTGCATTGACTTTTCATGAGCTATTATTGCTAGCTTCTTTTTGAATATATTGATATCGTTAGGGAAAAATGTTCAAAATATGTTCCCTTGAGGAAGTTGTTGTTCAGGAGAGTCAAGTTAATCCCAGCAAACCCATTTTCGATTTTGCCATGTAACAGGACATGCTAATAATGTTCATATTAATGGCTATTAAAACTTCTTTGTTTTTAATTTCCTAAAACTGGAGAAGTCGAGACCGGGTTATTTTTAATATCGGAGGTCGAGAAGTCTAGAGCAAGAATGCTATTAATCTTTACAAAACACATTTGATTCATTTAATTTTGGAAGCTTTATATTAAGATTGTATCTCAATCCCCGATATAGGGTATTTTTATTGCATCATATTAAAATTACTATCATTATCTTCTACTTCAACCCAGTTTCCCTTTGTCAGGGATGCAAGTCGGAGGAGCTGACATGGATAAAGCATTTAGTCATCGAATGGACCTAAGAAAAGATCTCTCAACAGCTGGAAATCGCAAAAAGAGTGGGCTTGTCTTTATAGAAAATTGGGGGCAGAAAAGTGACTCCATTCATTTCATTTCATCCAGGCTGCTTTTTGTCGCCGTGCATGTACATTGAAATGTGTAATCTTCGTAAATCATGAACACAAATTATGGAATAAGCACACTTTATGTGATTTGTTAAAATGTGTGCTTATGATTTGTACCCCTCACTTCTATAGGTTGTTCATAACTAAATAATCTCCATAATGAACAAGGTAAAAGAATAACTTCGCACACCTTGCAATTTTAGCGCAGTATGTCAGCGTGACGTACAGCAAACGTTGTACATGTGCTTCCAAGATTAATTTTATGACAAAATTAGCTCATCTATATGTGTACAGTTGTATCTAATGGTATATAAAACCCACAATTGATTTAATGAGGTGGCTGTTTTCTTTGAAAATCAGATCATTTCAAGATAGTCGAAACAAATTAAGTATATTTTTAGGATTTCAGATACAAGCGAAGAGTTACTACCTAATGCAAATAGAATGATAACGTTAAATACGCCTATGAATAACAGCAATTGAATAAAACCATTCTTATATAAATAAATACATGCACTATAATAGACGTAAGAACTGCAGAATCTGCGCGGAATCTGAGAGGGTTCAAGTCATAGAGTTCTTGTTCTTGACACCAGCTACTCAAAAAATAATCTATTTTCAGGTTTAATGCGATTAAAACAATAAATTTCCAACTAGAGGTATTCCATAAGGATAAAGTGGTAGACATTATCACCTAGACTACAGCTAATGTTGAAAGTCGATGAACACAACCTGGCCTGATGGACATTACTAAACCACATTCATAATTAGCACGTTTCTTTGATATGAAAAATACGCTATAAAACAAATGGTTCCAGATTATTATTTCAAGCATCTAACCTACGATATTTGGTGCAAAATGTTTGTTCCATTTAGGTCTCAATTTGTACTCAATTTGTACCAATTGTTTGGTAGAGTTCGGACCTGTATTTTTACTTGAAATTCCCAGAATAAGGAGAAATATTTCTTTTCATTTTGTGTTATGCCGCTTAAATTAACAACCAGCAAATTTGCGAGTTAATTGGTTTGTATATATCTGTGAACTGTCCTTTTGCGTTAATGGCGTTCCATAGGTTTGCGTAAACTTTTCGAATAGTCTTCGTTCAAATCATTAGCGAAAATGTAGTTATTTTACTTTCATTATTTACTTTGAGATACATCTTCCAGATGCCTTTGTATAATTTGCTTTTTTAATTCGAGCATCTTCCTTTGGAACTACTTGCCCATACCTAAATCATAGAACTAGGATGATAAATTACGAAATATAAAACCAAAAAAAGATTCTCACGACCAACACAGGGCACTTGTAACAGACAAAGCTTTAACCAATTATAGCAGACAAATATCTTCCAAACAATAGTATGCATGCAATTTATAGAAAGTGGCATACGTGCTAAATCTGCATCATTTTACATCCTTTTGATAAAAAATGAAAGCCGAACCGAAAACGGTTTTTACTGTGTTTGATATACCCCGAAGGCAATGGGTGTGATATTGTTTCTTTACTAATACAATATAAACAACATCTTTATCAGACTTATGTGTCTCATTATTCTATAACTAGAAATACAACATGGCTAAAGGTTATATGATAATATCCACGTGTTATTCAGGAAACGTAGAAATTGCATATGAGTGTATCATTAATGTGAAGAAATATGCGCGCAGATTGCATTTGTTACTTGAAATTGTTTATAATATATTATAAGATTTACAGAGATTCTGAAATGTCGCGTCGGCCTCTTAGAAAAACATAGTCACATTGCGATGAGATACCGAACAATTTGACATATGTACCGGAATCAGTTTTTAGATCAAAATCACGTATCCATATGACGTCAGTTCCGGCTAAAGAAGTTCACTGTCTTATTAACTGATACCTAACAAAAGAAACCACAGGCGTGAAGTTGAAATGTTGTTCTCAGAGAATACGAAAAGACATCTGCTACTGCATATATTTTTGATGAATAAATTGTCAATGTATATGTTAGATATTTGCGGAAGGGTGGATATTGGTATGATTCACATGTAAAAACATTAAATACAGCCACACCACTTATGAAACAATTCACAAGTTGCCGAAAGAACTTGCAGGTTGAATTGACCACCACACCCCTCAAAATACATGTATGAATAAAAATGTTAAAGGCGCACGCAAAATATTGACATGACCTGCCCCTCTAATTCTGTCTTTCACAACACATTTATATTAAACGAGCGGGGATTAATTTTTTCCATCAACAATTTATAACTTCCTATGTGTGGAAACAGGTGAAACGCAGATGATACCAGAACCACAGATGCAAAGAGTGGTATGACAGACCTGTACGAGCGATTTTAGACAAATAAAGTACGTATACTGATATATATTGTGTACTTTTACTTGGTTCCATTAACCAAGTCTGTTGTAGTAATTATTGTTTTTTTTTAGGTAACTGGTATAGTAAATTGATCAGCTGTTGATATAACGGTAGAATAAATACTTGTAACAACTGTTACATATTAGATACCATTACTAACAAAATAAATCAAATAGTAGTATTAGCCACTTATCTCTTTTTTTTTGTCTGACGATGTATGAATGGAGTTTTACACCCGGAATTGACGGAATGTAATCGTAAAAATATATATAATATATGTACATTGTATTCATCAAATTCAGTACATGGATAAAACATTTGTTCGGATGGGACAATGAACCAAGGCCTCGTGTACTACGGACTGTGTACGTCAAAGATCACTCGACAGTTTGTAAATCGCTTGCAGATTAGTCTTATACCGCTGTCCAAGCAAATTCGCTCAAAGCACACCCCAACGTTTACCAATTAGGTGGAGAAGAGTAGGACATATAACTTCTCTCATTTGAATTCAGTAGGATTAGACTACTACAGCATCAATCTGAAAGATTGTAGTCATATACTACAAAAATGTCAAACTTTTGAACTGGTGATTTTCATGTTAATTTTTTAAATGTTTGAAAAAAATACGAAAATGTCGGATCAAGTAAAAATTCATGGAGTCCCACTTCCACTAAAAATCCAAAACTAATCAAAGCAGAGTTTCTTATTTAGCCCTACAAAACAACAATAAGGCCGATATGGGTAAAACAAAATTCATAAAAAAAAAATATGGTATGGCTCGATTGATAGACGGACGGATGTAGGGTATTACCCTTCTACTAAAGTTTATTTACCCAGCTAATTATGAAACGGACCACCTATAAGATAAATTCATAACGGTTTATAATTGAGTTCTCAACACATTATATTACAATTTTTCTTAGATGACATTTAAAGGTCCCATTTTTTTCATTATTAAATTTGAAGGTCAAGATATTTTTTGTCTCTGACAAATGAAGCCTCATCTTACATTTAAAGGATATTCATTCTAACAAATAGGAAATGAAATTCTATTTTGCAAATATGCCTTTACCATCCGTAAGTGTTTCATCGACTAAACATAGAACGCTATTACTTGATATTACAATATGTGGATGGAAAATATTATCAGTACCACATTACGACATTAAAGGTTACAGGTAGTAAACCACAAACATGTAATAATACATTTCACGTACAATAAGGTCTTTTTTGTTACTAACATTCTCATACCGTTTTTAAACTGTTCTCTTAACCTGTAAATACATGTAATATCAAAATTAATAGTGATTGATGTATGCCAAGAATATAATTTTCATCGCACAACATGTTTTAGGCACGTATGGATTTAGATGGCGTGTTTGGTGTCCAATTGGCGTGCAGGAATAAATAGAAATAAAAATTTACGTTCACAGGTCATTCATGCAAGTACATATTTCATGTTGTAACCGGTGAAATATACATGTAGTTACTTTTTCAAGCGATAAAACTTATCACATTGCAATACACTACGGTCATGTTCTGCCGTAACTCAGTTGATCTGTGGTGCATTCGGTTTGAACCTGACGTGGCGAACGCAGACGAGCACAGTTTTGCCATCAAGTCATTAAGTTACTGACATGTACCACACAGCGGGTCATATCTGTTTTTTGTTTACATTTCAGGCGATTGGCTGTTTAATTACCAAGACCTTGTGATGCTGTAAATAATGGATCTCTGTGTTTTATTAGTATTTATCATTTATTTATCCCATTACACCACATATTCTCGTTTACCACCACATCTAAGAAAATATGCTAGAGGGTAAGAATAAACAATTTAAAATTTGTATGAATTTCCCCATGATGAAGTTGAATATTATGGTATGCGCCTACCAACTAAGGTTAAGATAATACGTGAAATGCTTTGACTACATCCCATTTGATACTGGAAAATCAAACTGTGCGCTTTGGAGCAAACGAACTCGTATAACAGGAGCGAGAAGTCTGCAACAGTAATTTTACCGTTAAACAAACTTCTTATGCGACAACTGTTTCGTCAAGTTATCTGTTTTTGAATAGTTTTTTTTATTTACATCATTCGAACTTAAGTGTATGCGCAGTATGTTAATAAAAAATATAACACACTTGCACCGAGAATTGTACCCCTTGTACCGCATGATTTAAGTGCACATTCGATGACATATAATGTATAGTAGAAAGTTGAACGCTGAATTTTAGACCAAACATGTGTGATTGAGTGAAAATCTATTCTATTTTCAGACCTAATGTTTGTGTAGAACAGGAAGTTTATGGCACCGGAGAAAGATTCTTTACACAATGTGTTGGACGTTATCTTAGAACCATTTGTGAAAGACCAACGTACGTATTCCATTTAAACCGCGTCGTTATGCAATTTCTTGAAGATATGAACAACTCCCATCAGTCAAATGAGTCTAAATTTTTCTTTTTGTCTTCCCTTCTTTATCTGACCTAGAGGCAATCCCTTCATCGCTTCAAATATAGCCAACAATACAATGTTGTGTTTTTGACGCTAGATAATAATAATGAATTACAATTGCTGTTTACAGAATGTTTAAGTTTGAATGCTGTTCTGGATTTGAAAAAGTTCGAGGTAAAGAGGGATGCACCGGAAGTAAGTATTAGCAATGGCCCACAATGGTCTACAACCCTTTAAAATCTCTTCCACTGAAATGTACCGAATAGGAATGTGGTGTTATGTTTGAAAGCCAAATAGCAAAGTGGTAGTAGGAGATTGGGAAAACTGTTCCAGTACACTTGTGATGTTAAGAGGGACGTCAGCCACAATACACTATTGTGGGTATTCATTGATCGTTTATTTGGTTATTTCCTTGTTAATGAGTAATATATTTCAGTAAAACCGCTTAAGAATTTGGTAGAAACGTTACAAGATTTAGAACTTACAGAATTTTCTAACGTGGTTGGTCAATCTGGTGTGGAGGATCAATTAGCCAATCAAGGAGCTTATACAGTATTTGCACCTACCGAAGAAGCTATCCGAGAGCTATCCATTCCAGAGCAGTTAGTAAATTTTTAAGTTACTACATCATCTTGACGTTTAACACGTTGAAATTAGCCTTTTGGTGAACATCATGCTTTGCCGGAATAATTTAGGGCAGGTATCGGCAACTTGTTTACTTATCCAATCGACCATTTATCGACATGTAAATCTAAATTTGCCGATATCGGTCTGAAAGGAATATTTTCTACTTCAGACAGGCTTTACTCTCTAGAACTGCTGATGGTACTCCAAACGTGTTCTACCACGTAGCACCTGGAAGACTCAATTTTACTAGCTTTAAGAAGAATTCAGACTATGTAACTTTATATGAAGACGAGAAACTAAGAGTCCAAAAATACTCGTACGGTGTAAGTCATTTTAGTCTCTAGAACTCTGGGTATGTTCATACTTTTGGAACACCTGATATTTCTCTGCATCTATTTGCCAAGTAGACATCACTTTCGGGATCTTTCGTTCTTTAATAATTACATTTACGATAATATTTGATTGTAAAATTAATCCGAATAGTGACAATAGCTTGTTGATGAATCAAACGTATCAAAACTTCCATAAATACATCCGTAATAAGCTGGTTTTCAATTTGTTGGTAAGTCTGAAACTTATTGTTTGCCATTGGTACTAACTGGGATTCTAGTACATCAGTTCCGTTATCAAGAGTCAAGAGCTTGGAATTCCAATTTTTATTTTTTTTGTTAACAATATTTTATTCATAACATAAGAAAAGGAATGGAGAACAGTCTTACGCCTATGAAACCTCATCTCCCAATTCCAATTCGTTACCGTTTAACTTACAGGTAGCGACAGTAAACTGTGCCCGCGTAACCAAAGCGAACGAAATGGCAACTAATGGTATTGTTCATGTTATAGATAAGGTAACAGTATTATGATAAAACATAATAAAATATATTTCATAAAAAAAACTTGCAAAACAATTCGATTGTGAATAATCAGTTTAGTCTACTTGTGTTTTGACCGACATTACCTGCACCGTGTGCTTCCACCGTTAAATATTTACTTTTTTCCCCTCCACTCCTCTAATGCATAAACAAATTTCGAACGTCTTTATCAATATATTCATATTCTTATCTGAACTTCAAACAAAAAACGAAATATTATCTATGCTATTTTAAATTTCTAACAAATTAGACTAATTTTTGTTTCTGTTTATTTTTGTCTCGAAGGTGTTATCTCCCTTAGATAACCAGAAAAACTTGGCAGAGAAACTGTTTGGTGATGATCAATTTTCACAGTTCCAGCTAGCTCTATTTGTTGCCGATATGGTGAAGACGTTGAAAAATAAACCGCATCTGACGGTGTTCGCGCCTACTAACCAGGCATTTGCCAAACTTCCTAATGATATGTTGGATAGAATTTTAAAAGACTCAGATACTGCAAAAAGTAAGGCTCGAAACAATTTCAAAGTTTGAATTTCCGTTCCGACACATTCGTCGTTGGTACACACAGCTGTTTATAGTATGAGTGAACTCACATTTGAGCAGCGTGAAAAGATTTTAATGTTCAAAAGAAAAATCAGGGCATTATGTGTATTAAAAGGTCGTTTGGTATCTTAATCTTAAATACGGGGTATTTTTATCGCTAAACTAAACTGTTCATCTCGAAATTATCCAGAATTATGCGCGTTTGAAATTCGAAATGACGACTCGTCATTTCTCGAGAGACATACATAGAAATAGAAAGTAAAATGGTAAGTTTGAGGTACATGTATTTTGAATTATGAGATTTTCACACTTTTCTAATACTGTATTTCTAAAGTTTATTGTATAGTGTAAAGATCGAAATCAGTCTCGGAAATAACGAACCTGTCGCTAACCTGTACGGTGATGATATTAGAAATATATTTAATATAGTTTATTAATCTCTTTACTACCTGTTTTTAAATCGTGTGGCGTGGTTCAATCGCATAATAACACTTCTGAGATATTTGCCCACGAACTATACACGATCTAGATATTAACAGGTATATTATTTTCAATAGTTATGTAGTCATTTTTGAAAATATGCTATATAATTACCTTTTGTTGCTTTTAGAGGTAATTGAACATCATATAGTGAAAGGTGTATACTGTAGTGATTCAGTGATTATTGCCCTTGGTTTAAAAACTCTGGATGGGACAAGACTGTTATTTAGATGTAAACGAAGTGGTAAATACATTGGTAACGCTAAGTTAGAAGAAATGGATATTGTAGGCAGTAATGGTGTTATTCATGCTATTGATAGTGTTCTCATACCCGATTCAGGTGAGTAACATCGTTCATATTTTGTCAGATACCTCACGACTTAAATATTTTTATACAATTAAGAGCGCTGATTCTGTAATTTCTATTCTATAGAAAAAATGGATACATATCCGGATCCAGGAGACTATAACAAAATAAAAATGAAATTAAATGGAGATTACGTCCTGGTGTTCTGCACCTAGTGGGCTACTGAAGACGGACAAAGCCATCCAATGTGCCTCCTGTTTTTGCGATTTCTAACTGTAAATGCAATCGAGGTTAATTCCCGATACCCGGAAAGCTCAATTTCCGTAAGATGTGTTTGGTCGGTAGATGGCAAATTAACATTTACTTTCAGCGAAATATAATATTGCAAATAGATAAAAGTTGGTAGTCGTAGTAGTATTTGAAATGGAGTTGGATTATTCTGTTGAATGAATACAGCACTTGGTTCAAAACTAAACTTTCACCTCTTATCAAATTTAATGTCTTCACGTAAATCATCAAACTTAAGTGGCAACTCTATCTATGAAGAACTATATTTCAGTAAAAACTGTAGTTGATATGGCAGATGATTTAGATATAAACGAACTGGTAAATTATGCCAGAAAGGCAAATTTAACTGGAAGCCTTACTGATGGTGAAGAATATACATTATTAGCACCTACTGATAAAGCTTTCAGAAGTAAGTAAGAGAATTAGCTTTTAAATGTCGTTTGGAAAATTCCATGTTTTCACCTCAGGACCATGAATAGGTGGATATTGTGTGTACCTATATTTTTTCGCGGATAATGGTTGTACCAGATGGTAATCCTATGTAGCGCTTGTGATTGGAATCCTCGATATTTTAATGGTACTTATAATTAATAAACATCTCGTTGCATTCGTGTTCCATTGCATACCTAGAGTAAATTAGTTCCCCGTTGATGTTGCTTCACTGTTTTCAGAGTTACCGGCTGGTTACAGAGCTGCTTTACGAACTCAACCTTTAGCTGTAGGCAAGTTGTTGGAATATCACAAACTCAAGGGCAAAATAACATCAAATGATATGATTGGCAACCATTCCTTACATCACGGTGATAATGCTACAATTTCTGCCCAAATTCAAGTTAACGTATTTAGAAATGTGAGTATCTTACTTTTATGATTTCAATTGATCTGTTGTTCTTTTTATAATTTCCTAAAACTTGCTATGGTCGCGTGTGAAGTTAAATGGGGCGATTAAAAAATAGGCTATGTGGGTCGATCATGACTTTTCATGAATAATGCAGACATTGAAGGTACGACACAAAACAAAGCTTACGGAAAGCCGATCGAAATACATTGTTGGTGATACCAATCTCTCCGCTTGAGTTCAGCACTATTGTCCTGTTTTGTTTTGTTATTTTACAGGCTCATATTAGGCAAAATCATTATATGCAAATTCTTAAATGACACTGATGCTGGCTAGAGCTTGAATTGGCATAACCATTCCCCAAAAACAGTAACTGGTGTCGAATGAATGTGCTAGTAAGGTTAACATTATTAAAAGATCTACTGTATCGTTCTGTATAAATAGGGTAATGTTGTTGTCGGTGGAGCAAAGCTAGAAAAGAAAGATACGCATTGTAAAAGTGGCGTAGTCCATACCATTGACAAGGTATTGATTCCCGAAGAAGGCAGTATTATGGATATTATAATAACTGACCCTCAATTAAGGTAAAGCTGCTTGATTTACAAGTTATATAGATAAGGAAACATGAAAGAAGATTAAGATTTAGACCTCATTAATGCAAATCAATTCAATTGTTATATCCAAATATGGCATAGTCTCTATCATCGTCATTTATCCGAAGACTGGCAGACAGAGGAAGTCTGGAGGTTAGAGACAAAATATGGCTAAGTTTATCTTGGTAAAAAAACATACATCGCGCAAGAAATAGGAATGGTGCTTTTATAGAATCTATTAATATTCACACAAAATCTTCATTTATTTTTTGCCTTCATAAACGAATTTCCTGCGATTCCAAATGGTAATTAACCCTCTAGGGCCCAAAGCCCCTACCAGATATAAAAAAATCTTAAAATCAGTCATATAGTCACTATATATGTAAAACAGCACCCTTCAAAATTTGAAAGATTATGTGTACAGCCGTTCTCTTTCCATAAACGCTTCCTAGATTCCAAATGTCTCAAATGTATCTGTTTTTGCTTTCCAGTACACTACGATTAGCAATTGAGAAAGCTGGTTTAGCAGAAATATTAACAAAGTCATATGGTCAATTTACAATGGTTGCACCTACAAATCGAGCCTTTAAAGCCTTGGGTAGTTGGGAGAAGAAAGCTTTTGAGAGACTTACCCCAGAAGAACTAAAGGCGGTAAGTTAAATACAGCCATAATTTAATACCATGGAAAGCAGCCAGAACTTTCCCGTCGACCCAGTTGTCAATGGGCACGAATAATCTAGGAAAGTACATAGGCGAAGTTCAGTTAGGGACTAGATGGTAGAAAGGATCCTCGTGAACATAAATTGTTATCCGTGTACTAATTTGTTTCCTTTATATAATCGTTATCTTAAAGAAAACCAATAAAGTATGAAACCTTTGCAACTTGAATAGTCATCTTTGTATCCCTTCGAGCATTCAAGATAAAAAATTTTGATGCGTAAGAAACTTTATTATTTTGGCAATTATGCCTTCGAGGCTAAAAAAAAATATTTAATAAAAATCCGTACAAGCAAGACAATGCCGTTTATCTAAAATCTAGTCCAAAGCATGTAATAATGCTTCTTTATTTTTAGTTCTTGGAACGTCACATCGTCAACAGAATGGTATTAAAATGTGGTTTCAGTCCGAATTCCGTCTACAGTATAAAGTCTCGACAAGGAGACAGTGTGATCTTTACTCAATCGCGATCGGGTACTGTCTACATAAACAAAAAACATCGTGTTCAGCATCACGAAGAGATAATGGCTAATAATGGCGTTTTGTATAAAATTAACAATATATTGAAATGCTCCTGTGAACCCAGAATCTATAGTAGAAGATAAGCTCAAATAAAGAGAACACGAGTTCAAGGTTATGATAATCTTCGCTTTATACAATGGAGAACTGAGCCTGTTGACGAAGCTATCTGATTATCTGAAGCTATCTGGTTATCTAAAGCTATCCGTTGACGAAACTATCTGAAGCTATCTGTTGACGTATCTGATATGTAATGGTTTTGTAGAATGGATTTGTTTCCTCTGCTGTAGTGGCTATTTCTTCAAATGAACTGTGATAAATTAATAGTGCCAAGATCAAAGGCTTTTTATTTTAGTAATTGTTTATTTTAATGAAGTTTTCGAGTATTTATTTTCTAGATATTTGTTAAAGATATGTGAAAGTTAAGGGCTTTTTTGTCTGTCACTCTATAATAGTCTTTTATGCCGTACTGCAGATTCTCTAAGCAATAAACTGTTAGTCTATGGTCGTATAACAGAATAAAGCTTGGTTTTAAAATTGACTTAATGCGTGGAAGCATTTCGATCCAATGTTTTATCACCGGAGAGTGCATCATATCGTAAATTAAAATAATATATTTTAATTGTCCAAATGTTTAAACACTTCAGTTGTTTTTTTTTTTAAATTATTAGTTGGTGAACAATGGTGAAATGGTTTATCATCAATCCAAGGATGAGCCTTATCAACAGTTTTGAAAGAAATGTAGGACCAATGGGTCAAATTGTCTGTGCTCAAGACGGTTGATGTTGTACAAAGTGCTTATTCTCCAAAGCTTCCAGTGACATAACGTTGCCTATCAATGAGGGTGTATTTTTCTAGTTTTCGTTACTATGTTTATCTATCATTTACTTCTGTTTTGAAACCTTCGTAGTCTATTTTTTATTTGAAGATGTTTGTATATGTAATATCGTAGATATTTGTAATATATTATCCCAGATTGCTGTATTTTAGTGTTAAACTGTTTGTTTTCAGCATTCATATTGTAGAATGGTTGATAATAAAATTCTAAAGGGCTTCGATAACAACTGTGTGATATTTATTGTAAGAATAAAAAAAAGTGGAACCTCATCTAAAATAGACGAGTGAGAAATGTAATAAGACATCACATTTGAATTAAGCAACCGTTTACGAAATTAATGTTTTTGATGGATTCAATACCAATAGTTTAGTTATTAGCGCGTACTGTTTCTCGAATAATTAAAATGATATCTGGTTACTTTATTCGAAAACTGTAGCCAAAGTCAAGCCAAAAGCCATCTTTTTCTGACCAAAATGATACTGACTGCATGTTTTTTGTTATCTCCATCTCTTGTTATCTATTAGGATGGTCATCCGAAGATTCACAATTTAGTTCAAATTGATAATCATCTAGGACAGTAGATACCATATCACAAGAAAGACAGACTTTTTCTTGATCCATACAGTATATGTATTTTTTATTCATTAAAAAGAAAATAAATCAAGATTGCAACCTAAAAACAGCCGAAGAAAAATTGGACAATATTTGCTCAAAGCTCAATCAAAAAAAGGGTAATCACTAAAATAAAAATGTTTTCATTCTCAAAGGGACAAATTCGGCATTCTGTGGAACTGTCGTACCTTAGTCTTAGATTATTTTAGCCTTCAAATTCAGAGTGTAGAATTACTCGTTTTTCTGGAACTATAGAAATCGAAAGTAAAGTTAAAGTTTACGTTGAGGTATATTAATTTGAAGTAATTATGTTATTTTCGTGCCGTTTAGTACTTCCATAGACTTTCAATATATTAGTAGTAGCTTATTTTGCAAAAGTTCGGGATGAGTAAGATCATTTCAGTTCATCCTTCAGTACATGTTTCGGTTTTTACAGTAATTGTACAAGTAACTACAAAAAATATTGGAATAATGTCTCAATAATTTGGGAATAACTAGTACATTATAGGTTATCAACCGTAGACAATCTTTGAACGAAATCTCACTTAAAAGTAATTTTTCTCATGATTTCTGTTGGTAAAAAGTTTTCAAGAGTAGTTTTACTACACATCATTCTTAGGCATATAGGCAATCCAATAAATAATATTCAACACAGTAAACGTCACTGGAAATAAAACCCTAGAAGCTCGGTCTATTTTGCTTACACTGTTTCTAAAGTCATGTATGCCGGGGGATTTAATTTTACTGAAACTTGTTTTAGTTCCCGTTAAACACTGACACAATAACGATATGAAACTCCTCGTGTTCCGTTTACAATGACCTTCAATTTTCATTCTTTCCATCTCCAAAAATTGTAAATCACATTTCTTTGGCTGGTTCATGTTCTGCAAATGCAACAAAGAAAATCAAATAAAAAAATAATGAATATTTTTGAATACGACCAATATTAAAACTATATGTACACTTTCTCTCCTTCCTTTTGAGTAATTGTGTCCTTCATTTCCACTAGAGCCTTTTTAAAATTATGGTCGCATAAATTCCATCATAGTGTCGATGAATGCCTGATTTAAAAAAAGTTTATGGCATGGTTATTACACGGGTTCAGTCCTCCAGCTATGTTAAATGTAACACCAAAGGGAGATAAAACGCTAGTCATTTGTGTAAAAAGTGGAGACAAGAATCGGACACCAGTCATTAGTATAAAAAGGAATGAAGCAAGCGAGTAATTTGTGAGATTTCATTTAATATTATGCAGTTTTTGCATCTTAAATGCAGCGGAGAGCGTATGACCAGCGCACCTTACACAAAAAGACAAAATATTTCCCAAAGTTTGTTACCTCTTCTTCGCTATCGTCGTCATCTGTAGATTCTGTTAACATCGGTTCGCCAGTACCATATTTAGTGAATGAATGAACTATAGCAAATTCTACAGTAGTGGACAATACAAACACAAAACAAACAGCGATATATAAATCTAGAGCAGTAATATAGGATACTTTAGGAAAGTCGTTTCTGTTTTCTATACCCAATATGGTCATTGTTAAAACGGTGGTTGTTCCTGAAATAAGAAAAGAAGAAATCGAATCATGAATCCCCTTAGAAAATGCACGGCATTGCATTTTGTAAACTTCCGTTCTCGATGATATCATGGTGTTTAGATCCTTAACAGATTCATTTACCAAAGTAAATGTATATAGGTGTCACATACACTGCAGGTACACAAGGATATTCGGTTGGTGATAAACACAAGTGAAGTTACCTTACCTAGAGCTATCCTATCAGCAGTAGCTTCCCTGTTGATCCAAAAAGACACCCAAGAGAGAACAACCAGTAAGGCACATGGTACATACACTTGTATGATAAAATATCCAGCATGACGTCTTAAATAAAATTTTACTGCTAGTACTGAATGGTATTCTGCAAGGGAAACCTTAATTATTTAAAATCATAAAATGTAAGGCATATTCGGGTGCGTTGGGAACAATGAATGGTCGTCTTATGATTTACACTGCAACTGTGAAAATCGAGATATTGTGTTAATCACTCAACGAATTGCATGCGCTGTTAGTATTTATATTGTAAAACATCGTTAAAATAAATGCGTTTTAAGATACAATATTTCAATCGAACATCCACATTAATTCAACGATTTCCCACAAACGTTAAATAAGTAAGCTTAGCGATATCGTAATAGCAATGACAAGATCTGCATTAATACCAATACGTAGTATGCAAAAAAAAAAAAAAAAAAAAAATAGCGTTAAATAGTCTTAAAGGCACCATATCATCTTTGAATCGAGACAACGCAAGCCCAAATCACATGCATTTAAGGAATCCCATATTTTCGGTGAGCCATGAAGCCCATAATGTAGTGGAGTGCAAGGCATAACAGAATTCTAAAAGTACTATACCTCCTTTAACAAAGCTGGTATAATTTGTCATGGGATAACCAATCAGATCAAACGTAGACAAGGTTAGATGTGGATAAATATCTACCGGTGATGTCAATTTCCCTCGCCATTTATATTTCACATCAGAAGTGGAATAGGCAACTAAAATAAACAGCACAATCTTATAATAAGGTCAACTTTAAAACTGAAGAAAGAGAGCGCTTTGAGCAAAACACTATTCTAAAATGTTATTAATTAATGAACAATTTGTTAATTTTCGATCTGCTATGTTTGGTATTACTAATGTATTTTGGTTATAGTTTGTCTCTGTTTAAAGAACTTTTTCAAGTATGGATATTATTACTATTGAACGATAAGCGAAAAACGTATTATTTTTTAAACGGTAGTTTTAGATTATCAATAATATGTTTATTTTTTTTTTCAGTTTGAAATTCTCAGACAATTTCCTGAAAAAAATTTATTAACACTCTGCGTGAGATTTATTATTAATAAATATCGCAGTGATATGTATGTGAAGTATACGGACCGTTTATGAGAATTTCGAATTAACATAGATAAATCTTCAGAATATAACGGTTCCTTAGTGAATTAACAAAGTGACATTTTGAAATGGATTGTATAGGATTTTAATTGTTTTAAACTACCCTTTTCGTCATATCTGTTCCAAATGGCTTTTTAATGACAGATATTTTGGTAAATGAGCATTTTGGAACAACAATTGAACAATTTAGATGTCTGAAGCGAGCCCTGTAATTGCGAGATGGATAGTGTAGTTAAAGCACATTCAAATCTTAAAGAGATTCCAGAATAGATTCCAGTAGACTGTCAGAAGATTAACAAAAGAGTTCTTCAAGGTTTTCTGTCAATATATTGACAATTACAGCAATAGTAAAAATTGTTTCTACCAAGACAAGCCCAAAGTTTAGAAAGGCTTGAAATTATGTCAAAATTCTGTACCCAATTTCACACTTGTAACTTGTATGTGCCTCACGCCTCAAATGAGAAAAAGGTTCAGTCCCGTGTGCTGCAGGTTTAGGACTCTACAAGCATTTGAAAGCGATTAGAAGACGTATATCTTCATTATCCCAATAACGTTCATTAAGATTGAAGCCAAACACTGAACGCTGCTATAGTTGTCTTGATTATCCTGAATGGTACGGAAACGTTGAAGCCAGGCGTCGAACGCTGCTATAGCTTTTTTTTAAAAACCTTTTAAGCTACGGAAACGTTGTAGTTGAACGCTGTTATA
Source organism: Nipponacmea schrenckii (assembly GCA_030562195.1). Lineage (NCBI taxonomy): Eukaryota > Metazoa > Mollusca > Gastropoda > Lottiidae > Nipponacmea > Nipponacmea schrenckii. The sequence goes on from CM060202.1 coordinate 4,989,523, forward strand.
GCTGTCTTCATTAATCGATACGGAAACGCTGAAGTCATAGGACGAACGATTCTATAGGTTTCTTTAAAAACCTTTTATGTTACGGAAACGATGTAGTTGAACGCTGCTATAGCTGTCTTCATTAGTCGGTACGGAAACGCTGAAGCCATATGTCGAACGATGCTATATGTTTCTTCATAAACATGTCATGGTACGGAAACGTTGAAGCCATACGTCGAACGCTGCTATCGGTTTCTTCATTAGCCTGTTATGGTACGGCAACGCTGAAGTCATAATTATGTAGAACTCTGCTATAGGTTTCATCATTAGTCTGTTATGGTACGGCAACGCTAAAGCTAAATTTTAAACTTAACTATATTTAATGATAAATATAATCTAGAATCATCTCTATACTACCACAAACATCTCAAGAGTTCCTTTAAACCGAAATGAGAGTCGTTCAGATTTTTTATGTTAAGATATTCTACTATCACGTCAGTCAATTACACACTCATGAAGTGGAAAATTAGCAATAATCTTTCAAAATCTATCATTTCAATCACAAATTTCCTAGCGATTTAAACTGAAGCTCTTCTCAAGGCGAGCAGAAATATTGGTTTTGTCATTTCAATCAATGGAAAATCCAATTAAGAAATTTCATGGTGTTCGTTAAGATATAATTAGGCATCAATGAGCAATTTTACTGAAATGAGTTATTAACTAATGGTTTACGACATTCTGATATTTAAAAATATCATTATCACAAAAACTTATCAAGTCTTAATTAGCAAACGTTTCATGGTTGTCGTAAATTGTCGAGTTAAACGTTTAAATAATTTTTATTACATATAAAAGAAGCAAATCCAAAATGTACTTGAAAATCTGTGCCGCTACAATCCTGACCTCATGATTTCTATGAGACTAAGCTTGGCCGACTCGAGTGGACGTACTAATCAAAAGTAGTTTTGGTCAAATTGATATACTTTAAGTTGAGTTTGTGGACTTTTCTCAGTCATAATTTTAGCAATGTTTAGTTGTAAGTGTAATCTAAAAGGACAAATATTGAAGTGACATGTATAATGTATATGTATATTGGTGTAGCATCACAAGATTTTGCACTGTTATCAATCTCTATTTGTTATTATGATAGTGCTTTTTAGTTTAGTCTTATAATTTGGATCCTATTGATTTGCAGTCAAACAACCTGAAGTCACATGCAAAACCTTGAACTCTAAATGAGAATTAGGAATTTACATTGGAGGAGACCTTGATCTCGACTTCTATCCTCCTTGATGATACATCCAACCTGGTATAACCAGCTATCAATCAATCTAATAGCCAATTTAGTATTTAATATCGAAATCATGCTGGACATGGAAACTATTTATTAGAGCTTAACTTGTAGTCATAAATCTGCTAGGATCGACTTGTTTGTATGTGGTTCTATTAATTGATGTAGACTTAACTAATACGCTGTATTAATCAGTCTCCAAAGGTTGTTCATGTATTTACACAAGATATGTCTGTAAAGTGGCTGACTTTGAATAATGGTTTCTATTACTGTCATAAAAATGTTTTAATAAGCAGTCTCCGTTTCTTTGGTCTATTACTCAGATGCTATACAATATCGGATCTTCGAGTGTACATCAATAGACAGGCGACAAAGTCACTGTTGAAGCTCAAATTGCAGATCGCACTAAGGTACGCTGATGAACTACCATAAAAATTATGAATATGGCAATATGGAGTTTTAAATAATTATATACACAAAGCACTACAAATACGCGTGTAGAAATTCTTTATAGGCTGGTTTGTTGACAAAACCGAGACGGAGAGCTCCGGAATCTGATTTTGACTCGCTAATCGTCATTTGAATTGCAAAGGAGACGTAGCTATACATAATATACATCACTATAAATAAAATTGGAAAGAAGTTTTTATAAAAAAAATTCATATTTAGGTCGTGAGCACTTAAATTAAAAAGTTACATCAGAATCACACGTTATCGAATGCCTTGGTGCCATAGAATCGACTACGTACTTTTATCATTTATCCAATTTTCTTAAAATGTTTTTGGTTAAATTGACTCATAAATCTTGAATGATATCTATACTTTGAGACAGGTTAAAATAACACTGATCGTAAAGAATTGTTGTTTTACATATGGAGACAATATATCACTAAAAGGTTGAAGTGCTCGTTGCGATTGCCTTAACGTTTGTTCTTGTGGGTATAAATCATCATGTCCAACCAACACACCCATTATGCATACAAGCGGTTGTTGGTAGATGGCAAGTTAACGTTCACTTCCAGCGGATGCTGATATCGCAAATAAGGTAGTTGTTGGTATTGGTAGTTTGGATTACATTGAAGAGAATTTCGTATTTATAACTAAATATTGACCAATTAATTTTGACCTAAAAATCTTACAAGGAACCTCTGCAAATCAAATCAAATCACTCATCATATAATCGTCTTCTCATTTCCACACCTGCATAACCCAATATTCGATATACGGTGGGTATATATATTTGTTAAGTTAAAAATACATGTACATGCATATTAAAGGGCAATGTTTTCGCATCTCTAAGGTCTAATCTTACTTAATAATATATTAAATATAAGATACTTACAACTGCCAAAATAAAGCGGACATTGCTGAATATCCAGCGGGAACTTTTTTAGATTCATCATACAATTAGCTCTAATTGTCAGTCTGAAACACGCAAATCATTTTCAATAATCAATCTAATAGTTATCAGATGGCCTTGGGGAATTTAGAGTGAACTAGAGCTGAAGAGCTGAAGACAGCACTGCTTTGACCTCGACATTTTGCCCCATAGCTTTAAGGCCCTTTTGTACTACACTACCTTTCCAAAAAAAACATATAGATATACCTTCACTTAAAGTTTTGTCTTACCTTTGCGAATAAAGGATTCCACCGTCTGGACTTATTCGCAGGAATTTATTTGGTGTCGTGATGATATGAAGGTAAGAATTCTGTCCATTGTAAAAGACGGTATCGGGATGCCAGATTCTCTCCAAGATTTTGATGCCAAGAGAAACATTTTCTAAAGATATATTCAGAGACAGACGTTGGTCAACCCATGTTTGACGAAAATAGCAATCCAAGGAATATACCTAAAGCACGAAATAAAATAAAAAAGAATTTGTTAAAGATAATGTCATCACTGTACAGAGTATAGGTGAAGCACTTCGTTCATGGTTACGTGTTTCCGTGTGATGTTTATAAATTGTAACACAAAAGTTTTACATGATTGGGGGATTTCATATACATGTAACCTGTAGTTGTAATACAAAGATAAGCATCTGATTCTTTCGTACTCTTATTTAATGCCAAGGTGAGTCACTTATTTACATATAGTTGGTTATAGAAGAAATGTCGCTTGCCTGCTATATTACTAGTTGGATTTCCTGTGGATGAAGCGTTTTCATGTTTACACTGCGGAAAAAACCTGTATTCAATTTCAGAATGCAACTGAAATACTGATCTAAAAAAACGAAAAGTCAAGTCGACAAGCTACCTCTAAATCATTTATTCCCGTTAGAGGTGAAAAAAATAATAATATACATTACCATGTCTAACTCTGAAATTGGTCCCATTGATCTTAACAATATATCAGCATGAACAATGACAGGACCGTCTGTAATCAGAACAATATCAAAGTACATTAAACACCAGTAACATATTGTCGTTTAAATGTCAAAATTATCTAATAAAACAATCAATTATTGAAGATAAAATCAAAGGATAAAAGAAAATGCTGTAATCAAACTGGGGCTGTTAAGCAATAAATTCTACCGCATGGAATAATACATTTATAGGATCAATTTCCTTTACCAAATCATGAAAATCGTTTTTCAGTACGTATATATTGTATATATTATTGAAATCTAGTTTTAAAAAACCACTTACAATGGTGATTGTTCTACGCTAAGCGTAAAAATTTATACAGCGTTCAAAGAAGAAATCATTTGGTATGAGCACATAAAACCTTTGTATTTGAATGCGGATATCTTAAATGACATTATTTTTTACCATGTCAAACGGACGTAGTAAAATAATTCTTCAGGACTAATGCTCTTTAATATAATAACAAATAAGGCAAATTACTGCTAGTCGTTCATATAATAACGGAGAAAGAGGAAATTTGAAAATGATGATTTATATATAAAGTTTTCAGTTAGTAAATGGAATATAATCTACAGTCTAGACATGACAATACCATAGAGACCCTTTTCAACCTCATATTATATTTAAACTACCAGTGTATTATATAACTTGAAATATTAGATAGCATCTGAATATAGCCTAATGTGAAATTTATTCCCAGAGGTGCAAAATCTTAAAATTAGAAAGTTAAACGATATATATATATATTCCATTCCGTCGTTTATAATTCTTGTGTCAATACGGACATTCATCTTATAGCAGACTAATAAATTACATATAAGTCGCTATTATTTACTCCATAGTGTCAAAATTATTGGATGCACCTTCATCAAATACACTAACCATTTAATATTCCATGAAATGGAGTGGAGCTCTGATGATCCGCACATACAATACCAAATTGTCTCGTTAATAACTAGAGTCACTTGTCCTTTTAGTTTTATTCCCATGCATTAAAACTGAAATTTAAAGACTTATAATTTCAAAAATAAGATATAAATAGTTTAATTCCCAGAATATAAGCGAATTTGTATTTCTATGACATCAACTTATCTCGTATCTCGACTGAGCCGATAAATATCTGCAGAATTAAGATTATAGTTGTAGTCTCTACTACCCAGGTTAAAATGTTTGTCGGTATGATTGACCAACTCCGTAACCGAAGGTAAAGTTCGTTCTCTTCTCTTATTGACCAAATACTAATCGTAAAGACTAAGCTCCTGATCTTAGGTGATTTTAATATTCATTGGGAAAATACAAACGACTCTTATGTAAAGCGCCTTCACGATCTTTTGGAAACTCGATCTCTCCAACAGCATGTTAATGTACCAACCCACATGGCTGGGCACACACTTGATCTCGTGATTACACATAAAGATGAACTATCTATCAGGAACCTTTTAGTTGAAGACAAACTCATTTCAGATCATTATATTATACAATTTCGAATCAAAATTGCCAAACCAAAAAACATATGCAAAACCATTACATACAGAAAATTTAAGTCGTTAAACCGAGCAGAATTTGGAAATGAACTAAAAAAACTCGGAACTCTCTGGCATGCTATCTCTTGAATGTGTAAATAAGAAAGCGGAACTTTTTGTCAACACAATCCGAAACTCATTAGACAATCTTCTTCCTCTCAAATCAAAGACTATAACAGTACGTCCAGGAACAGAATGGTTTACGGATGAGGTGCTGCAAGCTAAAAGAGAAAGAAACAAAGCTGAACATTTGTGGCGTGAAACCAATCTTCAAATCCATAAAGATATTTACAAGGCTAAAAAGAACAAAGTTAATTCTCTGATTGCCAATGCCAAGAAAAGCTTTTATAATGATAAAATTGAAAATAGTGATAATTCCCAGAAAGAACTTTTCAGTGTTGTTCGCACGTTAATAGATTCTACTCAAAATACTAATGTCTTGCCTGATCATACGGATGTTAGCCAATTAACCGATCGGTTTGCACAATTTTTTATCAATAAAATCACATTAATAAGAGATGAACTACATAACCAACATTCCTCTGACGACTACAGTGATGCTATAATAAACGAGTGCAAAATAAGTTCATCTATCCACAGTTTTAGGCAAGTTACAGAATCAGAAATATCAGCTTTCATCAAAGCGTCAAGAACAAAATCCTGCTCATTAGACCCTATTCCAACACATCTACTAAAAGACTGTAGTGAAATATTAATTCCCTACATCACTGATCTTATCAACTCCAGTATCACAACTGCTATGTTTCCAGATATATTCAAAGTTGCCAATGTCGTCCCTTTAATTAAAAAGTGTGGTCTTGATAATAATATTCTGAAAAATTACCGTCCATTTTCCAATCTAAACTATATCTCTAAGTTTATAGAAAAGTGTATCCTGCACCAACTCTCGGATTACTTGAATACAAATAATCTTCTCGAGCCTTATCAAAGTGCTTACAGAAAAGGACACAGTACAGAAACTGCTCTCACAAAAGTCAATAATGACATCCTTCTAGCCTTAGATAATCAACAGTGTGTATTTTTAATACTACTCGATCTGTCTGCAGCATTCGACACTGTTGACCATTGTATTCTGCAGGATAGACTCCTACACAATTTTGGAATCTCTGGATCAGCACTTAATCTTCTAAAAAGTTACCTTACTAACAGAAAACAGAGTCCTAATTGAGGGCACTTATTCCAGTGATTGCGATATTCTATATGGTGTTCCACAGGGATCGGTGTTAGGACCTGTTCTTTTCACCTTGTATACATCACCACTTGGAAAGATTGTCAGTCGTCATGGACTCAGTTACCACATGTATGCTGATGATACACAGCTGTATCTTGCATTGAAACCCTCTTCGAACACAGATTTCATCAATAGAAAATGTACACTAGAAAATTATATTTCAGACATACGCAACTGGATGTCAAGAAACTTTCTAAGACTGAATGATGATAAAACAGAGTACCTACTCATAGGATCAAAGAATAATCTAAATAAATTACCCACATCCACATATATTAATGTTGGCTCTGCCCAAGTCACTCTTAATCAATCGACTAGAAATATAGGTGTTGTTTTCGACTCGAATATGGCCATGATCTCACAAATTAATAATGTATGTAAAAATTGTTTTTATCACATCAGAAATATTGGCAGGATAAGAGAGTTTTTAACAACTGATGCCACTAAATCATTAGTACATGCCTTTGTCACCTCTAGACTAGATAATTTCAACTCACTTCTTATTGGCTTACCAGAAAAACATATTAATAAACTCCAAAAGGTTCAGAACACAGCAGCTCGTCTAATTTCATTGAAACGAAAAACTGATCATATCACCCCTATTCTGTACGATCTACATTGGCTCCCCATACACTATAGATTAGAATTTAAGTTATTGTTACTTGTTTACAAATGTTTGAATGGCTTGGCTCCAAATTATCTGTCTGATCTTCTCACTCTTCACAATCCTACTCGTGTAACTAGATCTGCTCAAGACAAAACCCTACTAAAACCTATTTCTGTAAAACTCTGCACATACGGAGAGCGGTCGTTTGCATATCAAGGTCCTTTACTCTGGAATAAACTTCCAATTGGCATACGTTCCGGCACCACAGTTTTAAGTTTTAAAACATCTCTCAAAACTCATTTGTTTTTAAAGGCCTATCCCACTTTTAATTTTTAATTTTAATTAATCTTACTGTGTTTGAACTTGTCTTAAATCTAATTACATTCATTCTTAATATTCTGTGATTAATTTGATTTAATATTTCTTTTATTATTTGAATATTTTAATTATTTGCTATTTTTATTATTAGCTAGTTTAATCATTTGCTATTTTGATTACTTGGTTATTTTAATATGATTTTATATGTTTAATTTACCAATTGTACAGCGCTTCTGAACACTGTCATGGTGAAAGGAGCGCTTTATAAATGTTTTTAATAATAATAATAATAATAATAATTGGCTAAATCTTTAATTCACCCCCCCCCCCCTTCCAAAGCGATAGGCTTTTACCACCACTATCCAAGCGATATATCTTCTTTATGAGCCCATTAAAATGCAATAAATGTATGACGACTTCCATTTCTTTATTGGAATATAACAATTTAAGTAGACTTTAAAAAAATTAACGACGGGTGTGTTTTAGATAAACTTTCAAATAAATCAAGGGACCGATTTCTCTTGATTTTTGTATTTGGTTTATCCTAATTTGAGCTAACAAATATTTTGACCTACGAAATAAAACAGCCCCCCACCCAATAATGGTATTGGTAGTACAATAATGGTTACATCAAACCAAATGTCAGACTAAAAGCTTCGACAAACAAATCCCAGTTTCAATTTGCTTTAGATTCACCTAAAGGTCTTATCAACTTAATTGAATTTGAAATTTCAGTGCATCTGAAAACCGCCTCCAACATACTTGATCATCTTTCTTGTGTTGAATCCAATATTTTGCTTGGTCAATAAATCAAGTCAGACATTTCTTATCAGGCAAATGTTCTAAATTAAATTTGATTTGAAGAATGTATTGCACTTGTCAGGAAATCTCTTAAATTAGGAGAGAAAGAATCACCTTTGAGGTTTTCATCATGCCCTGGTAGCGATTAGGAATCCCGATATTGGAAAGAATTCGTCACAAAAGATATTTGTATCTGTCGACGTGGAAGAAATACCAAATCAGCTGTGAAATTTGCTCTTGTAACTAATTTATTGAAGCCCTCCCGTATGTATTACAAGGTGCCATTAATCAATTCAACTAATTTAAAGCCGATCTTTTTCCATTTCCGATTTATTGGCTTGAGAAATGACCATAAGTTATTTGTTTACACATTTTGATAATCATTTCTGATAGATTATTACAAACATTTTCGGAAGATGGCGACAAGAAAGATATAGAAACACAATTTCAGTTTTCGAATTGACTGGTATTTTTAAACATTGTAAATTTAACTGTATTTCTCGGTATTTCTTGTATTTTACGGATATTTCTTCTTAACTTCATTTGCCAAGCTCTAATTCTGTCCCATATTTTCTTCCTATTCCAAATTTGAAATATGATATCCGCCATTTCCGGTCAGACAAAGAAGTCTTGACGGCAGTTGAGGAGTGGGTCAATGAAAAGGATCATGACTTTCTCAGTTCTAGGCGGCTGGCACTTGAACACCGTTGGTCTAAGTGTAATAATAATACTAATAATAATAATAAACAACTCTTTATTTTACATGGGTCAGAAATGGGCCCAATACACAAGGACAAGGTCTTGTCTCACATTCAGCCCATGGGGCAATACATTGGGAAAAAAATCAACACACTAGAGGGGATAGCATCGAAAAAAAGAGGTGGATCTCAATCGGAAATTAGTTAGACTGGTTACTTATTGACTCGTATATCAATAGTATGAATAACGTACACATTCAACTAGGCATTAAGATATATAGTTACCGTTTGATGGTGGTCGAACTCTTTTATCATAACCATGTAATAATCTATCTAGTAGACTGGACATATTCTTTAACTTATGTGATCCATGTACGCCCAACACACAATTTATACTGAAAAAAAAGGAAAATGTGTCTTAATATTCAAAACGCTAAAATATAAACAGTTGCGTTATAGGATTCAAAAGATGTTGAAGTGCTGTTTTTTACGAACAAAACAGATACACATGACAACAACAAATTAAACATTGTTTTTGACGTGGAATCAGCATGATAAGCAATAAATTTCTTTGTACAGCAATTATATATCAAATGATAAGTAATAAAACCTAGAAAGAAAGTCCACAAAGATAAATACTTCTATTTTTCCTTGTCTGTCTCCGACAGGGACAAGCATCTTTTCACTTAAGCGGTAAGTAGTCGTGGAACCTAGTTCAAGATCAAAATTTTAAATTCCTTACTTTCATTGTCATTTTACATGCATTGGACTTTTGTTAGAATATCACATCAATATAGGCCTATACAGGACCAGATCAAATCGATCTAATAGGGCGTCTTTCAAGAGATTTTTTTTCTCTCCAGATTATTCGATAGTGACTGGAATTGCATTAAATATCGATTTCTTACTTAAACTTCTCATCAATTTTAAGCTAAACGATTACCCTGGATGCATCATTTTTCTTTGTCTAAGCTATTAATTATGATTAAAGTAGCACTGTTGTAAGAATGGATGAATTCCAGATCTCACTTTAAGCCTTAACTTGACAGTTTTCTCGTCTTAAACTATCATTATTAACCAATTATTGGTACATTTTGAATGCAACTAAAACCATGTTTTTGGTCATTCTGTTTATCCTTGGACCTAATACTCTCACACTTTGCATAAAGTAGGTACCAAATTTAAATTATTGCATGTTCATACTATGGTGTAGTAATCCATTACACAGTTGTATGAGTACATAACGTAAATGTCATGGCAAAGTGCTTTTAATGTTGTTTCATTGTTCTTGATGTACTAGTATCCGAAATAACTCAGGTTAACTCCTAGATCAAATTCTATACATTTCCATTCAAAATACTAGTCAGAATATTTTCTATTTCGTTTCTTGTTGTTTTCTACAAGATTTTATAAGAGCGATATGTTGTACATGATCCACAAATGAATTCAAAGAAGCTGAAGGACAGACTTTGATATGACACCAGTTACAAGATGTAAACAATAAGCTTGTTTTTATGGTGGTTATCATGTAGCAGTGTTCAATGAAATGAATCAGTCTAAATGGTTTATCATAGTCTATATTATATAATTACATAATAAGTTATTTGTACATCAGATTAGCTTGAATTCCTCCTCAAATTGATCACCGTCTAGAACTTTTTTAAAGTTGGTATGCCGCATATAAGAAAGTATTCTGTTACGCTATGTCCATGGTTCCTCTTTCAGTAAAGTGATAAAAGAAATACTTCGACCAGCAATTTGTCAAAAGGTGTATAAATCCGCAGAAGATAATAATAAATACTTAAAATAGTACTTAAAAGCAAGAGTCTTTCCTGGCAGGGGCATTAATATGCTGACCCCAAAAAAATTTCGTTGGCCACTCTAAGTACTTCGTATTTTTTAATAACTTCCAGCCCTTGACAACTCTGTCACCCAATGATTCATGGAAAGTTCACTAAGTTTGAAGAGGAGCATCTGAGTACATCGTTGTGTTTCCTTACGTTTACGATGACTAACCGTTACAATACATCCCTAATTCTGGCCTCTTAGCAGTTGGTATCTGAGATATTATAAATAATCACTGACAAGTGGGAATTGATGTAGAATAATATTGAATCTTTCTCTCACTCAAAAAATATCGGATTTGATCAATAAAACTTTGGCGTTATAGTACCAGTTTCAAAAATTTAATTCAGAGAAGGATATCGCCTTCATCATCATCATTATCATTATTAATAATCATCATCATCAATCATCATCATCATCATCTATCAATCATAATTTTCATATAGTAACATCAAATTATGCAGTAGAACATTATAGGGTAAATCATGAAACTATCTATTTTTTTTTTTTTTTTTGATTTTATCGATGTGCAATGTAGGAAAGCTGACTTTAAGCTCTTTTTCTTCCTTAGGCATTCAAATTTTATTTAAAGTAGACTCTATATAGTAATGTCTAAGGCGATAAAAATCCATTCACGATAATGTGGTGTTTGCTTTGTTACCGTAAACTATTTTGAATTTAATTAATTGCCGTCTCCCTTAAGTGATATTGAAATAGATTGACCTGTCGAAGTCATAAATTTGCATTTGATGACCAGCCTTTTCTTTATCGTTGTAATTTAACCCAGGGATCCTGTTAGAATCTGATCTGGTTACTTTTGCATCTACAAACAAATAATCAACGAAACTTATTGAAATGCAATAAAAAGGCAGCTCTTCATGCACCAAGCTTAGCTAAATATATCCTGGTTATGGTCTGATAAAGCATTATTGGGGAACGGATCGAGAACACTTCTTTTGTTGACAACAACAAAAAACTATGTAAAATTTCAATTTTATTTCGAGCGTTACAGATTAAATTGAGTCTCTCCAGGCTTTCTAACAATTTATTGCCTGTTATATATGCTTTTAGCGTTCTTTAACCAAATTGACAAGGATTTTTTTGTGATTTTGTACAATATTACTTAAATATTGTAAAATTCAACATCAAAGAGAAAATTTTATTGCGTTCAAGAAAAAAATTATATCAATTTAAGAGAATATTCATCATTGATAAAAATATATTTTATGAATTTTAGGAGATACTTATACTTAAGGAAAAAATGAATATGCTAGGACGACAATATAATGATAATGTGAATCACAATTGAATTTTATGAGGTAAATCTAATATGCTAGTGAACATGCTTTTCAAGAAGTCATTATATAATGATTTGCAGGAGATAATTTGAATGTAATTTCACATATAATGATAAAATAATTGAACAAGTATTGGATATATGAGGTTATGAGGTGCAGAAAAATAGTTAAAAGAAGATTCTTCAGTGATTTTGAAAAGATAATTTTGAAGTTCAGTTGATGATCAATATAGCATGAAAACTTAAAAGGAATAAATTGAACTTGTTGGTGTTTGTGATTGTCTTCTTGGAGACATTGGACTAAATTAGCCTAGTTTTAACGAAATCTCGAAGGTAGGGTAGCCCAGGCCATGACCTACGTCATTTATGAATATAGAATATGATACAAGCCCGACTTGAAAGATAATGTAAACACACCTATGGTATTTTCTGAAGACAAGACTAGATTACTACTACATCTTTATATCCCATATTTTACAAGGAGAGGCTAAAAAATTACTTTCACTGTAAATGATCCTTTCTACCGGCTAATCCTTGGCCAAACCTCTTGGCAATAATGATCTTTCCTGGATTTACCGTACTCATTTACAGCTGAGTCGACTTGAATCAAGAGTGCTGAGGGCTTTTTCAAGGTCATTGTTCTTTCACACGCCAATCGAGATCGGAACCCATTGCTGCGATTTGTGTGAAGTAACCAAGTAAATGTAAAGAATCATCGCTCTATCCGACTGTGCTTAAGGAACAGTGCTGGTTGGCATCGATAGCAAGACATGATATATTTATATATGAACAACTGGTGCCACTTTGAGGTTGATTGTATCAGAGAATCTACAATATTCCCAATCATGTATTTTAAGGTGGCTCTAGTAGACCTGTAGACTAACAGAATTGAACAGAAACTACCGACCGACATGGATCAACCATTCAAGATTTATTGCACCAACGACTAAATCATCACATATGCCGCTATTGATATACTTAAACTACTTAATGTAAATAGATATCATAATTGGATAATTCGTTCAAAAAATATCTAAAATTTACATTCTAGCTATTTCTATAGATATCGACTTTAGGGCTATACTTTCAAACGCGGATAATTCTAGTTCGACGGTGAGCTGTGAACACTATACTGATTAGCTCAGCTAAAAAAAACGTGTTCGAGACTAAGCTATTGTCGGTCAAATGAATGACGAAAATTAGCTCTTGTTGGAGCTGTCGATTCAATCAAAAATGTACATATTTTTTTCTCGCGTCGGCATGCAGCGAATCCTTTGACATGTTTTCAATCTTATTTTATTCAAACAGAAAACTACTTTAAACATGACATGTTCTAGCAAACGGGATCAGATCATGATGTCCTTTCAATAACTGCTAGAGGGAAACGATAAGATGTCATTAGATTTTATTAGATATCATAATAATATCTTACGATCCATTAAATATCTTTAACATCAATTTCTCCAGTTATTACTTTATTTCTAATATTTCTAAGGAAAACAACAATAAAATTGTATGGCAGTTAAAGATTGTAATCACGCCAAGCCTTAATATATGTCGAACACTTGGCGTTTATGAGTGGAAATAAAATGTTCTTTAAATTTTTACCCACTTCCATAAACAAAGTACCAATGCTAATAATAATTGGTAAAAAAAGACATGTTTTAGTGTTTTTATTCAATTACTTCATATTGATAATTCAAGTATTCGTTGAAAAATTCAAGACCAATGGGTCGGGAGATCGTAAAATAAGAGAGAATTGAAACATTTGGGGTTGTGTTAAGAGCCGTTTTCTAATAATCTGAAGTTAATTGCGAACAATTCTGTTATTTATTGCATTGTTCAAGTATTTAATAGAAGTTTTCAAGATAATCTCAATAGTACCAAATAGAAGCTACGATTTGCCCCGATAAATATGAGTAGGTCAAATAGCTCTCAGTCAAGAATCCTCATGTCAAACAGTTCGTTAACCTATTTCAAAATTAACGCGGTACTCGTAAATATTGAAGAAAACCTATATCGTTAAAGATATCTCCCATCGTCACAAAAAGTACTTGTTACTTTTAGATCAGATTAGCAGTTGATCATTGTTCATCAAATGTAATAATCCCCTAGTCTGTATTCTGTCTCACGAACCACGCCATATATAGACATTTTATAGACTATTTAATGCTTTGTTTTTCAGATCAAACCGTTGTCAATGACTGTTAAATACCAAGTTCATTTGTTTTGTTTATTGGTTGTTACATTTGACTTATTATATAAAAAAGTTTAACGATCTTATTCAAGTCCGAGCAATATATAATAACAATTTTTTTAACCTTTTTTGGGGGGTCTAATTTAAGTTTTTTCTTTGGATGTAAGTGCATAACATTTATTTACATGTACATTTCAATCTATCGCCTTTGAGACTTTAACTTAAAACCCCCCTCTTCTTTAAACTAAAGCGCAAAAGACCCAACTGAAAACAACGCTTATTATAATACTCATATCCCGCCCTCATAACTAATAAAACCTCATAACATATAACATGTCTTTTATGGCAAATTGTCAGCTAGCATTAGAAGAAAACTCGAAATGACACAAAATATAGAACTTATCTCTTTTCAGGTTAAATCACGGCCTATCCAAATGAGTCGAGTGGGAATATTCCGAGAAAAAACATTCTCAAGTGATAATTAATTTTATTTTCTTATGAATCGTAATAATGTTTATGTCTAGAGGAAGGTAATATGTATGTACTTGAGTACCATCCAACTTCGGGAACCTGTCATTTTAAGAGCGAAAATAACTAAAGCAGAATGCCTACGCATATAATATACGCAATATTGAAATGAAATGAACTCAATATCACACGTGAGGGTGTTTGTGTTGTGTGCAATTTTTTTAATAATACACCGGTGGCTCAACTAAGATGGGACCCCAGATTAAAATATAAATTTTTAAAAACAAATAGACAAAAGTCAAAAAGAAAAAGATCCCCCCCCCCCCAAAAAAAAAAAGTTAAAATTCGTACTTCACTGCTAACTGACGTGTGTAAGCTGAACTAAATGCAAGATTCATATAACTATCTATTAAACCTTGGTTATCAAAGTGCAACTTGACATTTGGAAAGTGACATCTGAAAGCTGTATTTCAACAGCTATAATAACATATTATATTTTGATAACTGTGTTATCTTCAATTCAATGATGTGTTCGAGTAGAATTAAATTGCGAATGTGGATTAAAGATAAGTTCATCTTGACATTGATACACATACCATTAAACTAAATTCAGATCCTATCGGAACAGTTGACAGTAAATGTAAACTTATACTTTTCGTATAAGACGAGGACTTTCGTAGATTTCTTATGTGATTCGGGGCACACAATGGTCGAAATAGAAAAATGCGCACTCTGCTCTTGGGTTTGGGTCCCGAAGATATTGTGTAAATAGTCTAGAAATAGTACTAGAAATAAAAGTATTCGCATAATTCCCTCAAATTAACTTCATATTTGAAATTCTTCTTTCTTTTACCATTGAATCGCAGTCTCAAGAATAGTGAGTCGCCGTTTTAACTTTCAAACACTGATATTTCTAGGAATCCATTAATATGAAGACTCAAATTTCGACTGCGAACTGTGGACAATATTACTGATTAGCTAAGCTCTTCTTAGTCCCTTTTCTCGGACTAAGGTACTATTGGAATGGCGAATATATCCTTTAATATTGTACATCTGATTGTACTTCCACACTTTGTAAGATTACGTGCAGCTTAGACATTATTTTATCATTTTACTGTTTTTGTCACATTATCCGCAAGTTATAACTCACAATCCCTTACGAATCGAACTGTAAATAGCATCATAATATAAGCCTTGTCGTATTCCTTGTGGCCGCAGGTCATAACTCATGATAAAGAAACTGTCAATTTCTAGAGAACTTCTTTGATCTTATCTAATTCGGTCAAATTAAATTATTTCAGTCGATTAACAGGTTGTAAAAGTGGCTTCATATTGGATATTGAAGATGTACTATCAATAACATTGCGGTAAAGTATCAATGAGACAAATTACTTTAGATACTGGATTATATTGACTCAATACCACTTTCATTAAATCTAAACCAGGTACAAACGATCTACGATCATGAAAATGTTTAAATTGCTCTACAACACAAAGAACAAAAACTTATATTTGGCTGTTGGCATTGTATCAATGTGTCTCTTGCTAAAGGAGTCCATCATGACACATCTGAAATCCTAACCCAGATTGATACACATTTTAACATCTGAAACTACTCTTTATGATGCTATGTCACTTAAATTAGCTGAGGATTCCCATCATGAGTATGTTGCGATAACATGAGTCTGTTGCGATAGCACTTAAATTTGCCTCATTTGCCAGTTTCTCAGGTGAGGATTTCAATTTGGCAATGCTGGGATAACTCAATTGCCGGTTCTTCAGGTGAGGATTCCACTTATAACAATGCTGTCATAACTCAATTGCCGGTTCTTCAGGTGAGGATTTAACTTATAACAATGCTGCTATAACTCAATTGCCAGTTCCTCAGCCGAGGATTTAAACTATAACAATGCTGCGGTAACTCAATTGCAGTTCCTCAGCCGCGGATTTCAATTACAAAAATGCCGGGATAACTCAATTGCAAGTTCTTCCGCTGAGGATTTCAATTTATAACAATGCTGCGATAACTCAATTGCCAATTCCTCAGCCGAGGATTTCAATTATAACAATGCCGCGATAACTCCATTGCTAGTTCTTCCGCTAAGGATTTCAATTTATAACAATGCTGCGATAACTTAATTGTCAGTTCCTCAGCCGAGGATTTCAATCATAACAATGCTGCGATAACTCCATTGTTGGTTCTTCCGCTGAGGATTTCAACTATAACAATGCTGTGATTACTCCATTGCTAGTTCTTCCGCCGAGGATTTCAATTTATAACAATGCTGCGATGACTCAATTGCCAATTCCTCAGCCGAGGATTTCCATTATAACAATGCTGCGATAACTCCATTGCTAGTTCCTCGGCTGATTATTTCAATTACAACAATGCTGCGATAACTCAATGCTAGTTCTTCCGCTGAGGATTTCAATTTATAACAATGCTGCGATAACTTAATTGCCAGTTCCTCAGCCGAGGATTTCAATTATAACAATGCTGCGATAACTCCATTGCTAGTTCTTCCGCTGAGGATTTCAATTTATAACAATGCTGCGATAGCTCTATGGCCAGTTCCTCAGCCGAAGATTTCAATTATAACAATGCTGCGATAACGCCATTGCTAGTTCTTCCGCGGAGGATTTTAACTATAACAATGCTGCGATAACTCAATTGCCAGTTCTTCGGGTGAGGATTTTAATGCTACGATAACTCCATTGCTAGTTCTTCCGCTGCGGATTTAAACCATGAGTATATTGCGGTGACATTTAAATCCGTAACAATACAATTGCTTCAGATATAGAATCAACGCCATAAGATTTCACTAAGAAAAACATATTTTACTTTCAAAGTTCGAGTATCTTGGTAATTCTGAAGAGAATTAAAAATAAAATATCTAATCTAAATCAATAATCTTGTAAGTCCCTCAGGTACTTGTCATTTTTTTTTATGAATTTAATTGAAGTTTGATAAAATGGTTTAGGCGCTTGGAGAAATAAGACAAAACTTTCATGGTAAAAGAAGATAATAACAAAATAAAAAAAAATACGTTATGAAAAGTTAAAGATAAAAGCATAGCTCATTTGTTTGCAGTTTTTTTTTCTCTTTCTGGTCTCGTTTCAGATGGTCTCAATGTACACTTTCTTGAATATTTGGTAAAAATCATTTACACATGTCCACGTTCTGGAGTATTTGGTAAAATTCATTTACACATTTTAAAGATCTGGAATATTTGGTAAAAATATATCTACACAAGTTCACGTTCTGGCGTATTTAGTAAAAATCATTTACATATGTTCACGTTCTGGAATATTTAGTAAAAAGCAATTACACATGTTCTCGTTCTGGAATATTTGTCTGGTAAAAATCACTTACATCTGTTAGCGTTACACATGTTTTCATGTTCTGGAATTTTTGGTCAAAATCAATTATACAT
Source organism: Nipponacmea schrenckii (assembly GCA_030562195.1). NCBI lineage: Eukaryota > Metazoa > Mollusca > Gastropoda > Lottiidae > Nipponacmea > Nipponacmea schrenckii. Next base: position 5,007,597 of record CM060202.1, read on the forward strand.
ATATTCACGTTCTAGAATATTTGGTAAAATTCATTTACATAGGCAAAATGAACTTAATATTGCTATCGTATTTGAAACAGTTTGAACGAGGGATGAAAAAATTGTCTTCAATACTAACTACAATTTTTTATACTTAATAATATGTTATATAAATACGAGTTATCTGAAGTTATTATACAAGATCTTATTACCGCCTTCTATCAACAATACCCTACAATTATTAGACACGGAGTCGCACATTTAATATGTCTTTAAGATTATCTCAATTTCGTAGTTTCGTTTCATCTGCCATCTTTATACTGATGGATCAAAAAACGTATGAAAGCAACGATTTTGTCGTAAAATTTTGAACCCTCACGATTTATTTAATATCATAACCGAAATGGCAGTGTTTTATTTCGGTCGATAGATTTTAGTTAGAGGGGGGGGGGGAACTACTATCTCGTAGTTCCGGGAAAGCACGGGCCTAGGAATCAGACCTAATTTTTATTTCCTTGCACCGATCGGGATTCGAACCCACGGCACCTAGTCGCCTGGCAGACGACATTCCAACTCGCTAACCACTGAGCCATTCACCACCATAGGTGTTCGGTGAAATTCCCATTACAGCTGATGCTTTCGATAGTCAATTCGTTATCAACCTCCACCCATCCCGTAGTAGTTGAGGTTCACTGCTTGACTAGATTCTGCGCTCACATGCTCGGAAATATAGATATATAAGTCATTGAAACTTATGTTGCTTTCCGACTTTTACAAGTAGCGACGTGTGCCTACACCCACCTAAAAGCGATTTATATGCTTATAGATTATTTAATAATTTAATACTTCCCTTTATCTAAACCTAACGAATATTTCATATTAATAGGGGTTACTAACGTCTAAAATTAGAAAACTTGGACTTCCCTTTTAATGTGAAAGAAATATTCAGTTTACATCCGTCTTAAAGAATTCTATCCCCAAGGTACAAAATGAAGTCTGTTATAGCAAGACTATCCAATATTTATACTGAAACGTAATTAAATTCGTCTTAATGCTGGACTTGATCGTTTACATTATAGAATATACGTTTAACCCTTGTGCTTTTTGTGAGTTAACCCTCCAGCGCCAAACAATACGGTCTATTTCCTTCGGGGGATATTTTCGACTTATCCGCCGATTTACTAACTTAGTTATGACGTCACAACTTGTGACTAACAATTGTACTGTTATTTTACTATCCGACTAAAACGTAGTCGGTGCTAAAATTGAATAAGATATATATTCTTATTAAAGTTTATCAATGAATACTCTTCTTGTGCACACATTCTACATTCTACACTAACTTAATTTTGTCTGGAAATTATAATTGCATTATAGAGCCACTCTAAATTTTGTAGACATGTATTGACAAAATTCATAAAAGCCTTCTATATCCGACAGCATCAAAATGGGCCGCTAAACTGCTCTGTAAGAAATATCCTAAGTTAAAATAGCGAATTTGAATTCTTATTAACGCAAACTTAACCATCCACTTTTAAACTTATCTAGAAGTTGAAAAAAGTTCTAACGAATCGATGAAGTTCCCTATCATCATAACTTCCAATAGTTCATCAATGCCGATACTCGAAAGTAACTTTACAAAACTGTTTGAGAAGTTTGGTAAAAACTCTAAAGGTTTGTATGCTAACTGGTCCGTGCTCCAAACTGTTGGTTAATTAATACTCATTAGTCCAAACAGACACAATCGTAAGCACAGTCCGCAACGTTTTTCTAGACACATGTACTTCGTTTAAGGCCGAATAAAAGTTGCTATATTGGATACTTAAAACCGTTCAACTTCTCATCAATTAAATACTAACAATCAAAGTTACAATAAAATAATATAATTTGCCTACCCCAGAAAGACCAGAAGACTTCCAAATATTTCCTTTTTCATACTAATATCTTTGTATCTGATGTTCAAAGTTCCACCAGTTTCAAATCAGTTGAGAATTAAATAACATTTAGGCAACCATTCGGAATAAGTCATCCGCTTTCAGTTAATCACATTTAAGTAACGATCTGTATAAAGGTTACAACAAGATTTTAAAAATCCAATCTTCGTTAGTGGCAAAAACTTTAAGGAATCACAACTCTTTTAAAGAACTAAGTATTTGTTACTAAAAAGTTTAAGAAACAGAAGAAACGCGACATAACTTTTCTTCCTTGTGTCCGTGTTCGAATTATTGATCGGCTTCTGAACGTGGATTTTGGTGCCGACGTTTACAATCAGCCTATTATAATACTTGTTAGATTGCAGTCAGCTGGTCTATTATGTCTCCTGATTTCTACAGAACAGAAGGACTTTTTGAAGTTCAAAGAAAAAAATTAACTAGAAATAAGAAACATCGTATACATCTTCCTGCTATTTGATCTCATTCTGACGGCTTGTTTTGAAACATTTCCGTTATGTTGCCTCAAATAATTAAATTTATTTGAACCTAATTCTAGCTTCTTAAAACATTTATTTTCTGTCCCCGATGTCCCGCTGTAGAAGATTTTATTTTAATTCTTACAAATGGATATATTACATAAAATAACATTGCCCTGTTTAGTTATATGCAACGGTATGATATTGTCCACATCTTGCCCTTAATTCAACAATTCTATATTCTTTTAATTGGAGACCAATAACCTCCCTTGATAGACCATACGTCACCATTAATATTATCCAATCAAAAATCTGGTAACATTTGGTGTACAAGGATGGTGGTCAATTTCCAGATGTGATCTTCAGCAATGGCAAAATAGAAAGGGGCATCATTCATTCGTGGCAAATTATTGAACCGCATGTCATTTCAAATATATATGAATATTATTAATATGGGGGCAAAGATTATAGAAGAATTTACACGTTACGACTATAAATCATCCGTGAACGTTGAAACTCAATTATCAGGAAATTAATTTGGTACTAAAATTTTGCGTCTGGTTATTCGAACATTTTCTCGAAATGTTTTGTTCTAATGAATCTAATTGTTCGAAAAGTATCAAGATTAATTACGAGAAAATGGGATTGCGAAAGCAACATTACGATATTGATCATATACCACTGTTGCTAAACGAATATGGGTTATATGTCGTCTTTGATCTTCGTGGTCCCCTTTAATTGACACCAGTAAGGACTCTCGTAAAGAGGGAAAATATAATGATAGTTAAGTGATCAACTTGTAGGATTTGAACATTGGCAATACAAAAATCAAAATGTAGTAAGGCAATTAAAGTCCACAAATCACGTAGTTAGAGTCAAATTACATCCAACGATGATCATCTGAAAATGTTTGTTTTAAGCCGAATGAACCAATCTGTAATCTTATACTATTGTACAATACAAAAAGAAATCTCAAATCACGGAATACTCGAAGCTAAATAATGAAAGGAAGACGATCTGTATCAATATTATTAAAGTCTAATGAAGCTTACTCCTATAAGGAGTGGTGTTTACTTGAAATGAAGTACATAAGTGAATAAGGCGAAAGGAACGGAGCTAAGCAAACGGGTCTGAAATAAATTCACAATGACCGGATTTATTTCCGACCGCTTTATAAGAAAACTCGTTGATAGGGGGGTAGCTAGGAATGAGAGAATATAACGAGTATCCATCTACTGTACGCTCATAAGGAACTATGTTCTTCAAGATGCTTCAAGATGACAGAATACTCCATTTTAAGTACATCATTTAAAAACCTTTCAATTTTCATGTGTCCTTTTATAACATTAGATCCATTTATTCCGTTACTTTTAGATGACTGACTCTACAATATCTGCCCCATCCTGCTTCATTTAACAAATAATCTGTTTTCTCTTTGGTGGCTTTAAAACCTGGGATCTGAAGCAAACAAAATGCTACATAGATGAATTATTCTAACCGAACAGCGTAAAAGAGTACGTACTGAATTTTTTCTTAAATACATCAAATGTATTCAATCGTCAATTTTAATCAGGTTTTCTTCACCTTGGGGAAAACAAAAATATTCTTGACAAACTATGGTTCATATTTTAAGCATTTATTTTTCAGTGTTTGTTTTAGAGAAATGACTCTCTGGCATTCCTAGACCGTTTCTTTTTATTCTACAAATACATATAAGAATGTTCAAAAATAACTGTATTATATAATAGGCCGAAAAAGAGTAAGAATCATGGTCTGTTTGGTCATGACATACACCAGATCAATTGATACAGTTAAACATTAGTCTAATAAATCATTGTGCCCGGTCATTGAAGTTGCCATGACAAGATTAAAATGTTCAAAATACCTAGATAATTATCTAGAACTTCAACCATTAATGGTCACAATGCTGAACATTGTTATCTAGAGCTTCGACAGCTGCTTGCCACAATGCTGAACATCCTCATCTAGTGCTTCGACTGCTGCTTGCCAGAATGCTGAGCATTGTTATCTAGAGCTTAGACTGCTGCTTGTCAGAATGCTGAGCATTGTAATCTAGCGCTTAGACTACTGCTGGTTACTAGAGGGAAGTCGCTTCAAATGTTTCTGATCACTATTCTGAAATCTTGTCCAACGGTCTTTCGCGTGCATAGATACGGAAATCGGACATCTTTGTCTGCTGTAAAACCAAATATTTAGACGATATATTAGTAGGGTGTTCAGACTTTGAAATAAATGGCAATCACTTTTTAGATAGATCAGAAATCTAAATATTGTATTTCTTGACGCCCATTGACTGTTTTCGCCATTCGTATAAAGCTGATATGTGCATTATAACCAGCCTTTTTATAATGTAATGTTGAAAAAGATATCGTAAGGAATAGGATTCATTGCCAGAATAATGTCTATTGATCTAAGTGGATATGATGAGTTTTTCATATGAGTTAGGTTATTATCCATACATCAGAAAAAACAGTGACAAAACAATCACCTTATCGACCAAAAGAATGACAGCTTTGAAACGTTATCAGCTATCAACTACTTCAACCGAAAATACTTCTAATAGGATTATAGCAGAATACACTTGAAATTATTCCATTTTCTTGATCAAATGTATATTTTTGAACATTTTTTATATAAGAAAATACCCTTAAAATAACTTTCTTTAAAGGGGCACAATCTTGATTTTTAGTGATCATTTTGGGCCTTTGTTACATTTAAACAGTCCTCAGAAATACTCAAGCTCTAAGAAAATCGCAAAATACCTTGAAATATACCTCAAAAATTTCACTTTTTATTTTTTTCCGTGCTGAACGCGGCTGGTCTTCAGTCAGTCTGAAAATTGTGTGTCCTGTTGATAAAATCTACAATTGTTATTACATGTACTTTCTTTTTGATTTACCAGTGTGGGCCTGCGCAGTAGTCTATTTATAACTCTTTGATTTTCCAATATGGCGGGACGTTCATAATATCTTAAGACATTATGATTTTCAAACACGGATAAATATGTATACCCATGGATTTGAAGGCTCAAATTTCAAAGGTAAGCTCTGTAGACTATGTCTGATTAGCTAAACAAAAGATTTCATGTGTTTGAGGCTGTCGGATGATTGTCCGAAACAAATCAAGCCTGTGCCCCTTTAAACTCTGGCCGTTGGATGTTTGAAATGAAACAGAAACACTAGAATCAACATGTTAATATTTTCTTATCTTATTGTCAACTTATTATTAGTTAGTTAATGATACCAACCCTGAAAATATATCTATATATATTGGATTACGTGATATTGGATGGTTATAATTAGTAGTTATAGATAAAGTTAATTACCATTACCAATTCAATGAATATCATATATATATAACTTCTAATTATAACAGAATACCACGTAATCCAAACCCATATTTATCTTAATACCAGCAACTTAAATATAGTTTTAATAGTCCTTTTATGTCCGTTGTTCTTCAACTTATACGTATTTTAACTAAGTAACCCAGGGTGTCCCTTTCAAGGTTTATTCTTGTCAACGAACCAAATATTTTTATTTACAAGTAAGGCACACATTGGAGGTAAAGTGTATGTATGTATGACTATTTTCGTTTTGCTTCAAAATATTACCAGACAGGTTTGCGTATGTCTTATGATGTTTAGTAATCACCGAACAATTATTCATCATTCTGTACTTGGTAATCCTGGCACTGTAGTGCTGTTTCTTCGTTATTTTATATTTTTAAAATAGCGTAGACCACCATTTTCATTTCATCTTCAACGATGTGCTCTGGGCATGGTATCAAACAGTTGGCGGTTTCTAGACGAGCAAAGCCACCACATCTAATTTCTTGATATTCGATTAATACGTTTATATTTCTTTCTAATGTCATAGGATAAGAATGAATTTGTTTCACTCAAGAGATGGTGGCTTGTTTTGTGTCAGTATTAGTTCTCGGCTTATTGATTGGTAAATATTTTCTAAATGATTTAATCCTATTTGCTACAAACTTGTCCATTTGATAACCAAAATATGTAGCTTCTCTAACAACGATTTTCTTATTGTGATATTTGAAGACTGAAATTTATAATGAAGGTACATATTCAGGAATGTTTCACATGAACATACTTCCCTGGTGCCAGAGTCCGATTGCAAAATTTGAAATTAGCTTTTTTATGATTAACTGGCACTTAAAACTTCTTGGGCGCCAATACACCCTTTGAATAAGAGATTTTCGTATGGCCATATAATTTCGTTTGATAGAAGGAATAAACGCTATACCTTGTGGTGGGTATATACAGACTCTACCTGGTTCAGTACAATCACCTAATTATCCAGACAGATACCCACCGAATACAGAGTGTACATGGATCATTGAAGCTGCTGATGACCACAACGTGCAGCTGAATTTCATTACTTTTGATGTAAGTTGTTAACAAATTGATGTGTTCCAGATTTTGTGGATAGATAATGCATGATATCCTTAAAGTAAACTCAGGTCGATCGACGATTTTGAGTACCTCATGGCATCCTTTGCAGTTGCTATTAGTCATGAATGTAGTTCTTTTCGCAAGGTTAACTAAACTCGTTCTTGGTGTAAAAATCTATAATTGTTGTTTAACTTTTTACTGTTCAGTCCACTAGAAGTGCAAGATGAGAAGACTGTTTTAATTCAAGATGTTTGTTCAGTAGTCGTACAAGAACCATGGTTATTACTGAATTCCAGTTTTGATCCCAGTATTAATCGCTGTTCATACTTTTTGAATTAGAGTGTATTGTATTTTATATCAGATTGTGTTAGACTCATTGTGTTCTGGAGATAAGGTAGACTTTAAGGATGGTCCTGATGAGAATTCACCTTGGATCGCTTCTTATTGTGGTAATATTTCACCACCTAATATAACGACTACAGGGAGATACCTTTACATCAGATTTGTTTCAGATGATCAGATACAGACCACTGGAATGCATCTGCGCTATGATCAAGGTATTATTCTAGATTATTTTTTTGATTCCTTTGATTTGACCCTTTCTCAATTCTTGAATATTTACTTTGTCATCAGTGCTTAGCGTTCTGACCAGAACACTGCCAGACACAATTTTCAAGGCTATTATCAGACTTGATTTATTGGAGGAGCAAGTAACATATCGGGAGGGGTAATGAGGTATGGTCTCACTTGAAGTTATGCAACTGGCTGCTTGTAAGGATTTTTTTCTTTGCCCCGCTGTAGCTGTGGACCTGACAGTTTTGAGCATCCGTGTTTGAGTGTTGAGGCGAGCTATTTTTCTTAAATCAGAACATGAACTTTCGCGTATGGAGAATCCATACATTTTCCTATTCTGCTTAGAAAGTAAGATTGTGGGTATGGAAATTAATGGGCGTGATTGGAATTATTTTATAATTCTAATATACATTACTTAGTATAATGATGGGTTATACTTAGTACATAGTATGATGTGATATTCGCATTTTAGTTCCAGCATGCAAGATAAGAGTAAATAATACCAGTGGATTTATATCATCACCCAATTATCCAGACAATTATCCATCCTTAATTAAATGTGTTTGGATAATCTATTCTCCATATGAGTCTGTTGTTCAACTTACTATACTAAACCTCGAAGTAAGTACCTTTCCTCACTGTTCATGGATATCCAATTAACGATATTCAACGGATCCTTTCGTATTAAACATGTCTCCGAATCATATTAGTCCAATAGTTTTATGTCGAGGGATTTTTCACGTCCTCAGCTTGAACCTAATTTTATTCTTACAATAGATTTCGGAGAAGGAAGGGCTTGATTCTCCCAATTGTGGATGCCTAGGATGGAAAATACTCCATTTAAAATGGAATAAACGGTGATACCACACTTAACCATTACATGTTATTGATACCATTTTTGGTCCTATGTTGTAGTTAGTCATACATTTCTGAGTCACTGCGTTACCATACTATTCAAATTTAAGTCGGACTCACTTTTTGTACTCTCACGTGAAATGTGGAGCGTATATTGTCCTCACCCTTATAACATCCTTATTGTCCGCCCGTTCATAATTGCTCGTTAACACAATATTTTACGGTTTTCAACGAAACTTGCTGAAATCATTTGTTATCACCCAAGGATGAACCCTATAAAAAATTCGATAAACCAAACATATTTTAGAATGAGTTCTAACCATTGTTCTTCAAAATGTGTTTGATACTTTTTCACCAAAATATCGTGTCTGACTTGACGCTTCACTATTAGGTATATTGTGCATCCTGTGCTCAATCAAAACATACAATTCTTTATGAACTTTTTTAATCTTTGGTGTTGGTGATTGTCTTTATGAAGATGATCCATTTCGATTTTCACGATGATCTGATAATTTTACACTGCAATACCGTGTGTCTTATTTGGAGTTATATATTTTCCGACTTTTCATTCTACTCATTTAAAATCAAAGCTACCAGTGGACATATGTGACATTGCCTAGCATTATATTTGAGTCTTTCAGTCAAGGTTTTACCTTTACTGTTGATATCATACTTCTTCATAAGCTACTATATCATACATTCTCATATAGATTGAATACGAAGCCAACTGTTTATATGACTCACTGAACATTTACGACGGCAGAAATGAGTCTTCCTTTTTACTTGGAAAATTCTGCGGGTCTTTTGTGAATAAAGTGCTGAATTCGACATCAAATATCCTTTTCTTGCAATTCAAATCTGACACATCCGGTAAGTTAAATATTTATAAATTAATCAGTCTTACCAATAAGTTGAGCACATCTCTGATTTTTGTTATACAACGAAAGTTTAGTTTGGCAATTTCGCTTGATATTTGTTCTCAATATTGTGTTTAATGCAGTCGCATCAATGATTTTATTTCTCAAAAAGGCGTCGTTTTAGTTAGTATAAGATTATTTGACTCGAGTAAAGGTCAACTCTGTTGGTATATAGAGGTCTTTGCAACTGCCCTGTTTAATTGACAATTCAATCAAGTCTTGAAAACACTTTGTATATTAATTTCTTAGATGAATTAAGTGGGTTCCATGCTGCATATGAAGTTTTCGTCAGAAATATTTCGCAAATGATTGGCAGTCTTCAAATGAACAAATTGGACGATACTCGACAAACGGACAGTATACAAGCCGCTGAAACAACTCTAATAGGTTCCAATGGACTAACCTCAGTTCTTTCTGTAGAATCTTCAGACAATGAACTTCCATGTACCATTTACGATCCGTCTATAAAAGATTCAACCACTGCGGTGTCGGCCTCTTTGTTTTCTGAACAAGAATATGAGACATTATATTCGTTGTCATCGTCTTCCAGCACATCTTCATCAATTATGGAACATGTTATAATAACCACTTTTACGGATTCCGATAAATTTTCTATAGAATCTTCAGATAAGGAACTTCCATTTACCAATAACGATCCTTCAATAAAATATCCGATCATTGCGGTATCGACCTCTATGTTTTCTGAACCAGTATATGAGACATTATATCCGCTGTCACCATCTAGTGCTTCAAGCACATTGGCATCAATTATGGAACATGTTGAAATATCCGATTCATGGACCATTGAAATAATTTCATCGAGTCATGATTATACGTCAAACGAAAACAGTGGGTTTATGATCCTTATGTCTGTGATGCAAAGAAAATATCAATCAGTTATTGCAGCATCTCGCGTGGAACAGGAAAATGGAGAATCTTCAAACTTTGGTAATTCTGTACCCATGACTCAGTCAAACATGGAATCATATGAGATACATTTGAACACGAAAATCGAACAAATTCAGCCTACAGTATTGGATTATACCTACTTTATTATGTCGCGGGATGAGATGTCCACAGAGTTGGTCACCCATACTCTAGTGGACAATAAAAGTAAGTTTTAGAAATATATGCTTATATTATAAGCAGTAAAGCCATCTAGGCTTCACATACGTGAAGCCGTGTTGATCAAAACAGTCAATGTATAAGGTCAGCATCGTCTGTTTAACACATTCTTATTGTGCTCTTGCTGATCAGAGAGCTTCAACTAATGTTGTCCAGAAATTTATAGCAATTAAAACGTTTGTATTTTGTAGAACAGATAACTGCAGCCGTTGGATATATCTGTCTTAATTGTTTATTTTAGCTAGAGTCGGAACAACTATATTTCTGCCTATGATAATATCTCTTATTACTTGTGGCATTGTTATTGGTGTTGTTTGTGCCATTAAATACCATATTAAGGTTGGTTGTATTTCTTTGCATATTGCCCCACCCCCCCCCCCCCCCCCCATCAAAAAAAAGAAGAGAAAAATCTTTACGAAAATAGAATTGTGCGTATGCGTCTATTCACTTATCTACATGCTTTTATACTGCTGCTGGGGACTGTAGAATTGTGGCAAGGTACATATTGAAATTCGTGATGTGTTAAGGTTTAGAATTGGACCTAAAAAAGCGCAAAATCTTCAATCGAATCTAGTTCAACTTAAAGCTTATTTTCGAAAATTGCAGCCCATAAGGTGCAGAAGAGTAGGATGTAAAACTCCCTTCATTTCATTTCATTTCAGAAAATTACTGCCCTAAAGATTGCACCAGTCGAAGATGCTCTGTAGTACCAAGTTTAATGTTCGCTTGAAATTGGGATTTTATGAAAATGCCTACCAGATAAACATTTGTGGCAAAATACAAGATGTCGACAGAAATGCAATTGATCCTATTTCCAGGTGATGGTAAACCATTTGTCAATAACTTTAACTATTCCACTTGTGCCTGTTGCTCCATCTGCCTGTTATAAATTTACCCCAATGAAAAGTTACAGCGTTTCAGAATTAGTTCAGTGGAATTTTAATTATCTGAAATGAGGATCAAGCGACCTTGTTCAGGTTGCAACATCTCTTCCGCCCTAGACAGTATATGTGTCATTAGAGTAATTGAATTTAATTAAACGGAGTTTTATTTTACTGGAATCTTAAATGAATTGGTCTAGTCCATCTGTATTCATTCGCCTTATCGAGTTAATAAAAATACACGACGAATTATAGAAATTTATAACCAACGTTATGTGTCTTCTCTGAGGAATATTTCGGAAACTTGATTTTAGTGCAAAGATATATAAAAACCTCCAAGCATAATTTTATAAGAAATGTAATCATGCGTTTAGTTACCTTTCTTCATTTTTATCTCAAAAGTTGAAGAAACTACTTCATACAACCTTCTCTGGACGATTTATGACAAAAAATATTAAATAATCAAAACGCTTTGTTAAAAAGAGAATGAGAAATGCGAGATTGTATTGATAGGGTACCATTGTGATGCTTGTTATTATATTTTATTTTGATATGGATGACAATCTATCTCTTTGGCCAATATCACTCACCTTTCATGTCCAAATTAGGCTGTTGTATATGTCGAATGTCACTCATGAAAGACCAAAGTGGATTGTTAATTAGGTGGACATATCCCTTGAAGCAATGAAATAATTGATGTAGTGTTTAGAAACTGGTGTAATCGTCTACAGCAACTTTATTTCGAGACTCTTATAATTGAAACCTGTCAATTGGAAATTGTTATACTCGATATCATACTAAGATTAGTGTCATATAGTTTAATAAAGCTGTCCTCCAACAGAATTTGGTCGTCGCCTTGTATCCTACTGAAAACCTCCATATACCTCCGTACAAACGAGGGGTTAATTAGTCCTAACAGAAGGGTAAAACTTTATTGATTTTCAGTCGATAGTTTACGCAGTAGCACACAGAAGACACGGAATGTCCTAAACAAAATGAAGCACATCCTTCAAGCGGTAACTTAAACACGTCAGTGAGTGGATAAAAAATAACTTTACAGACAAAGGTGCATGTTTCGTACAATACCTAGAATTTGCCATCATTGATTATTGTTTCTGAAGCACTCTCATGCGAATAAATATGTTCCTTTTCTGGCAAACTGAACTGACTTCTCTATTTTTTAGGTTCACTCTTCATGGAATGGGAAATTTAAACTCCATTATACCCCTATAGTTAAGGAATACCATCAAAATGTCAAATTGTCAAGCGACTGTAAGCACAACTGATTGCATGGTTTGAACGTTGGGTCTGAACTCCCCCCCCCCCCACTCTTCCTCCTTCTTTTCCGTTTATGTAATAAGATTGTAAGAATATGACTGTAATTGATATACATGATTGACTGATTATAGAAAGAGTTGTAACAATCTCCTTTAAGCCGTATTGATTGATCCAGAACAAGTATTATAATGATTGCTAAAGATGTTATATTCCGGCGAATAAAATAATTACTGAATTGTCTGAATCGAATCCGAGATGATGTTTATAGAATTAAACTGTACCACGGGTCTGATTTCGTCTTCAATAATTTTACCGTTATCCATATATCTTAAAAGAGATATTCCTATAAACTGATCAAAATGGAAATTATTCACCCTGTTTGTCCTCCGACACAAGAGTCTCCAGTTAATTTGATCCAGGTTTAACATACTGTATAATATAACATATTTCTACGATCATGCGATGTTACAATCAAGGAAGATTCAATACCGATCTTAGATTATCACACACTATTGATATAATATAAATTTACTACCATAGTAGGTCTAATAAAGAAAACTATTTTGTGAGATATTAGAGATGATAGGCCGAAGGATATTTCTTAAAACAGTGGTTTTGTGGGCAGTCACAGTCAAGTGGGTGTTGACAAAATGTAGTGGTCTACTTTCATATTGATTAGTTCAAAATTTTCATGGTTATAATACAATATTGAATTTTTGTACAAAATCTATGTATTGGCCAGGCTTGCATGTGACATATTGGAAACTTTTCAACGAGTTATATAAGGTTGAATTTCGTGATTTAACATGGAAATGGCAGATGAGTAACCGGTCAAAGTCTATAGATGTGTCTTTAAAGGGAAATAATTCATCCAAGCCAAAAGTCTGTTAAACCACAACTGCTCTCGAAGTTAGAATGCTATGATTACGTTTTCTTGAACGACGATGTTGTAATCTTTGTCAATGGTACTTGATTAACCAAATACCGAAAAAGAAAAAAAGGTCAAGGTAAGTATTTGAAGGGTTAATACATGGTGTAAAATGGTTCATATCTTATGCAGGAACGCTACCAATGTCTCAGACTGTAGGAGAGCAAATGTTTAGAAAAAAAATCCCAGAGGAGCGGTCAGATATTCAAGCCATATCCTAATTTTAACAACCGTATGAAAATGGTTCGACTGCTATATAGACGTGTACGGTGGAAGAAAATCAAACACATTGTTTTAATAATTTATTAATAGAAGGTGCTCAGCAGTCTGTAAACATGACACTTTATACCAACTTTTTCACTCTAGGATTTTTTGGATTTGAACATCTTTTAGCATTTGAACATTCATGAACTTTGTGGGTTACTGAAGTTTGTGAGGACAGCGTCAATGCGGTGCAGTGTGTCAAAGACGAGGTGGTTATTTACCGTGTGAGAAAAGTAAGAGTTTTAAATACACCAAAATAAAAGATGTATCTATTCACACACATTCATAACAAAATAAAATTCTTGAAACAGTGTGCCAAGTCAAACGTGTGCGCCAATGACTAACAATGACAATTAGTTTCAAAACTGTTTCGACGAAACTCCAATTATCTCCACACAATCCACATATACTATCCACGGTACCCCAGGTTAAAAATCTTACCGATGCCAAGGTTTCATTTGTCTTCAAATCAACCCAATAACTTCAGAACTTATCAATAGTGTGTTCGTTGTGCAAATTAATACGGGTCAAGTGTTTTTTTTTTTTTAGCATTTTTTAGCATTTCAGTATGTTAAACACCGGTAACAATCCATTGCGATCCTTTTTAGCTTTTCGCACAATTTACCGGCTTTAGATTTGAGAAAAACATCTGATTGTTTCATTTGAACGGTTAAGTAACACAACACGAAGAGTAAATGAACTTCACAGCTATTTTCGAATCTGATCCAGCAGAATTCATGGCACAACTCGAATTGGTATTAAAGTATGCAGGTGGCGCCATATTTTCTTTGGAATCGCAACATTGTGCATTGCATGGAATACTTCATTTGTACGGTTTTAATGAAAACGTTTAAATATGAAGTGATTTTAAAATCCAGTGGCAAGACAACGGGGTAAGCACACGTAAAACTCCGAGAATAACTCCTTGAAGTAATAATCATAATGTGTTTCAAACATATTAATTGCCTTCCCATGTCATGTAAAAAATCCAATATCCAATATTAAATACAATAAATACACCAGGGAAGGCAAGGCGGGAGATTTTGTCCATACGACGTGCTCGTTGTCTATTTTGCGCTGTTACATTTGAAAGTCTTTTAGATCTAAACGGATTAGTTTTGCCATTAGTTTTCTCCTGAAGAAGAGAAACAAAGGATGATTACAAGAAATGCTAAAGAGATGAGAGTTGGAATCCACACAATTATACTCATTTATATCGTTACCCTAAAGAGGCAGACGTTAATCAAGCACCCATCTTCGTGTTATAAGTAATTTAATGTGAAAAGACATCAGGTTTGCTATTCAAGGGAGACCACTGCCACATTCTACATGCATGCGAGTCAATAATACAGATGAAAGACAAGACAATTTGTAACTTATATTTGTTGTCCTTCACGAATTCCTGTAATTTTAACAACCAAACTGCTGGATATAGTAAAATTCAAAAAGTCGTGTACATACCTCTAACATTACACCACCTTCAGCATCAATATGTGTTGAGGATATCTCTCCTCGTATTGTTTGTCTTCTTTTCTCTACCCGTGACATCACGTTGACGTATGCGAATTCAACCAACGCCGCAAACACAAAGAACAAACACATAGCCATCCACACATCGATAGCTTTTATATATGATACTCTGGGCAGATTGGCTCTGGCACCAGAACTTTGAGTAGTCATAGTCAGTACTGTCAGGAGGCCCAGTGATATACGAGCCGGAATGGCATCAATGTCCAACCAAAATGACACCCATGATAAAATCACAACCAATATGCTAGGAATATATATCTGTGCTATATAATATCCGTAGTTTCTAATAAGGTAAAAGTCAGCACTTAAACATGTATAGTTGGCTGAAAACAGATGTGAAATACAAACATTAAATAAAGCAAACGCTCATTAGTTTGTGTTTTAAGGGAGCTTAAGCCGGCAAAATATGCAAGCTACTGGGTTTTCAACGGCTGAATTTCAGAGAATGTGATCGATCGGGCACCGCTTATTGCTCTTTTCTCATGTTTTCTTCTGTCTAGAAATCTTTGGAATGTAGGTTGACTGCCTGTTGTAAGCCATTCTTTAGTGTACATGGTTGAAGTGGGTCTGCTAGTATGCTTGAGGTGTGTGTATATATGTAGGGACCTAATAACTTCAAAAAATTATATTAAAACTAGAGCAACTTTTGGACTTAGATACTAATCAATGCAAAACACGATACAAGGAGTACAGAATATATTCATCTTTCCATTTTGTGCCAATATCCTTATAAGTTTGGCTCATAAATTCGATTGCAAATTTTGATGAATTCTTGTCTGTCACAACTTAATCTTACTTCTAGATTTTTTACTTACTATTGACATATGTTTTAGTACAATCAGACCAAGTCCACTTCACCATTTCAAACTGGGGTAGTTTGACTTCCGGTCGCTTTATAATTGGTGTTGGATTCCATTGGAAAATCAAATTACTGGTAGAATAACCATCTGGAAATTTGGAAGGAAGAAATCATCCTTAAGTAGTGTTTTTACAGAATTCAAGTGTGTGTGTGGGTAGGGGTGGGGGCTAATTAGAGTGCAAAATGGACAGTAACAAATTACATGTATTTTCCGAATGATCAAGTAACGATAAAACCATTTATTAAAGATTTCATGGAGTTCTACTAAAAAGTACCCCACGGTATGAGAAACAATCACATTTTAATAGCGACTGAAACGATTAAAAAATACACAATACCAAAAAGAATTCATTGTATAAAAAGAATTCATCGACTATACAAAAGTAATTCGCATGACGTATGATAAACGAATACCGAATACGTCTGTCATGTGAAACTTAAAAAACAGAATATTCTGTCATAATGAAACAGACTGGAGTCAGTGAGCTAGAAAATTGACAGGAAACTATTAAACTATGTTTACTTACAGCTTTCCATTACAATATGACAATCTTGATCATCAAATGGGTATTTATGTAAATCCATATCACAGCTTAGTGTCATTGATATCCTACAGTTAAAACAAGGGGTCACGATTATAACATAACGGGTATTTGAGTTAAACCAGCGATGCGTTGTGAGATGCGCTAGCATGCCTTATTGTATCATAAAAGTGGAATCGTCTTTAGTTTTCAACGTATCTTGCATCGTTTCTGATTGACAGAGACATGAGCAATGAGAGAAATTGTACTTTTGTAGAATCTGCCTCATTTTTCTCACATTTGCAGGAATGGACGAACGTTTCCAGGAAAGTCCATCTATCTTAAAAAGGTTACATGATAGTATTACGTAGCGTTTAGTGAGCTACTGATAGGACGATCTTTAAATTGTCAAAAAAGAGTCCACTATGCTCAGAAATAGCTATACTCAGAAAGTAAACAATATTCTTCTCATCAGATATCTAATGCACATAATAATAAATGTCGAATAATGCACTCGCCTACAACTGTACTTTACTGTTCCGTTTGGATAAATATGCATCAATCTATTTGGTACCGTTACGTGATGAAATATTGCATGTTTTTCATTGGTAAAAAATAAATCTGGAACCCATATCTTTTCCATCAACCTGGCATCAAGCTCCAAGGCTGTGATATTTGGTAACTGTTCATATTGTAATCTGTTGTCTGACCAAGATTGACGTAGAAATATGGTCAAGGAATAATCCTGAAAGAGATAATATAGACGTTTTAATTGAGGGCACTTTTGCAGCATTAGCCCACTTTTTTACCATTTCCAACTAAATTTATTAACGTGCAAAGTATCTGGAACACGGGGCTTCGGTTTATGTCTCACACGAACGACTAAGCACTTAAGCATTGTCAGCCCTCTAAGTCGCTTCAGTGACAAGGGGAAACCGGCCTGAAAGTCTTTTAAGTTCATCTAAAAAATTTACGGGATTGAATCCTGATATACTTCAGAATACTGAGGATTGAGGGGCGGAACCCATATGATATATATAGATATCGTGAATCACAATCTCACAGATAAAGATGATATGGCTAGGTTCAAGTCGAAACGTCCATATGGTCTTAGCCTATGAATATGATAAAAACGCTCCAAAACGTCGTTGGATCATATGTGGCTGTTATATGCTTTATGCTTTGAATTATTCAATTGATATTGCATTGTTGTCCACATACCGTGTAATAATTCTGATATAAGAATAAGTGCTAGATTTATCATTAAATGGAATTGGTTTAATCTTGTGTTAAACAAGATATTGATTTCTGAAGAAGACTGAAGATTTTCTTCAATATAATTGAGCTTTTCCCAATGGTTTAACTTACCATTGTTGCCTCGCTAATGGAATCAAAACTAACAATATAAATTTGTACGGTAACCAGCGTTGGAATATCTGAAACAATAACGAAGGCAATCTGATCTTACAGTGCTAAATATGCTCTTCAAAATTAGCACTGGGACCTAGTCAATAATGATATGATAATTAAGGTTTTTAGAAAGTGCAGCACCATTTGGAATTCTTTCAGGCCAGGCCTATTTGTACAGTTATCTCTCTCGATATGCACATGTTTACATTTTTTTCGACAATCGTCTCACAATTTCTGATTTTCTGACTTGATACATTGTAGGCATTGACAACCTCAAACTTCGTATGACCAATAAAACAACATAATGTAAACGTTAGGCACATTTATAAGATAGAAAACATTTTTACTGTCCCAGGAAGAAATAACTAAGTTACACTTGAAATGAATAAACAATTTTTTTCCCTTTGAAAATGAAGCACCTCTGCAATCCAGATAAAAACACCTAATGTAATCATATTTTGTTCAGGTTTAAATTGATCAATTTTATTATCATCGAAAGAGATTTTGCAGTCCAATAATACCTCAATATTATTCATGTACTTACCATCTTCGAAATTTGGTGGTATGTTAGGATCATAGTACCGTAATATTTTGGCTATGGCTTTCTCCCTGAAAATATAAAGAGTATACTTATTGCTTTAAATTAACTTTTCATAATAATTAACCTTACTTACTTTCAAAGAATTGAATTGCAACAAATGAAGTTGGTTTTGTTCAGCCTTATGTACCATTTACCAACGGCAAATTTAAGTCGAATACACTTGAGAGTACTTTTAAACAGTTCAAAAGGTAAAGAAAATTTGCAGAGTGAAGTTTTCATGTTCAGTTTTCCTTTTCTATGTTTCGCCTCTTATTTTTGCAAAAACGATAAATCAGACACCACAAAATTATACTAGTTTGATTTTTATAGTACTAGCCCTTTTTCGATCGGATCAAAATTGTATTAGATAATCGGATCTGTTATTAGTCGTCTACAATATGGTTATTCACAATACGGTCACAAGGGATGTGTGGTGATAATTTAAATCGTAAGGCAATAACAGAATTTCACAGTGCTTATAATTTAATCAGATTTACTTCAGGTGGCTGTACCAAAAACTGAAAATAACACAACATGTTCCCCTAATTCGACGACGAATTAAATATAATCCGGCAATCCGTCTATAAGGTATTGGTGCCTATACATTCATTTGGTAGAAAGACTAACTTATATATTAATTTTAAAAGCAATCTTTGTTCATTGATTAAAATTTTGTTATACAAGAAGAATCGGACACAATGATTTGCCTGTATACTGACATAATTACACAAGGATTCTGACACAATGCTTTGCCTGAATACAGATATAAATACATAAGGTTCGGACACAATGCTTTGCCTGTGGTAAAGACATAATTACAGAAGGTTCGGACACAATACTTTGCCTGTGTACGGACATAATTACAGAAGGTTCTGACACAATGTTTTGCCTGCGGTAAAGATATAAATACAGAAGGTTCGGATACAATATTATGCATGTGTACAGACATAATTACAGAAGGTTCGGACACAATGCTTTGTCTGTAATCAGACAAAATTACAGAAGGTTCGGAGACAATATGCTCCATACAATTAAATCCCATTCGTTAAGCGAGCATGTTTAGATCATAAAATGTAAAACGATATCATTGTCATGTCAAAAAGCCATCAATTCATGAAAACAATGTTTATTGGCTTGCAACAGATGGTTAGATATATGCAATTAATCAAGGGAAGATAATGAATGAATTTTTTAGTTTGATCAAGAAGATCATAATACATGGCGAGAATAGTATATAACTGATATCTGCATATATGATATTGATTATTCATGTTTGAAACGTAACATCTTTGTGAAACGACTAGCTATATGGAATGTGGAGGCTGATTTGAAAACTTCATCGTGTAATCGCATAATGTACCTTAAGCATAATTATGGTCTCCTGAGCAAACTAGTGCGATAAGGAGAAAATTGCTGACATTTCAATTTAGTTTTACAGAGGGATTACTGAATTGGTACATGTAGCCACTATTTGACTGCTATGTGATAAGAGTAGAATCAATGCCTTTTTTCTACTCAGTCTACCTGTTGTCAGCTGTAGGCCAAAAATATGTTAGCCTCTTGTGAATTATTAGCTCAGCTGTATAAAAGTTCACCTCATTATTGATCATTTTACTGTCGGTGTTATTTGCCATAAACCATTCATCTTAAATGAACTATTTACATTTTAGATTGATTTTAATTGGAGCTAGGAGAGTAGATCTTGAACATTACAGTTAAGAATGATCTTCAGCGCTCTACATCGAAGAAACACCATGAATAAAAGATCGAACACGAGTTAAGATTTGAAGAATGGGTATGGATGAAAGAAAAATTGAAGAACGATCATGACTAGAACAGTGAGGAACGAACAAAAATTTACCCTGTAATTTCTTTGACCTACGGATAAACACCCTTGCCTGGTAACTAACGCACGTTTCGGTGGCAATTATATCAACGATATATTCACAAGAAGTTAAGAATATACAGAAATCAAACCGTCGGTTGTTCAGCCATATTAAATATACAAAGGATAATAGAAATATGTGCCTATTTAGGGAAAATGTGGCAAATGTCAAATGATCACATTATAGACTTAAAAATATAAAGTCGACTTAAGTTTTAAATGTCTGATCATACTTACAGTTTAGTTCCAGATGAGCTGAGAACGGGTAATATTAATAACATAATTATCAGCATCTTTCTGCCCTTCAACCAACACATTTTATTTATTATAGATAATCTATTCTAGTTTATACACGATGAATCTTGATATACAGTACGTTCTATACAATCTATTTTAAATATAGTATGGTATACCACTAGCACAGTTCACGTTGAAACATTTCTTTTATATTCCATTTCGTCGTGCATTGATCGTTTAATTCAGTATCTTCCAAAAACGGGTTTAGCATCCCAAAGAACACTGCAGCTACTGCAGTTTAATCAAAGATATTCTCATAAAAAGTGATTTTCATCAAAGCACGCTATCCTTGCAACAAATCATTATTATTTTCAGTATCAGTAACCGAAACTTGTTTAGTTTTACGATAAAACCTCCTGGTCTAATTGCAAAATTCAACCTTTAGGTCCGAATCAACATTTCATCATGAGACTAGCACTTAGAAATAGAATCCCTGCTGTCCAATAACATAAATGCGTTTATACACAAAATGATAACACTTCGATTATAACAGTTAACCGTTCTCTTTACGCCATACCTATATAAATAGTTTATAGCTGTGTCAGACAACACTGTTTTCACCGAGGCGATAAAGCATGATTTTAGTGCTTGGTAGGCATGAGTATTGATGTAAGACTAGTACAACTGAATCGATGAATAAACTTATTATTCCAAGCTGTGTCCAACTACAACTGACACTATTACACCTGATTTACATGTTTGTTTATATTGTTAGTACATGTATGTAGGTATAAAGTATATAAGTATATACCAAACAGTTGATCGTCTAAAGGGAATCAAATGTCGATATATATTTACTATTCCAGCTGATAGAGCTCAAATTTCAGAATTCAGCCTGATTATCCTTAAAAAAGGTTTTCTTACATCGATAGTTTACAATGTCTAGACACAATTCAATAACTTTTAAAAATAATTCTAAAGACACACTACTTTATAACAGTATTACAAAGAGTGGTTCTTATAGTGGCAATGCAACGTAATTATACTACCATCTCATCGATAAAGCTAATAGAAACCAGATAATATTATGTAAATCAAAACTGTATTGATAATGTATTATTAAGATAATGTTAAAGATAAACACATTCACCTTCCAGACGTTCCATCCGAGAATCCATCAGATCAGAATTGGATTTGATAAGTGCCCTCTGTAAAAACAATTTCATACTTTAATACGTAACCATGTAACCGAATACTTTAAGAACATACGCCAATTAAATCGAATCAACCAACGCTATCATACATATACTAATATATATATATATACATATAGCTTATTGATTTTCGAGATCTTGACTAAAAAGAACAAAACCTCAATCTCATATCACGAATAAGAAGCATTAAACTTAAATTCAAATCTCTACACACTGTTAATAGAATATTGAATATAATTTATTTAATAATTCATACAGGGAATAATATTAATAAACCACTTCGAAAACTTCTCAAGAATCATAGCTACCATATAAACGCTTTCATTAAAAACATTTGACTAAGTAATCTACCTGCTATTTCCCTATTACTTTGCAATCTCTACACCTTGCAAGACGTTTTAAAACCGTCTACATAATTTCAATTGTTCTATTACAGCAAAAACATTTATATTCCGATACACAGTAACCCACTAAAGTCATACCGAAAGAAGCACATCTTCCTTGAAATAACAAATTCTTATTCCTCTGATACAGTTAATACTCCATTATATCAACTTCAGTCGGCATGATAATAGTCCCCTTAATAGAATCAATAAAACCACGATGGAATGGTTTGTAATAGGGAAATTAAAAACCCAATAAAGATCTAAAGCCATCACAAATGCTTAACTGAGATTGAAGCTATTGAGTCAAATGAAATGAAATGAATGGAGTTTTACGTCCTACTCGAAGCTATCGAGTCAAATGACTTTATCTACACTAAACGATGCATACCAACTTATTACATTCTACCCAAGAAAATAAAATAGATAAATGAAACATACAAAAAGATATTTAGATTTGCGACTTCAGCAATGCTTAAGACCGAGTTCACACTAAGATCACATAGTAATATATCCATTATTATTTCGTATCAGACAGTCACACTGTATTGAGTAGACATAATAAGACTCGTTGAATATTTATATTACATCATAAAATTCCTACCACGATCACTATACGAAACACTTTCTGAGACGAGGTAAGATTTTTGTACAAATAATGCCATCCAATGATGCCACCAAGTAAAGATGTCCTTTTTTTCTATGGAATAACTGTTATGGTTCATTGGCAGCATCATTTTCTATTATCCTACACGGGGTGAAAAAAAAGTGCTCAAATTTCAGTTTACAAATAATTATCTCTCGAAGCATACTTACAAGAACCACAAAATAAAATTAAAAAAACTCAATAAGAAGCAAAACAAAATAACGGAAATTGATACAGAATAACCCAATATGGCCTCCACAGAACTTAAATTGTCATAATAACTTCAGATTACAGATTACTGAAACAAAGTCGTAGACATTACGAATAGCAAACATGAAATAACAGTTCAATTTATACGAGTGTTAGACAAGCACACATTATTATAAACAAAACAACATTAATCGTCTGTCCTAAAAGGCGAATATTTGACTTCAGAGCTCTACATACCGAAATGTTTGGGAATATCTTGACCGACAATCCAGTCTATAAATTATGTACATAAAATACAGTCTAATTAAACTATAGGCCTAACTTTCATTCGTATCTTTCGTTTCGTTTCGAATGTTTTTATTATCTATTGGCTTTGTACGTAACCAC
This sequence comes from Nipponacmea schrenckii, assembly GCA_030562195.1. Classification (NCBI taxonomy): domain Eukaryota; kingdom Metazoa; phylum Mollusca; class Gastropoda; family Lottiidae; genus Nipponacmea; species Nipponacmea schrenckii. The sequence goes on from CM060202.1 coordinate 5,031,104, forward strand.
CACAGTTAGGTCTAACACTGACCTTCAATACGGACTGTTCGAACGACCTTTGAACTCAGTTTTAACCTAACAAACAACAACTTCTGTCTGTGAACACATGAATGCTTCTGGATCATAAAATACGACGACAGCACAGATTAACTACCAGAATGCCTCTGGATCACAAGATACCAAGACAGAACAGAACAACTGACAGAATGCCTCTGGATAACAAGATACCACAACAGGAGAGATTAACCAGCATGCTTCAGGAACACACGATGCAGTGACAGCCAACAGCAACTGTCATTGAACGCAAGATACAAAACACTACACATATCAACTGCTAGAATACAACTGGATAACAAGATAACACAACAGCACAGATCAACTAGCAGTATGCTTCTGGAAGACAGAATACCAAGACAAGAAAGATCAACTACCATCATTCTTCTATCCTTCTGGAACACAAGAAGCATATAGATAGATCATAACAACCCCTATTGGGACGCTTTCCAACTTCCTTATACTTCCTTTCTGGTCATTTTCGGAAATATTCAATCTAGCTCTTGGAAATCCGATTTATCCCAATCTGCAACCCAGTACCGATAGCAATTAGAATTGAAAAAAACCGTCTAATGCACTAAAAAGTAAATCAAATAATCTGAGTCGAGTCAATTACATCCTTTTGCTTGAAATGACTCTATGTATAACGAAATAAAATGAGTAATATTGGATCCCATTAATATTTTTCTCATATTTATATTGCTGTCACAAGTATAGTAAACAGACCTGTTGAATAAATCACTTAATGCAATTATTCATCAATAGAATTCCTCAAAGATCAAGTATGACCAAAGGTTCAATGGAAATGGTCAATCCTCGAAGGACTAAGCTATGAAACAGATAACGTTATCTATCTACATTTTATAGCTAAAACAACAAACACGTCAATGATAAGTTAGGAAAAGCAATGAACTTGATCTTAATTTTCAGTTGCTAATACACATCGCCCTAACCAACACCCTCCCTCCTCCGACCCACCTAAAAACTTTATTTTCTTGGCACTAGCTCTCCAGTTTTACATAGTACAGACCAAACAACGCAAGCAAACCTTTCTATTGAAAGTATTCATTTATCCAGTATCCACATGCAGTAAATGTTTTAAAATGAAAGACTTTACATGTTGCTTAAATATCAAAAGCAGCACGATGCACTCCGAATACACAAAAAGATGACCAAAAAGGTACAAGTCCATAACTATATAAACTCATTGCTCCAAACGATCTTTATTCAGTCTAAAATAGTACCATTTGCTAAATTGTCTACAGCATCACGGCGCATACTATCCAAATAAAAATAATAAAAGTACCAAAAAGGTACAGGTCCATAATTGATTCAATCAACTGCATTGATATGCAATTTTACATGCAACCATACCCAATAACATAAACAAAATGGATACTGAAGACGATTCTACTACAACTTCATAGTCACAAGAAGTACTACATTAAGTGAGATATGTTTGGGTGATTAATGATCGATACATGATTTTTAGAACACGTTACTAGTAAATTCAATTGATTGGTGAAACAGGAACATTTTTAATTGTGTCGATGTTATCAACAACATCGATATTGTCACCAAGACAATGATTTATGATATCGACATAAACCTTATTGGATGTCAACTAATAAACGGAAAGTAAAGAGGTTTTTAAAAACTGTGCATTTATCGTGACCACAGATAGAACCAATTTACACCATTTCACGACGTTTCTGATTCCTATAATATCTTTAAAATTAAGCGTGTGGCTATATCACTTATCTGATAAAAGCTTATTTTACGAAGAGTGACGTAATCACCAGAGATGTCTGTTCAAAAATTGGAATGGTGCAGATCGATGCAATCAATCTCAAGTACTCATAACAATTTTAGAAAATTAACAATCCCTTAACGCTTCTTTTAAAACTGAAATTCATAGCAGACTGCTGTTTTTCAGTAATAATGGGTCACTTGAAGACAGTTAAAAAGGATAGTATATCAATTCTAAATAAGACAATCCAACAATACTTAGCCTTCTATATAGCAATCCCCAGTACTCATAACATTTTTAGAAAAAAATTACAATCTTTTTAAGCTTCTTTCAAAACTGAAATTCATACCAGACTGCTGTTTTTCAGTAATAATTGGTCCCTTGAAGACAGTAATAAAGGATAGTATATCAATTCTAAATAAGACAATCCAACAATACTTAGCATACTATATAGCAATCCCCAGTGCTCATAAAATTTTTAGAAAATTTACAATCCCTTAAAGCTACTTTCAAAACTGAAATTGATACCAAACTGCCGTTTTTCAGTAAGAATGGGTCCCTTGAAGACAGTTATAAAGGATAGTATATCAATTTTAAATAAGACAATCCAACCATACCTAGCATACTACTAGTATATAGCAATCACATCTGAAAAAGCTTGTGTAGATTTACTTCATTTTAAACAAGCCCGTAATTACATCAACTTATAATGTATAATATAAATATTCATGTTATATTGCATACGAGGTATAATCAATATTTAAACAATTACACATGTTGAGTTATCATACACACCTGTATATAATATTGGATTGGATATCAAAACCAGCTATTTATCAAAATTGATTTTGTTACAATTACTGTTTGTGTTTTAATTTATTTTTGACCCTAAATGCAATTCTTTTAACATTAGCACAATTTTACTAATTTGAAAAGGGAGTCTAAAAACAAAGTTTATTTTACCCAAAAAAAGATTCAATTAAAATTGGAATTTATGAATAATTAAATAGAAAATCAAAAAAAATCAGCCGAGTAACATCATGTTTCAAGTTCCTTTTTTAATAAAATTAATATATTTCATACTTTATATGTATTGAGCACTACTTTAACATTGAAGTTTATTAATAATTGTATTCATTTAGTTTTTTAACTTCGCTTCTGAAGATTTACTTAAGTGACATTTAGTGTCCAGTTATTGCTTCTGAAGATGGTAGTCATGGTGGCTCTGTCAGATGCTTTGCTTTGGTCGCTAACAGCAAAAGTCGAAATGAACATTCGGATTTTTCAACCCGGTTTCCTCTTGTGAGTGATGCAGCTTCACATCGTGATCGGAAGTGACAATAAACCGAGGCACTGTATGCTACAGACTGTGCACATTAAAGATCCATCGACAGTTGGACGTCTTCAATAGTCTATTAAATAAAACTTCATTTCATTTCGCTTCTGAAGGTACCAGATGAAAGGTAGATCTAGACTTGAATAAAGAATCCCTCATCTTTCCTGCCCACTCCGCTTTTAATGTGAGTGTATATACTTCGACAAAGATCAATACCAAGAACTTTGGCCAAGGACCAAAAGAAAAGACAGAAAGCTGTAATACTTGGAAAAATTGATGTTTCTTTCCTATTTAGAGTCTGCAGCTTATAGCGAAGAGGATTATATAACTATGAAAGAAGCGTACTTTATACTAAATGTTTATCAATGAATAATATCGGGAGCACAAATTAAGAGTTGTAAATAGTATAAGTTCTCATTGCCAGTCATTTTTAATAATTGTTGTTCTAGAATACCGAATAACGGTAGAAGACATCAAAGTAAACAACTTGTCAAAAACTATTGAGTAGCAGGTTCTCATTGCCTACTCAAGACCTCTTTGAACTGCTAAACTATAATTCCATATGTCACTTCCACTTGACCACACACACGTTTAATTCATTATTATTTCCCTCGACTTTATAACCTTCCAAGTGAAATGAATTATATTTCACCCTTTGTAGGAGGTCCAACATAGCTTCGAGCATGTAAAGTTCTGAACGAAATACCAGAGCCCGAGAAACAGCACCTTAACACATATAAAATGCACAAGGTGCTTGGATTCGAGACAGTTCCAACCCGCCCAAATATGTCACACAAAGAGCAGTTGCAAATGAACTGTTCATACGAAACCTTCAAACTAGAATGTATCCCATATAATGGATACCAACAACTATTATCTCTCTAACAAACCTCTGAAGACATCATATCCCGGAGCAAATCATAATCTAGTATCTGATTGTATATCCTCAGTAAAAGCTTTCAGATCCAAAGGAGAAGATTGTAGAAGAAAACTACCAAAGCTATCTAGACCATGTCTTCCGATAGTCAATTTATTCAATCAAAAGGATGTATATATGGAATCAACATTACCTTCTCCTATTAAAAATATGGTCTATACCAGTTTTTTCTTGTTCATTCATGTTATTCTGCTCTGAGAATATTCAAATTTAAATACCTTAGATGCAAAGTCCAACAACCATGTTAATGAGTTTGCTGAACGTTACTATGGAATATAACACCTTTTCTAAAAACTAGTATAAAAACATGTCATTAATTATAGGCTTCATATGTTTAGTACTTCTAAACCATGTTGATGTACCAAGAAACATCATAAACAACTTCGTTGAAAACAGAAGATTTACTTAAAATTTAAAATGAAGATACATCAGAAACTGTATTAAAAGAGCACTGAAAGAAACAATCCAAAACGATTGGACAAGGAAGGTGATCTATCAGAAAAGTATTGACTCAAAATATCACTAAAATTGATTTTAAATTTATATATAAACATTTACCTCCGTCAAAACTTTACACTAAAAAAATCAACGAACAAGACATTAGTATTGAAGTGGTAGTTTATATTCAATTATTCTTTGAAGATTAGTAAATTATTGATAACCGATGATTCTTCATTTATATTTGAAACCATATGATATTTAAACAGGTTTTTTTTAAAACTGTTAAACTAGAAGAATCAATTAAATCTAAATTGATTCTAACTTGTGCCTCTTGGAACCATTACTTATAAAACAATGCCACATCGTTTCAATCAGTGAAAACAGTAAGAAATGTCAAACTAACATTGCTGTGCATGCATAGATATTGGCAGCATTTCAAACATATAGCAATAATTACATTTGAGTAGACCTAATGTCGATGAATTCTTATGATATTGTATGTAATCATTTCATTAACTGATAACATAAATGTCAAAATTAGAAAATTACAAGAAAACAAATATAACTACTGTATTTCAACCGCAATATATTCATAAAAGTAGAGCATACTGCTCGGAGTTAACTGACAATGCGACTTAAACGATACGCTAATTAGCGAAAATATTAACTGCTTCACGAACAATAGTGTTGAACATGTAACCAATATTAAATTGTTTCAACATATATTCCTATTGGTTTTTCACCAGTGAGTTCGACTAGCAGAAAAGAGCTGACTTAACGCAGTGACTGTCAGATAACATAAGTTTTCTTGTTATTGTTAAGGGATTCAAAGCCCATTAGTAAGTATCTAACAAACTAAACTCAATAGAACAGAAGAAAATACCAATCAGTTTTATTCCATTTCTTTTTGGACTATTTGTTCCATCCTAGACCTGTATATGGAAAGAATCAAACCCTCCCTCCTCCCTCCCTCGAAAACTACATTGTAAAATGTTTTATACACAATTGTGCCTATGAGTTAACTGCAAACGAATATATAGTAATCGACGCTGACAACTGGTTAATTAGCATATAGATAAATATTATCAGTATTCTTTTATATTAATTCATATGTAGATAATCATAGTACATGTAGTTATAATAATGGCAAAGGTACTTCAATAATAATAATAATACATAATGATAGATATTATAAAAGTTTGTCAAAATTTCAATAACTAATATAAGAACCATTAAAATTTCTAATAACGTGTTGCAATTGTTCTTAACCAATAATTCCATGCAGAATTCGATATAACTTTCCAAAGATCACTACAAGTATATATATATTTTATGTAATGTTGAGGTTGTTTTCCAAGATCATTTTTATATACGTCATTATAAGCCATACGTGGATTTAACCAGTCACATTAATACCGTGTTATATCGACGTATCTGTTCAGTTGGGGGGGGGGGGATTCTTTTAATTACTTATTCGTCTGGTCATATTTGCTGATTCAATGCAGACTAAAAATTTACTGTATTAAAAAGTTAATTAAGATATATTGTGATAATTATTAATTGCAGTATTTCAGTTTATTTGATATATATCCAGGACCTACAAATCCCTCAGTTGTTCTATTACAGAGTTGAAACATGTGATTGTCATAAATTAGTTTACCTACAACATTGTCATTGAAATACATTCAATATAAACTTGTTTTAATATTCCACCACGAGTTATAGACTGATAACAATAATGGTCAAGCTATACAACAAAAGGTCTCTTGCATAGTACCAAACACGCTGCGTTGATGATAAGCGTGTACATGTTGGGCAATAATTATTATCATAAATACGATTGCAGGAAATATTGACAATACCAGTCTCTCTTACGAAAGATTTACTTTCCTCAATACATTTCACAGCTCAGTTTCCTTTTGTCTGTAGACAATAATCCGGACAAGCTAAACAAATCACGTATCAATGACTGTAAATGGAAAACCATGTCAATACCAATTTAACTTATTGCCCGTCTTTAGGGACCATACAGCACAATAATGATACAATGTACTGTTTGATACAAGATTTATATTCTGATCTCTATCAAGATATCGTGTTAATTAATCCTTACACTGTTTATCAATAAAGCTGATTTATCTTCGGATCAAATAAAAGAAAAGAGCTGGCGAAGTCATTAAAAAAAAACCTAGATTGTATCACGTATTTCGCGAAACGGGTTAGTTCTTCAAAAGTCATCGATGAACATTGGTAAATATTTATGCCTTTGGGATTTGGAAAAGTGCCGGTACACTCATTCTGCTTAAGGTTTGTTTAGGGGGTTTTGTTTTTTTGGCATTATTTTTTTCTTATTAATTCATGCTGAAATTATAGCCTTTTCCATGTGGTTTACTATCTCTATTTGGTAATAACTCCACCTTGGCCAATTAAACTGACGAACCGGTATCACACAGTAAATATACTTATTGAACAATTATGATTTATGAACAGCATTTATCCTATTATTCACAGTATTATTAATGATTCTATAATAATTATGGTCTGTGGAATGTTACTATTGTCTATTTTTATCGTTTATTAATCTACTTACAGTACTGTTATCAACTAAATCTTCATGAAATATTGATATTTTCATTGTTAAAAGAGTGCTTTAGAAATATAGTAACAGAACCTGAACCATGCCGTTACAGTGCAACTGATTGAGTAAGTACGTGTATCAGGTTTGTTTTTATATTTCTATACTTTAATATACAGGCCAACATAAGATGATGTGCGAACTACACTTAGCTCGGGGAAGAAGGATTGCAACCTGATGCCCAATAGAAGATACTAATTAAGTTTCAGTATTTGGATATTCAGTGGCGCTACCTGAAACACTAGGGCAAATCAAGCCCTTTCAAAAATCCAAAGAAAGATATAGATTTTTATTTTATTACCAAAATACCACATAAAATTGATATATGAAATTTAAAATTCGATATAATTTCAATAACCTAACTTCATTAAGTTTATCAATTATGTATATTTAATTAGACACATAATGACAATCATTAGATGAATCGATATTTCTTCGCTTTGAAATGAAGGATAAATTTTGTTTATAATGATTTCATTGTACATCCACCGCCCTTTCATTACATCAAAAAAATAAAAACAGAACTTACAAATTTCAACTTTTCAATTTTTTTTAACTTGTCAATTTTTAATTCCTTTAAAGGAAATAATTGATGATTCTTTTGTTCAACTTTTATTTAATAGTTGTATGCCTTTAAGTACAAATTATACTGCATTCCACTTTCAGTCAAGAATTGGGATTTCATTTCCTCGTTCCACACCAGTAGATTTTTAAAATAATTGCCAATACTTTTTGATATTATACTGAAATAATCTGATATGTTTCTAGTTAGGAATGGTAATAATACAGCAATCGATATTCTTTCACTAAAAGGAATATTAAATTATTATTGAGTTCATCATAGGCTGATGAAAGGCACAATCGTGCAGAAAGTGATTCGTGTGAAAAGCGACCTGTGTTTGATATTAATGATTATAAATACGGGAAAGCAAAACTATGTTCCATAATATCTTTTTTATCGTGGACATATTTTAACTGTTGTTAGTCTTATAAAACTCTGATATTTTGGAATACAGTCAGACAGTCGTCGCTTTTATCAGCCACACTATAATGTTATCGGTGCTGGATATTTTTGATCACTCTCTCTCCTACCAGTCAATAACCTTTTATCTGTGTAACAATCCTCTGCTAGATAATTTTGACGTTTCTCGGCCAACAAAGATGATCTTTTTATACAATAAGTTACTCTCAAATCAGAGAGTTATTTCTTTACTCCCTGAAGAACCATGAAAAATGAAATAATCAAACACTTTTTGTGGCATAATTAGTAGATGAATGATCAAATGTTTCACTATCAACGTACACGGGAAGAATAAGCAAAAACAGACAGAAAAGAGCAAGAAAAACATTTTTCTCCTGAAATTTAAGGATCTTAGATCGATTACATTACTTCCTTAACCTATAAATTCTTTTATAAATTTTCTCCTAGATTTTTCCGATCAACTTTTCCATTTTGGAGAATAAGCACAGCTAAATAGAAAGATTTAAATTATAATTTTCCCAATATCTTATGCTCGACGGCAAAGCGATTGAAAGCAAATATGTATTTTTGAAGTCTACCAACGGACTAATTATGATGTTTGATGATCTTGACGCTGGCCTATAGAAAAATTTCCTTCTCAGCCCAGAAAAGTGCAGAAAATGAAGACGTTAAACTCAATCCATTTTATTTGAATCACGATTGAAGTTCCTGAATGTATGCAAACAGTGGAGATATGAAATCAAGTTGTTTTACAAAAAACTCCTTAAACACTTGTAAATTATTAACGTTTACCATTCTGATGTAAATTGATAGACAAAACATTCCACAATGAAATGTAACATACAATCTATTCCAAACAATTCTCTCTTTAACACGAGTGTCTATTTTTGTAGAGATTGTGAAAGTTGATAATGCCATTCCAATGTTTACCTTACAAACACCTGTTATATCAGTAGTCTAACAAATTAGATTATCAATTCCATGCGCTTAGATTAATTTTAAAACAAATTCAAAATGTAAGCAGATTTTTTAGCTCATAAATACTGTTATGCTTGTTGATGCTAGGTGTTTCATAACACTAACAGCATAGTACCATTACGCTTGTTGCGATGCTGATCTTAAAAGACATGTGTTTCATAAACCCAACGCATAGTACCATTTACGCTTGTTGCTAATCTTAAGAGATACATGATTTAAAAGCCCAACAGCATAGTGGTCTTATGTACCATTACGCTAGTTGTTGACCAAAGAGATACGTGATTCATAAACCCAACAGCATAGTGGTCTTAAATTCCGGAGATTCGGGTCGCTATACCTAACATATTATGAAGTAATCATAAACATACATATAATATACTTTCTTTGTTGCAATACAATTATCACTTCAAATTGTCAATAACCAACTAGACCTAGCTATGTTCTTATACATACAATATTGTTATTTATAACGTTTATAAAATGTATACACTGGTATACGTTATTATGTATTTTCAGATTTTTGCACTAAAGATATTTACCACCATCCATGAAACCGCATTGGTTTCCAACAAAGCTTCAGGCATGTAAGTATTTAAACGTGTATATAAGGTAATTTTTCACAGACTAATTATGAGTAACAGACTGTGACTCTCGGGTTTAAAATCAATACCAACTATTCATACAATTTCAACTAGAGTATAGTTTCTTTCAACATTTTATTTATTATTTATAATTCCTTTATGTTGTTAAGTTGTCAGAAGAAAATAATTATCCAAGGGCAATGAGAGCTGAGAAGAAACCAGCCCGTAGCACACAACGATGCTAAATGGTCCAAATGCATGACGTTTCAATCATCATTACTACCACGCATTCCATATCTATTAAACGATATAGATATATACTGTAAGAATGCTATTGAACAATTTTTCGTAATGATATTTATTTGTATATAAGTAATATATTGGTACACTTCAACTGTGACTTTTATTTCCATTCCCTGAACTCTTCACATCCTGTATGATATATGTTTAAATAATTACTCGCTTGCTATTTCTAGTAGTCGAATGGGAATATCATTATTATAGTTGTCAGAACACCCAGACTTCACCTACTAACCGAATACCATTGGTGTTATAGGCCCAAATTACCTCTGAATTTTACCCATTATTGTATACATCTCTCATAATGATTCTTTTAGTATACTTTTATGGGTAACTTTTTTCTTTCAGTCAAAGTATCAATTATGCAAATAATAATTCCGGGGTGGTACACGAGGTATATAGTAGAAAATAGAAGATGTGGGATCCCACACTCCTTAACGACCTATTGTATTTTTATTTTTTAATTAAATCCTCAATTTTTACTAATGTGCCAAGGTTGGAACACGATTCGCTTCATCGCTGATTTTAACTTCGTTACGGAAGACAAATATATAATATAATATATATATCAAAGAGCCTAATCCTAATTTTCTAATTATTGTTCAAATTTAACACCAACACATGAAATATAGTAGCATATCGTGTATTGGCGATTTATTTGTGTGCATTGGATGATTCGTGATAGTTTGGAATATCGTGTTTGATATTCATGGCACTGGCAAAGTTTAGTGGCTATGTCTGAAACGAGCTTTTAGTTAATGACATACTGTATACTGGTAACAGTTATTAAAAGGATAATTAATTCTGCAACAGTATGCATGAAATAAAACATAGGTAATGATAATTCGGTAATATAAAAACAGCATATTCCAAAGGGAATTAAATAGAGTTTTACAACAATCAGAACGACTGGACGTTTATGGCACTATGAAAACTATACATCAAACAACCACAGAAATATGTCCAGAACGTATCTGAAAGATAGTGTTTTAATTCCTAAACTATTTAATTAAAGATCATTCTTTTAGATTATTTTCCTTTGAAAAAAATAGTTTCATCAAAATCCACACAATTTTCGATTGGGATTTTCAATAGGGTTCACCCTTGGGTTATTACAAGCACACAAACCAAGCTTCATCAAAATCCATAAACCAGCTCTCTATTGTGTCCACAATAAATGAAGCACGTTTTCAAGAACAAGGGCAATAACTCAAACAAAATATTTTCGATGAGTTTGATTTTCAATAGGGTTTATCCTTGAGTGATTACAAACACTCATGTCAAATTTCATCAAAATCATTAAGAAAAAAGTTCTTTATTGTGTCCTCAAAGAATCGAAGAACAAAGGCAGATACGTAGAAACGTAGCAGTATTAATAAGCAATAGTTTTAATCCATGAAGTCTTCTTCTGTGTTATAATTATGTATCAACTATTAAATGCCATTCAAGAATCACTAAAGGCAGACACGTTTTCAAGAACAAGGGCAATAACTCATTAAATAATTTTGTCTGATTTTCAATAGGGTTCATCCTTGGGTTATAACAAACACTCACACCAAGTTTCGTCAAAAAATCAGCTCTTTATCGTGTCCACAACAATTGTGTGTGGGTGTTTAAAAATTACTTACGTTATCACGTTACGGTTCTTGTAAACAAAAAACAATACTATTTTCATCCCTAATGACTCATAGAATAGACATAGACATGGAAATATGTAATCATTCATTATGTAATGTCCGTCGGGTAATATAATAATCAAGAAAATTGAAATTTATTGCACTTTCTCTGAAGAACAAAACCATATTGAAGGATTTTTTTTACAAATATTATTAGTATGGTGCTTCGATAATTCTCGATTGTTTCAGAGGAGAAAATCTTTCGGTACAAAGCAATACCAAGTAAGGTGTTCGTGGTACATAACTAGCAGGAATATATAACCTCTTCAATAAACGGCAATATTTTAAAATTCGGAATAAGAAAATTACAATTGAGTGGTATATATGTTTTCCTCTATTATGGCGTACAAGTTAACAATTTAAATTTCATCAAGGAATATTTACTGCACTCAGACACAATAAATCTTGAAACCTGGACGGTAATTATCACTATTCAAGACTCGGTTAATTCCCTTTTCATGGTAAAACATATTAGGTTGCAATGATTCAAATTTCTTAAGCAATCTCAATTTAACCTTAACCGAGGGAATTGAAAATATACCGTTATAAATTACCATCGACAACATTTGGTTATATTTATGCCTCAAACAACGTCTTAGTTTCATATATATATTCAGATATATTTAGGCAAAATAATGTGAAAATAGGCCTATTGTAATAATACAAGCGATGTATACCAATAATGTCTATGTGGTATAATGTATATCTTCTTTATTCTGAATAATATTACCACTTAGTCATACGTCAATCTCCTACTTTATCGTCAATGTTCAAATTAGACGTGTTTTATGTAACTGAATAACAGTAATACGGGTTGGGTGTCACACAAAATTATTATATATTATGTATGATTGTATTTCACGACTCTCTAACGGGATTATGAAGTCAATAATATACATCAGAATGTCAGAAAAAACAGATTAATGTCGTCTTCAGAATTAATAACATACTTCGAAAGTACCAATTTGAATCTTATTACGTTGAAAATTTGAATCAAAATTCAGTTATACAGATTATAAGTGTAAGATATACATACAGATAGAACATACCAAATGATCCGAAATAAGATTTACATGTACATAATATATTATATTATATACATTTATTAGATGTATTTAAGTCACGAAGTTCATTTTAGTTTTGAAAGAATTTTCTTTTCCTTCTACGCATTTAGTTTTATTTTTTAGTAGCATTATTTAGATGGTATAAAACAATAGCTTGAACCTATGTTTTCATCTACTTTTTGGGATTCCCACACAATAAATACCGAGACTTATTTAATGATTGTTGGATGCATATCACATACACGTATTTATATTGCAACGTGAGTTGGGATGGTAGATAACAAGTTAACTTTTACTTTAGCGGATGCTGACATTGTAAACTAGTTAGTTATAGTAGTTGATGGTTGGATTGAGTCAAATTAGATGATTTTGTGTCGTTTATTTGGTAGTAGATATGTATTTCCACAATTATCTTCCACCAAGAAATTTACTATGTGTGACATTTCTACAGTGCCAAACGCTCCCTTTTCTTGAACGAAGTGTTACTGGATGTCAAAGATGTTAAAGTTGCCTCGTGCTTTTAGCGCCAATATCCGACTGCGACACTTGCAATAGAAATCTTCTCACACCAAGGTACCGTTCACATCATAATGGACTGTGAGATTTCACCTAAAGGTGATTTGCCATAGGAATAAATTTCATAACCTTATAGTCATAAAGCAGCATCTTTGTGGCTATAATTTTGGTTCGTGATAATATATCCTTGCTTCCATATTATTAAAACACAACCCTGCAACATAGACCTAAGGACCTTTATTTTTAGGTAGAAAAAAGTATTTTTCTACGCAAATGATTTAAGGAATTGATGGAAATTATCGCAAACTGCTGAAAGAAAATTGCTTGAATTACCAGCAAATGTCATTAAAATCAACTTGATGATCGGAAATCGTCGGTAGAAGCGATTCCATTGAACTGGTAACCATTTTCAAACAGCTACTGGTAATTCTCAATCTGAATTGGTATCAATCAGTCGAATCAGTATCATGTTTTGTACAGAGTAAATAGTAACCCAACATTTTGTCGACATAAGCGCTGATTTTGGTCATCCAAACTTTGAATTTATGGTACCACAAGCTTATACAATCAGTAACAGAGTTGCTTTATGATGAAAATGTAAACGGAAACGGAACTGTAATGAAGATCCTACATTTTGATAACAATTTCTAGGAATTATTTAGTTTGTGAAATCTAGTCAAATGTGACACGCGAAATAAAATAAATATATTGAAAAGGAAATTAAACCGGAATCGCAGTAATTTTTATGGTTTTTTTCTGATCATAACTGATGGTGTTGTGGATTTACATGATTTATAATCACAACCGAAGCACATTAGATTCAGATACATAAATTCATACAAAATTTATAAAAAATCTAAAGAACACTTATAATGAAAATAAATCTTCCTTTCCAAATAATTTATAACAAGAAAAGTATGAAAGTTTTACTTTTCATACAATAACAAAAATACAAAGTCAAACCTGTATTAAATAACAAGTCAAGGGAAGTGGCTGGATGTGGTGCTTAATACAGTGGCTGTTGAATACAGGTGGAAGTCTTAAAAAAATTTCTTCGTTAACAGTGACACGCTTTTGACGCTTCGTAACTGGAGACATATTATTTTCGATATCGTCCATAATATCTGCCTTACGTTTTAAATTTTTTTGGATCTGAGTGCGACCCACGATAAATGTGTAACCTACCGATTTCGTCGGGTTTCTACCGCTTTTGCATGATGTCTCCCGGTCTACCGACGGGAAACCAAAATCTGCCGATACTTTTTCTTTTCGAAACCATAATTTTCATGGAACCTACCGTTTTCAATGTCAAAATTTTGTAACATAAATCAATAAAATATTCTTAACTTGTATTTTAATTGCCAGTGACACGACATGTAGATGTATTTTCTGTTTATGATGAGAAGACATTAGAACAGAAGAAAATAATTTCCAACTTGAGATGATACTGCCATGTACCACAGTAAAAACTCATACAGAGACAACATGATCATGGTTGTTGCAAAGTTCGATCAAACACTTGCTTGATTATTTTCTATCAATTATGATGAATATATTTCACTTACCTAGAAGTTTTATTTACGAAGTTTTCTTCAATTTGACCAAACACAATAGAAACAAATACACCGCACAGCAAATAAAGTGGTGCCATTTCAGATCTTCTGTTCTTCATGTCATCATAACCTATAAAAATAAAAATTGTAACGTGTTAAACACATTTGAAGACTGCCTAAAACATCTCATAACCTTTCAAGCATATCACATGAATAATAACCAATATTAGAAGGATACTGCCTCTTACCCCTATGACAGCGAAAACTTAAAACTTGGCCAAATAGTATAAGTACATATAGATTTACAGCCCACCCCCCTCCACTTCGCTCTGGGAACTGTAAATGTATATATACTTTTACTACTAATTGTAGTATCAGTACATGGCCAAAATGAATCCTTGTTCATCAGTGGACTTACATGGCGGTAAAACTATACCACAGAAACCTTCTATAATCTAAAAAATCCATAAATCTAGGTAAGTAATCCATTAAATGGATATAATATCTTGCCATACAGATTATAATCTTTAGTCACAACACCTGCTGTTAAGTCCAAGTTAGTTCATATCGTGAACAAGAAACATCCAAAATCGTTTGATATCATTTTAATCAAGCACCTCGTGGTATATAAATCCGCCTACATCAGTATAAGCTTACACGAACTAAGTAAACCTTTTAAATCAAAGGCATCAAAATACTGTCTGGTATTCCACTTTGATCATCTAAAGCAGGCCTTCTCAAAATAATTTCCCGGAGCGCCACTTTGGTCAAAATCGTGAGCAAGAAGCGCCACTCATCGATTCATTTTGAAGAATGTAAGAGTAGGGGATAAGCACTGGCGTTTCTGGCGTACAAACATAAATCTATTGAGGAAAACATAAAATAAAATTATATTGTACTAATATCAACTTATCAGTCAAGTAAGAAAAATTCAGGCTACACGATCGGGTGATGACCGTCTGATTTCTGATGCGGAGGGCAGAGAGATTGCATATGAGGTTAACCGTGAACATCATGCCGCAAATACAACGCGCAACGCTCTCTCCTCTTTCAATGACAGACCATTGTTAATTACTCGAACACCTTACATTATGTTGAAATAAAACATGGAAAATGCATACATGTTTTGGAAAAGTGTTCAAGTGAAAATCAATAGGATCCTGTATAAATCAAAGATTCATATTGGCTTCTAAATTGAGAAGAAAAAGGGGCAACATTTCACTGCAATCTTAACAAAAAGTATTCGTCATAATTTCAAAAATCATTACGCTCCACTTTGGGTTTTTCTCCCCCATGACTTAAATTGGATATTTAGACACGATTTTGCAGAACGCGTTTGGATAGGTTGAAATGAACGTCAATTATTATTCGCAACCTTGGTATACATCTTGTTTACAATGGAGATAAGATAAAAATTAAACTGTTTACATATCGTTCTAATAAAAAAGAAAAAATTGATCTTTATTAGTTTTCAGATTCTAATATTTCTATTAATCCTTAAATATATAAAAATAATAAATGTTCTTGTTTGCTATTAAAACGGTAGTAGAAATTAACAGATAATTTGAATCAAACGAAAAATATCCAAACCTACCTAAGAGACCCCAAGTGAAAATCACGACAACTTCTCCGTTATGTTCAGAAACAATTCACGAGCAACGACATTATATAAGACAATTGATCCAATCAGGCGAAGAAACCGAATATATTTATTAATGAACTCTTTTGTTTTATACTATTTAAATTTCCTTTGAGCCTTCGGGCGTTTAGTCAAATGCTAATCAATAAATCCGCCTAGGAACACTCAACTTTTGTTCAGATAGACATTTTTCTTAACAAGTGCTCTTAAAACGTTTTATTTCACTTTAGTGCTATAAACGATTGTAGTTGATAAATTTCAATTAACTTTAAAATATAATGAATTGTTAATTTTGAAAATGTATGTGCATTTTAAATAGCAAAAATATGAATGGAGATTGAGGGTTTGAGGCAATCGACTTTTGATTGCGTGACTCACACAAATGTGCTATAGTATATATTATTAAGAAGAATAAATCAATATAAATATGTTTATGGCGTAATCTTGTACAACAAATGTTATGGAACAAAACTATTAAGTAAAATTCGATGATTTTATAAAGGCTTTCACTAATTGTGAATATTTGGACCGACCTTGCTATATACTGCGTATTTGAGGAACGCTTTACCATGTCGAAGCGAACTGTAATACCGTGTACCCAATGTACGTTGTGCTATGTCAAACTGAGGTACGTGGTATAACAATAATAATTAAAACTCTTTATATTACATTGGTCAGCATTAGGTCCAATAGACAAGGACGTGGTCCTTTATAAAATTCAGCCCATGTGACAATACAATTGATAAAAAAATACACGATTTTTCAATATACAATTCGTCTTAAAATACAAAAGTACTGGTACATTAAATGCACAAATCTATATTCCAGCGATCAAGCAAATGACCGCAAAGGGAATATACTATATTTCAATGTACAATTTGTTTAAAAATACACAGATCTATATTCCGGCGTTCAAGTACATAACCGCAAAAGGAATCGTGATATCGGCTCCCTTTATTACTTTTACCCTATGTACGCTATACTATATAATTCACGGTAAGTTGTATCTTGATATCGGCTCCCTTTATCACTATGTACCCATACCCAATGTACGCTATACTATATAAATCAAGGTAAGTTGTATCTTGATATCGGCTCCCTTTATTACTTTGTACCCAATGTACGCTATTTTATATAAATCAAGGTAAGTTGTATCGTGATATCGGCTCCCTTTATTACTTTGTACCCAATGTACGCTATTTTATATAAATCAAGGTAAGTTGTATCGTGATATCGACTCCCTTTATTACTTTTACCCTATGTACGCTATACTATATAATTCACGGTAAGTTGTATCTTGATATCGGCTCCCTTTATCACTATGTACCCATACCCAATGTACGCTATACTATATAAATCAAGGTAAGTTGTATCTTGATATCGGCTCCCTTTATTACTTTGTACCCAATGTACGCTATTTTATATAAATCAAGGTAAGTTGTATCGTGATATCGGCTCCCTTTATTACTTTGTACCCAATGTACGCTATAGGCTCCTTTTATTACTTGTACCCAATGTACGCTATTTTATATAAATCAAGGTAAGTTGTATCGTGATATTGGCTCCCATTATTACTTTGTATCCAATGAACGCTATACTATATAAATCAAGGTAAGTTGTATCGTGATATCTGTTCACTTTATTACTGTGTACCCAATGTACACTTTTCTATACAAATCAAGGTAAGTTGTATCGTGATATCGGCTCCCTTTATTACTGTGTACCCAACGTTCGCTATACTATATAAATCAAGGTAAATTGTATCTTCATATTGGCTCCTTTTATTACTTGTACCCAATGTACGCTATTTTGTATAAATCAAGGTAAGTTGTATCGTGATATCGACTCCCTTTATTACTCTGTACCCAATGCACGCTATACTATACAAATCAAGGTAAGTTGTATCTTGATATCGGCTCCCTTTATTACTTTGTACCCAATGTATGCTATAC
Source organism: Nipponacmea schrenckii (assembly GCA_030562195.1). Lineage (NCBI taxonomy): Eukaryota > Metazoa > Mollusca > Gastropoda > Lottiidae > Nipponacmea > Nipponacmea schrenckii. The sequence goes on from CM060202.1 coordinate 5,049,489, forward strand.
TATATAAATCAAGGTAAGTTGTATCGTGATATCGGCACCCTTTATTACCATGTACCCATACCCAATGTACATAGCGTACATTCAAACTGATGTACATGATATCGTGATATCGCCGTACTTTATTACCATGTACCCAATATACTGTATAAACCACTATAAAGGCCACTAATCTCAATAATCATCAAAGTTCATGAACAACAGACAAATCTTCTTTATCTCCCAATTAGCTTATTACTGTTTAATCCATAGATACTTATTAGCTCCAAATGTAGTTAAATAGCATTTGTATTCTTTGTTACAAATTACTGCTTGTGTTATTTTTTGATGTTAGTGGTATGGTTTTAAATTATAAGCGCCTGGCAAAGTAATCTTTATATCTTCCATAAAACCAGAAAATGGTAATTCTAAAGCATCAACAACTACCAAGTTTGCACCGCAAGCAGTCGCTAGATTTGAAAGTAATTTTTTCTTCGTATAGAATTATACAAATCGCATACTGCAAACCGTAGTGTAAATGGGACATTTCAACTCTGTTCAATATTCGACCTATAATTGTAACTGAACAATATCGATATAAGTGGGCAAAGGTAAAACAAACTAACACGAAATAATAAGGTTCAGCGTGTTATTTCCACAAGACAAACCAGACTGCATTAATCATTAATAAGTTATTTTAGGAGATGTTCTGAAATGTGTATTGTATAATCCAAAAAAATATTTCAAGTCAATTTCAATTGATTTTGGACATCGATCAGGAATGGAACTAATGTAATAGTTTTAAATGTTGTACAGTCTTACAGAGTAAAGGTCAGCTGACATAGCTAAGTTATTCCAAATAATTGTGTTAAAATAAACGACCTGAAAACTCTCTATAACTGACATATTTCCCACGGTTCTGACAAATCTGGGCCTATGTCATATTCCAATGTCTAATTAGACTATCTGCGCAGATTCCACATTATGATGTAATTTACAAAATGAACATAAAATATGAATACTGATTGCATAATTAAGATATATAATGGTGAAAGATGTGGCACTAGTGCGTGAGCCAAGAATATTGAGAAAACGGAAAGGATGATGGTACCAAGGGTATATATAGGTACTGGAGGTATCGCTTGCACAGTTACCCAGGTTGGTGATATTATTGCAATGTTATCGAGGAAACGAGATCAAATGCTCTTAAAAAGAAGCCACCTAATTAATAAAAGCCTTTGATCAATATATTAAATTAACAAAAATAACTTAACACTAGTACATGTACAATAATTTTTCTAGTTATGTTTCTTTATAGATAAGGTCTATTTATAAAGATATTTATGACTATATCTATCATATTTGGATACCGCCTATCTTGATTATGTACTGACAGACGGTACTAAGCACTATTACATTGAAATTTATTGTATGATTGTTCACTTGATTCTTGGCATTTAATGCAGCCAAAATTCATTACGTCGGAGGTTTATCTTGATTATAATCCGATGCGATAAAGATTGTCAAACAAGCTCCACGTTAGGTGGACTATTTGGGGACTTTTTAAAGCTACTGTTGTTCTGTTCCCTGTTTATCACCCATCTTATGCATCCCATGCCTGCTCTTTGGCTGTTATTCCTACGTGTATCCTCTATTTGTCATTCCATCTGATGACGACGCATGTAGAATAAGTACCTTGTTATAAAAGAAGTGTGTTAGTCCATAATTTATTCCCTTGTTTATTTTTTATATACATGAAATTTCTTTTCCCAAAACTGAAAAGCATATTTGTACACTTCAGTACGTAATGCTATAGTAGTATAATACCATATAGACGAAGCAATTGGCATCCGACGTGTAGAGTTAAACATGGTAAGGCATATATAATATTTTACATATAATTATGTTTAAATATTCAGATATGAAAGCAAGTTTTCCTGTTTATCTGTTCTTGGTTCGAAATTATAATCAATACAAGTTGCAAAAGTTGGTAAGAGTAATGTATTCAACACTTTTTTTTATTATGAGAAGCATTAAATAGCGCATTAAATTAAAATAGAAGTCTAACAATTACATTAGTTTTAAAAACCTTTGTTAAATAATCGATTGTTTTTATTGTTTCATCCCTCAGAGATACTGTTCCGATACATATACATTTTATAAACATCGTTCCTCTATATTACACTTAGTATATCCAAGAACCACCGGAACCTGAAGAGTAATAGTCTATCATTTTATTTATTATTCGAAAATCTCTGAGTCTCCTATTTTACTAAAAGACTGCGGAATACCATGCTCGAAATGTTATTGTGTATGCATATTTTTGACTGAAAAATCTGCAAAAAGCGATAGGATGTAGAGAAAAGTTTGGTAGCCATTAACCAGTATATATTGACCGGGAGGGTACATTGATTCCAATATTATTGTGGATTAATTCATTTCTCTTCTTATTACCACATGTGGTGATTAATATAAATCGTGATATATGTCATCATATTAATTGTACCACATATTGTGATAAATAGTGCCTGTTGTGAAAAATATATTTCTGTATATTTTACTATTTCCTATTTAAGTGATAACTTAATGATAGCTTACTCTTGTACGCAGTTCAATCAATACGTTGCTATTTATAATGTCCTAATTCATAGTTCCAGTACAGTACAATCTCCTAATTCAAAGTGATTTAGTTCGCAGTTGTAACAATTTCCAAATTCATAGTGATGTAGTACGCAGTCCAAACAATGTCCGTTCATAGTGATGTAGTACGCAGTCCAAACAATGTCCCTATTCATAGTCATGTAGTACGCAGTCCAAAAAATTTCCGTATTCATAGTGATTCTGTCCAAACAATGTCCGTTCATAGTGATGTAGTAAGCATCCCTCACATTGTCCGTATTCATAGTGATGTAGTACGAAGTCCAAACAATATCCGTTCGTAGTGATGCTAGTACGCAGTCTAAACAATGTCCGTTCATAGTGATGTAGAAAGCATCCCTCACATTGTCCGTATTCATAGTGATGTAGTACGAAGTCCAAACAATCTCCTTATTTATAGTGATGTAGTACGTAGTTGTGTATATTTCCGGATTTCGTGTTTGTAGTTTGTACTTCGTGTCTGTCTTTTTTATTTGTTGTCACGAAGAACAAAAAGGGCCGCTTGCAGTGCTCTTACCTTGACTAAGGTTGAACTTTGATTAAAGTCTAGCAAAATTAGGAAAGTTACTTCCGTTTTATACATTTGCAAGTCAAAGATAAGCATGACTTTCGTAAAGATCGAGCGGTGCATACATAAAGTTCGACTAAAGTCAACGTCTAGGTTAGTAACGAGCTCCGCATTCATAGTAATGTAGTATACAGTCCTAACAATGTCCTTACCGTAGTGTTAAAAAATTTGCATTAATTCATTAAATAATTCAGTTTGAAGAAAATAATCAAATCAAATAATATGAATAAGGCATGGCATTGAATGAGAGCGCAGACTAGGGCTATTGATAATAATAACAATGAATACGCAAAATAAAGTCATTCATTGATAAATTTCGACGTCATAAATAGCATGTGACGTCAGAAAACGCCCTGTCAACATAATTTCGACGGCAAGACAACTCTTATTGAGATAAACTTGTTTATTGAAATCCCGCATAGAACATTCAGGAAAAATTAAGATTAAACATAAGGTTTTTAAATAGGGTACAAAACATCTATTTTAGTGTTTGTGAAAGAAATGTAATTTATTTTAAGAATTCCAGAATATTCACTTCGAGACTACCTTGATTGACTGCGACCTAGCTGTAAACAAACATGGCAGCCCCCATGGCGGCCATCTTTTTCTTTTTTTTTTTTACTACCAGTGGTGCAAAGTTCTTCTGATGCATATTCATCTATACATGTTACCATAAGCGAGAGCTGCGCTCTCATATTATATGTATACCTATTTGTATAATAGCAATCTCATCAAAATGGAAGTAGTTTTATATAAAAATAATGAATACTTGCCAATACAATCTGCCACTCTTATTTACACTTGACATCAATTATATTCAATATTCTAGATGAATTCCTTTACGCTAAGCCTTTAATTTAATTTCCATTAACTATCTTGTTACATGTTCTCTATATAAAATTAACACTGTTTCCATAATTTTTCTATGAATTTAGAAGAAAGTTAATTTGTCAACGAGAATTATTGTAATGTAAAAAAAAGTTAATATTGAAGTTAATATTCCATGATAAAGCTCGGATACCTTCAAAGTACAAATGTAAAGCAAAAAAGAAATATGTTACCTCCAGGACACTAGTCAATTCTAGTGTGTAAAAGACACAGCACAATTATCTCCTCCAAAACCTGGTTTTCTTTCTGAATTCAGATTAGAAGCCTTTTAAGTTAAGAATAATATAACTTCCTATTCCCATTCACATAGCACAAATGTCTCCACTTTTATCAAAACACTGTCATTGTCACGTTACAAAATAGTCACAAATCTGACCAGATCTCTCTCGAGTAGAAATTGATGTATGATGTGACGCCCAGGAAAAGCAACCAATAACAAATGACTGTGAAACACAGCGATTGTCAATTAAGACAAAGTGAAAAAAATCCATAAAAACGAGTACTGTATATAAATTGAATATAACACGTTGTAGTTTAAATATTATGATCAAGTAAATAACTGAATGGTATAGATAAATTGGACACCTGTGGGTTTTATAATTGTTTTCTCTGCAAGGTAATACGATTGGCGTGAAATGATCTTGAAACTTGTGATACAACATTGCTCTCCTAAGTAAATGTTTTTTAAAGTGTCCTTTCTTACGAAATGTAAATAACTGCATTGATTACTCCATTTTTTATAATAAAACACTAATTACTGTTTTCTTTCCAACCAATACTAGAAGCGAAGAGTGCACTAGAATAGTGCTCCGAAGTAAAAGTCATTACTTACCAACAGTGGCTCAACTACCTTAGGGTCCCGATTGAATGTTCAAATTCAGTTATTATAAATCAAACTGTTGAATTGTAAAGCTAAATTACTCATATTGAACACATGCAAGTTTTGTCGTTTTCCCTGCAACCAACATTATTAGCGTAAAGTGTGCTTGAAGTTGCATTACGAAAAATTGTGATTTTGCACACTTATCCGAAGTTATCCGAAGTCAAAGTTATGAAAATATCATAACTAATATAACTACAGAAGAGGTGGATCCATCGCGGATATTTTATGAATATTTACTAATGATGCATATAAAAATAACATTTTTTAATGGATATGAAATAGATGTCATATACCATAATGACGATACATATCAAAATAATGTGTGTAATAAAACATTTACGATCCGAGATACATTTATATCACCCTCAACAACAACTTTAAAGAGGGATGTGTTTTTTTTCTTTTTTGTGGTTCGAAATTTTGTTTTCTCAAGTTCATGATAATCAATCGAAATATGTCCCACAACGTATCAGAAATTTTTAACTATTCTGAAAGGTAACTTAAACATTTCAAGTTCGTTCTTATTAAGAAATGTCTCTCTTACTTGAACTAAAACTAGACCAAACTTGATAATAATTAGTAAGTTCCATTTTTAATAAACCATTTTCAATAGATTAATAGGATAATTTTGATATGAAAATTAGGCATACCGCTCATATAAATGAAGGAAAAATAGCAATTTCAATTCCCTTTTTCTTGTAAAATACATACATACACAACTCAGTGTGCCTTTTACAACTTCCGGTTGAATATTGTTTCCAATCATTGTCAATCATTTCCTCCAAGTCATCTCAAAAGACAATTCTCAAATCATTCCGTCTACGTTTCTAATTTCGAAAGTAATACAGAAGAAGTACACGAAACGAAAACTAGAAAGTAAAATTTGACAAGATGACAAAGATTACTAACAAATTGTGTTGCATCGAAGAGACAAAATATGCAAGCTGAAACGAATGCCGAAGAAGTCGTATGCCAACAAGCGTCTAATAATTCAACTATTGTAAACTGAGGTGTGATTTGTTTCCACATATGTGATTCAAATATCATTCATCAATGCCCAATCTACATACCTAATAGTTATGTACACGACTGGGGAATCAGTTAGTGCCAATCAAAGTTAATCATTTGGCTCAAATACAAAATATTTACATTGAATTTCAATAGATGATTTAAGCCATTGAACAACAGATCGTGTCGAGAGCGTTGAACAAAAATGTAAATTTGAACATAAATCTTAATTAAAGGGAACGCTTATTGCCATTGTGTCTGGCTGGTGTGACTTTCACTGGTGAAACTGGGCGATATGATCTATTTTCTGGACTAAGTCGACAAGGGAGAATGGACAATCAAATATCGCAGTTACTATCATTTACCTACCCCATGTTCTACCCTACTGTTAGATATCGAATGCTTTAGTCGACCACGGCAGAAACTGACCACAGTTGTAAGTAATCATATTTTCGAAATGAGCATTTCGATCATGCGGAGTCCTACGAATTGATGAGATTCCTTGTATCTGAGCACACCTGTTAATCTGCTCTGTAGAATTCGTGGATGGAAATAAACTCATAGACATCTGTGAAATGATTGGTTCTTTTACATAATATAGTCATTAATAGGCACTGATACACCTTGATAAACAATATCATCACATTAATATTGAGTTTCATAATATTTTTACAGTATATTTTATATGTTGATGTACGTGTCAGACTCAAAGAACTTGTGTTATTATCAAAATATCGAGATATGACTAATTATATAAGTGTTTTAACGTTTTTAACCTAATGCGTTGTGTGAGTTAGTATAATCTCCTTCAAAGTGAAGTTGCACCCAATTTGGCACACGAAGATGGGCCATGTCGATATGAACCCACAGCACCAGATCTAGCAGTATATCGGCATTAACCCACTATTTAGCTAACGTCCAGAAATCGATCCATAGCACACAATGACATGTCGCATTGGGTCTATTTCTATATCGGTTCCTCCGACCCGTATCATTGAAAAGAGCTTTACATCCTTCTCTTCTGCACCTGATGTACTAATGAAGACGGACAGCGCCATGCAATGAGGGGAATGTTGCCAGGGCAACATTAGTGCATACATTCCTCTACGCGTTTTTGTGATTTCCATCTGTCATAAGAATTTTAGTTTCATAGAAGCAATATTCTGGGATTGCGAATGAGAATACAAAATACAGGTGCAGTTGAACCTTTGAGCTTTCGACTGGAGAGAATATACAGGGAAAATTTATATTGCGTAAGGGCAGCGTCAGTAGCTATCCATTTGACTATTTCCAGTTATACGTACAGCCATTGTGTGCAACCCACATCCCTATTAGTCTACTTCCTCAAGGCCATAGAAATTACGTATACATACCTAACTTTTTTAGGAATGATCAAATCAAATCAAATCATAGAAGCTTTGTTCTCATTTCAATGCCATCAAAAAGAATTGTGGTATGCCCAGTTTCATACGGGTATATGTCTAAAGCTGTAAGTACCGGTTATTAAGACCATTTCAAAACCCATATTTGGGATACTACGATATATAACGCACGGAAAGTAGGCGAAATTAAAAGTTTCAACATTTCAACAATTTCATCTCACGATACTAGACAAAGGACTAGAACCGTTGTATAGTTATTAGTAAGTGTGGTGTTTATAAAAGCTATCAATCCCTCGTGAATAATAACTCGGTTAAGTCATTGTCTAGCTATAGAGCTAATTTCTAACCATATGACTTTCCAATATCTGAAAAGCATTATTAAGTACAGCATAACAACAGTATGTTTATATAACGACAAATGCTATTATAATAAACAGCCTTCTATATAATAGCTAATGCACTGATATTGATATCATTTCTCGATTTCTTTTATTGCTCCCATTAGTATACTAATATACTTCCTGCTATCATTATGTCTTCTTATTGTTATAGAAGCAATCAAAATCAATGTATGACTGAATGCTGAAATGCTAGAGTTCCGGTGATTTTTGGATAATAATATTTCTGATTTAGATGCCTCTTCGATATATATTGTGTTATAAGTACTGACATGGTATTCGCTTGGTTTCAGTCGTGTTGATGCCATTACAGATCGGTTAGGTTGAATTGAAGACACATCTTATTTGCCAGGTCATATTTTCCTACCCTGGTTCGCCTTTTTCGAGAAGTAGAAATGCACGAAAATCACACCATTCGATCAAAAATAACTCAAACTGGGACTTTTACTTCTATTTCAAAATAATATGTTTTCTATCTATGTTAAAACGTCGTCATTTTAACTTTAAAAGCTCATAATTATGGACACGCATGGATTTGAAGGCCCAAATATCGACGTTGAACTGTGAATTCTATTATCGATTAGCTAACCTAATATCTGCCAATAATGTGCAGAAGAGTAGGACGTCATTTCAGAAACACTTCTCGTTAGGAGACTAAGATCCGATTCATCAAACGAATGACGATGTTTTTCTTTAATTAATTTAAATAAAAATAACCTTACTTAATAAACTTACTGGATTTTGAAAAAAAAATACATATTCGGTTGCTTTTTCACATTTCTACAGATGTAGTTCAGTTTTTCTGTGTCCTGGAAATTCTTTCGGATTTTAAAGATGCGGTGATATCATATTCTTATCTTAAAATACTCTTATTTTCTTATTTATAAAAATTAAGTATTTCCCAGTATCGACGTCTTAAGAAGCTTTTTAAATCAGCCAGTGTGGAGATATAAAACAATTGTGTATAATGTTGAAGTGGCTTGAAGTGTTGTATATCTCGAGTGTATGAAACATTAATGCCTGATTATCAAAATTTATAGTGTAGTCGAGAGCTAGGTGTATTATTATTCTCAAGTCGTATTTTATTTTCCAGGATTGCAGTCTCAAGAAGCTTTTTAAGTCCTTCAGTGTGTGGAGATATACAGAATTATATATCGTGCTGAAGTGCACTGAAATCTTTAATATCCCGTGTGTACAAAACATTAAAATGTGATTATCAAAGTTTATAGCGAAGCCAAGAGCTGGGAGTATTATTTTATTCTCATGTCGTATTTTATACTTAAAAAACACTTCACCATTTTGTGGCAAATTTTGTTACAAAAATGATGGCGTTCTCTTTAAATGCAGAAATACATGAAATCCAGTAAATAAAATTTGCAAAGTATACATCTTTTCATAGCTTTAAACTAGATAGTTCAACATTTCACCATAATATTTGATCTATGGTAAGTTTCTGAAAATCCACAAAGACCTGGTTCACTATAAATTGTGATTCCTCGACAAAACAACTAACCTACAATGGTTTTGTTTCAACAAAAAGTAATAGAAATGTTCCATGTTTATCTAATAAAACGTTACGAAAGAGCGTAAACGAAACGCGAAAACTGATTATCTTCCTATTTCAGAAAATTAAAGAGTCAATTTAGAGGTAGAAGATCGAATTGAGGTATAATTAAGATGTACTGTACAGTAAATTACATTAAACTTGTATTGATCGTCTGAATCTAGAACTACCATAACAAAAAATATTACAATTTGCCAGCTGATCTAACGTCTACAAACCACAATGGAATTTATCAAGTTTCTTTATCATCTTCCATCGAGTTGTTTTTCTTTTGATGATAATTTCTATTTACGTGTCCTTGGTCTCTTTAAAATAGTTAGCAGGGAATGAGGACAATAATTTGCTGTACATTAGTTTCTATACTAGCGATCTAAGTGTGCCACGTAGTTCAAGCGAAGTAATTTTAGCATGAGCTCGTGATGGAGATGTTAACCTCTGTAAGCTTGTACTTTGAATGTGTGACCTTTGGCCTTGGATGTTCTTCATCATACAAAATGAGATTACAAATCTCATTAAAATGGAGCTAACTTTGCTTCAAGGTTAGGGCTAATGAAACAAATTTGGAAACTCAATCCGTTTGATTGATTAACTTATGATCATTATTCATTTTGTAGGATTTTTTAAATATCGTTCTGAATTAAGGATCTGTGCTTACATCAATTTTCATATTGGCTGTAATGTCAATTCGAAATCTCATGAGATGGGAACAAACAATAATATTTTACAAGGATGAAAACTTAAGTTCAGAATTAAGGATCCTTTCTACCAGACTTCCTTGGCCAAACTTCTTGACACTGATATTTCCCAGATTATCTATACCGATTTATACCTGGGTCAATTGATATCAGAAGATGAAGGTCATCGGACTCTCACACGTCGATCGAGATCGGTCCCCACAACCACCATTTTGCTCGATGTAACCAAGCCAATGACTAAAGAACTAACGCTAAACCGACTGTGTTATACAATATATAAATACACTGGAGGTAGATCTTCCATAGGATCAAAACTCTAATATATCACCAGGAGTCGCACGTAAGCTTCTGTCTACCAGCTGCTTCTTGTATGAGTTTTTCCTCTAAGATACATACCAGATCACCCTAGTCGGCTTACTTAGATCAATCTAAATCAGACAAAAGTCTTAGAACTTACTAGACAATATAAAAATAGGTTGAAAGATTCATTGTAGCCGATAGCAATTATGATATATAATTTCAAGTATATATAAATTAAAGTATATTCACTACACGATATTCCAATAAGATGATTTTCAATACAAAACTTTAATTATTAACGATCAGAGCGCAAAAGAAAACCCGAAATTCATCACAAAAGTTTGGCAATACATGTACATTGTTAGTTAATGAAATTTTCATATGAAGAAGTATATCAATCACGGGTATGAGGAAGCGTATTAAAAGGATTGGTGGAATCAGGTGTACGAGAATATTTGTAAAAACACTGAACAATGCTATATAGATAATTGAAGAATCCATAGAAAATAATCTCTATTTTTGAAAACTTCAGATAATCTAAGAAGATCATCTGGTTGGAAAATTTAATTTAATTTTTTTTTTTATTATCCAGGTTATTTGAAGCAATCATTATAATACAAATATAACTTACTGTCAAAACAGTGAATAATGATACAGATAAAGTAAATAAAAAGACATTTTGGAAAATGTGTGTGCACAGAGATAAAAAAAATATGTATATTTATAAGCAATATAAAATGGAAACTATGATATTATAGAGAAAGCACTTAAAATTTTCACATTTATCAAGTGTTAAAATTAATACCATATGGCTTTTACGTTAGTTACTTTGCTGATTTTGTTAAAATCTTTAAAAGGTTTTGAACATAATCTATTTAAATCCAGTAATGTGTTTTATGATCAATGTTCTTGAAAATTTAACGTATTTCTATTTGATATGATTGTCTCGAATATAATATGTGATCATTTCAAACACTGAGAAATCCACTTTTATTGGAAAAAACACCTTGTAATGGTGATACCGTTAACCATAAATTATTTATTTTCAAAACATTGCTTATGACAATTTGGAATCATTTAACAGCTTCCTTTGTTTCATTAATAATGTATATTATTTATGGCTACATCTCCATCTGATAATCCATGTGTAATCTCTATATTCTTCCATTTAAGGTGACAAAGTTGGTAACAGACTAGGTACGGTGCTGGATTATGGACGCATTCAACGAACACCTTTTCGGGACTGAAATCTCTCGTACCGATACATACATACAAATAAATCAATATATAAAAGTTATAAGTGTAAATCTGTCAAATATCATTTAAAGAGGCCCAGACTTGATTTTTAGGGGTCGTTTTGGGCCTTTGTTACATTTAAACAGTCCTCAGAAATACTCAAGCTCTAAGAAAATCGCAAAATACCTTGAAATATACCTCAAACAAAAAATTTCACTTTTCATTTTTTTTCCGTGTGTGTCCTGTTGACAAAGTCTACAATTGAAAAATGCGTTGTAGTCTGTTTATATAGATGACCGCTATTGCACGACGGGAAGGATAACTCTTTGATTATCAAGACGAACCGTTTTCCAATATGGCGGGACGTTCGTAATTTCTTAGGACATTATGATTTTTCAAACACGGATAATTATGGATACACATGGATTTGAAGGCTCAAATTTCAAAGGTAAGCTCTGTAGACTATTTCTGATTAGCTAACCAAAAGATTTCATGTGTTTGAGGCTGTCGGATGATTGTCCGAAGCAAATAAAGCCTGGGCTCCTTTAATATTGAAAACCATCCTAGCGTTATGTATTTCAGTCAATCAAACCATCTGTTAACTGGTTATGTTAACACTTCTAGGCCACAACTAATGAAACTAACACATTCGTTTAATTTTTAACACCTGGCTGTATAGAATAGTAACACTAATAAATCCCACGATCTACTAAAGTGAAACATTAAGAGCTAGACAAGAAGCTACAGATAATTGTGTCTTCATACACTAATTCCTTTGGTGGATTGTAACTAAGATGATGGTTCACTCATTTCTATTAACGTGATTAGTGTTCAAATACCGTATTCTGGTTCAAGATAAACGACATTTCTATGTATTAAAATAGTGTATTCTAAATGTAAACGAATGGAGTTCGACGTTTTACTCTGCAGAACCTATTGGGTTAATGAAGACGAGCAACGCCATGTAGTGTGCTACAAAGGTAATTTTGCAAGGACAGCGTCATTAACCTATTCCTTTTTTTGCGATTTTTATCCCTCGAAGGATCTTTGACGTGTACCGGGTGAATCACACGCCTTTCCAATGCGTTCCCCTCCGACAAGCATCAGCGCGCAACCGGGTTGAAAAATCCGAAATTTCATCTCAACCTTTGCCGGGATAAAACCTTCATGTTAGCGACCAAGCATCTCGCTCACACTCGGCTTCCTGTTTTTGTGACAGAGGAACCAGAAGGGGATTGATTATTGAGATGAAATTATTAAGTAAGAGTAATTAGAAATGACACTATAAATTATTACAATATTATTGCTTGTCAAATTCAATCAATGTATATCCTTATCATTACTGTGAATCGTACACAATATACATAGTTCCCGATATTTCTAATAGATTGTAAAATAATAGTCTAACACGATTAAGACAACTCTAGTCCTTAAAAGCAACATTTTGGTCATTATGGTTCTATAATCAAGCAAATTCTATATAAAATATGAACATTTCGACTATTATAGGCATTTAATTGAGACATTTCTATGTAGAATAATTAAGACCTACATCGATTTGAAACAAAAACGTAACCGAAAAAAATATCTATAAAACGGGCGAATAATGTGTGGAATTCTGCATTAGCCAATAATTCCTACTTTATAACTAATGAAATTACCGTACAGAAACTGACGGAAATAATTGAGTCAGATGAATATAGACAGTTCGACTTAAAAATAGGCATTATATTATCATCCGAATAGAATCCGAATAATAATTGACACCATCAAGTGAAAGTCGCCTAAAGCTTTAACAGTAGCATAAACTTATACACCCAAGGTACCTTGCTGAATTTTATCATCAAAAGAGTTAAAAAGATGCTTTTACAATGATAATTGTAATGGAACAGAATGATGAGTTTCATAAGTATCTATCAAACCAAGTTCTTAGTAAAATTCATCAAAAGGATAATCAACCACAAGAGATAATGGATGAACTTAGAGTTGATTAATCAAAATTATGCCATACAGGTGACCATCAATATATATTATACCATATTGAAATAAATGCGACGCCGAATTGGATAATTTGCTGTAAATAACGGCAATTTCGGTCCATGAATATTGCGTTATTGGTATAACTGATACACAGTTTAACAGTATATGTAATGCATATATTATCATACGAAAAGTGAACTGTATATATTATTGATGTAAATAGCACTTCTTCGTAAGTCCATACGGTGCAGAAGAGTAGGACGTAAAACTCATTTATTTCATTTTTTCTACAAAGCTACCGCGAGGAGATATCGACAGATATGGGCTTGTATTGTAAAATGTAGTTTAGATATATTATGGCACCGCTTTTCCAATGGTGCGTCTTTCTAATCAATTTTTTAACGAGCCAGTCCAAAATTAAAAATTCAGGTGAGAAAACAAAAAGGGTTGACTTGGCAATAAGACATAGTATAACTGGGGAAAAGGGCTTTAATTTTTCTTTGGAAAAATTTGGTTTTTAATAGGAAACTTTTTAATTTCATTCAGCAAGCCAATTAAACATATATTCACTCATTCGTAAAGATAATGAAAATAAAAATACCAATGTAATGAATAGGTAATCGTGCGAAACAATCAAACTTCATTTTCTTTCCAATTTTAAATCATAAAAAAACCTTCATATTTCTACAATTTCGAAGATGATATTACGATTCATACGAAAGCTAATAAGTAAAAGTTAGAAGGTGCGTGAATAATTAATTAAACAGATCCAATGGAAAAATAAAATGATCAACAAAAGAAAACTGCTATTCCAATATGCCAAACATCTTCCAATTTGCCAACAAAAGTATTTATGACAGGCTATGAGGGCAGACAATTTCATTACAATTATATTCCTCAATGGCTTCGCTTCGTCTCCTGTGTTTCAGAAGTTTTGTCTGCAATACGATCAAATAGTCAACGGCGTTAATATCTCCCTGACACTCAAATGATGAGATGATTATAAATGTCTGGAGAGGCAGTTTAATGTTTTTTCTCGGTCAATGTTTTAACATACAATCCAAGAATTTCAGACAGACTCCCAATGTCATCAAGTGTTAAATTCATCTTATCGACCGACTTCCGTGTCGAATGCTTCAAATCTCGTGTCGAATGCTTCAAATCTGGATAACCTATGTTTGAAAGGATATATCTGTACAATTTGGCATTGCACAAAACGAAGTATTAAGTATAATGGTTTCGAAAAATTACCCTCCGTAGAAAACCACAGACAAGTGGACAAAACAATCGTCAATGATTACGTTGATGCAGCTGTCCTGAAGTTCTTTACCTCATTGTATAGGTAAAAAAATTCAGGGTCATTGAAGGTCAAGGTCATTTGATTTGGCCTTTTGAATTTTCAAAAAAATTCAATCGGGCATTAAAATAATTTGAATTTGAAAATCAAAATTCTGTTCTCAACAAGTTTTAGATAAAGTAACAAGGTTTCGAAAAATCGGATAAAAATTAGCGGACTTTGCTGAATGTTACCGTTCTGTGACACCTAAAGTATCACTTCCGGTTTGGATTTTTTATTCTAAAAGGGTTTTAATTATGCCTGATAGTATATATGTATAGCTTTTGTACTGATTTCTTACATACACCGGAAGCTGGGTGACCCAATGCGGTTCTAAAAAACCTGAAGTTCTCACGCAAGAACCGGAAGCGGTAGGAATTTTTTTATAATGCGGTTTTATTTCTATAGGCGACTTCTCTATAATCTGTAATTTTCAAAGCGATCGGATAATTAGTAACAAAGTTATGCAATTATGCATATTATTATTATGCAATTACTAACTACTGATGCGTAAAAATTTTAGTTGTAAATATTCATTTTCTATTTCAGTACGTATCTTATCGTATTTTTCAAACCAAATTTCTATACCATTTTCGAGTTGGGCTAGGGAGCCTCCCGAAAAAAAAGTCCATTGAAAACAAAAAATTAAAAAAATGACCAATATCATATTAATATATGTATACATTGTTTCAATTATATGCAACGATTCCGTTCCAAATCAAAAACCGAGCGGATATCATGGTTTCATAATTATCATCAACCGGATACACGCAGCTCCACCATGTCCTTGCACTTTTAAACATTTTAGCCAGCTCGAAGTAACTCATGTAGCCACATACAGACATCAATCAAATTAAAAAGAATAAATCAAATGGTGCGATCAGATTCACTTGGGAGTTGAACGAACTTGAATTGAAAGGAATTTAATAGATAGTTGTATTGGTATGGGATCTTGCCAGCAATATATATTTTGTAAAATAGAAATTTGAATGTAGAAACCAGTCTGATACTAGCATTGTCTAACTCTCAATATACTAAAATTTGAATTAATATTGGAATTTCAAGTCTTAGTTCGGTCACAGTGGAGGTTTTTGAAACACGGTGCACTTAGGGATTTGTTTTCAATCAAAATTTATATTGATGATATAAGCTAAAAAATTTTGAGAGGATAAAGATGTTTTCTCATTTTTTTTCGAATTTAGACTTTAAAAGTATAAATGTCTTCATGAAACAAGATTACTTGTTAGATCAACCAAAGAGTTGTTGTTTCCTTGGTTATACAAAACATCACTCTTGAACGTACAAATTAGTGCTGTCAGAATCTGTGATATAGAATCATTAACAATATTTATGTATGAGCAGATCAATGGTTCAACAAACACACATTACCCTATGATCAAAGCATAGAACTATTCATGTTTACTGGCACTTATAAACGCAGAAACATCGCCCCCAATACTTGATTGTCATGTATACATTTTAGATTATGAGGTTTTAGTGATCACCATTTTATATATTCCCTTGTGTTCCTTTATGTGCTCTCTTCTTTTAAATGCCGTTCCAATCTACAAATTTGGCATGTCAGATCAAAAGA
Organism: Nipponacmea schrenckii; assembly: GCA_030562195.1. Taxonomy (NCBI): domain Eukaryota; kingdom Metazoa; phylum Mollusca; class Gastropoda; family Lottiidae; genus Nipponacmea; species Nipponacmea schrenckii. The sequence goes on from CM060202.1 coordinate 5,065,955, forward strand.
AACTCGAAACTTCATTTGTCGAATTAGTTCACAATGTGTCTTTGACAAAAAGGTTGGTCTAAAATGACGTTTCATTGAGGAATGTGGGTTTGACTACTAGCCAGTGGGTCATCTACCATTGGGATTGTGGCTCTACCATTGGGATTGCGGCTCAATCCTTAACAAGTTAAAGTGGTTCACTACATATGCTTGGGTGCTAATAGGGCCAATATTATGTTCTTGTTTGAAGATAATTCCCATGAAAGAGGCACTAACCCACTAGTTCAGCCAATGGGTGGAATTGTGGTTAAAAGCCCTATACAACTTGTAAACAGAGATTTGCTGTTAATTCATAGCATTGATATTTAAATTTTAAGTGTTAGTTGACAGCGTGGGTTTTTGGTTACAACAATTTTTTGTTGCTTAATAGCTTGAACATTTGTATTAACTAAAAGCTAGTGGTTAATGGCTATGAAATTTTGTAACAACGATTAGCTGTTGGTTTATAGGATTGAAATATGTCAACAAAATTTAGTTGTTGGCTATAAGCATCGATATTTGGTTACAAATAAGCTGTGGCCAATTAGTACCCACTTTTTGTTACGTCGCACCACTTCGTGGTCAGAATAAGAATAACCTAAACCTTTCTGAAGTTGTAGGTCTCTATTATGTACAGATCTCAACATATCTATTTAGAACGTCTTCGACATGTAAAGTTACCTTCTACTGTTATTCCTTATCTACTATGTATTCATTCACACGTTTTCAGACCTGTTGTTATTCACAGATACTAGTAGATACATTCATAATACATACCCGAAAAATAGGTCAGCTATATCCGTTCAAGTGTGTAGAATATCACAAAGAATGCTGATTTGGTCAGGTACTTTTTTGATTTACACCTTTAAATAATCAATCATACACTAAGAAAGAGCATGCGAGGCGAATTTTGTATTAGCGTTATTGCACTTACTGTTGACAGTCCTTTGACAGACACCAATCAGAAGTGAAGGAGTCCGTAATAAATTTCCACACACTTTAAATGAAATTTACTTCTACTAAACTGATCCTGTCAACCAGCTCTAGCATTTTGGTGACGTGTTATTACATCGGAGGAAGCTTTATTGAAATACCACACTTGTTTTCAATCAAATATAAGAATGCATGCTACTACCAACTCAGTCAATTCATTGTGACCCATTTTACTATCAGCTGTTAAATCTCACGAGAACAATATATATCATATTATACAATTATTGTCTTCAATGGTTTTTCAAGTACCAACTTGTTAACAGTTCAAGACAGTCCAAGGTCACCTTAATGTCGGTATCAACAAACTCTGGACAAATGTGACAACACAATGTTAGCAGATAAAATAACGGAACAAAAGTTTAGATTAAATAACGGAACGCAATTTTAGATTACATAACGGAACATTATTTTAAGGTATACTACTCCAAGCTTTTATGGTACACTATGTTTGAAAACTTTATATTGCCATCATTAGGTGTTGATAATAACACCTCAGTTATCACAAATCGTTAAGTTTACTTCATCTGAGAATAAAACTCGTGCATTTACTTCATTAGTTAGAGAATTTTCCTTTCCGATATTAAATAACATTGCTCTTATAACGTTTGATCTCTAATCAACAATGTAAACATTAAATGCGAAATGACTTTCAATAGACACAAATTTCAAAAGATCCTTTGTAATGTCTTGCTGTCATAGTTAAAAAGGAACCATTATTAGCAAATATTAAATTATTTTATCTAACCAAGTTTCTGACGACACTAATCACCAATGTAAACACTTTGACAGCCAAAATTTTCTGTCGAAAACTCTGAATTAGAAGACACCATTTTAGCGATAATTCACCAATTGTAGTTCAATTAAAATAACAAATCCAGAACAAGCCTAGAGGCGTGTATTGAATAATTGAAGTTGATGTCAATTAATGAAAACTCAGTCACTATTCCACGATGTTAGATAGATAAATACAATTAAATATACATACTATTAGTTACTAATAGACCAAGAGAGGCAATCGCAGCCACGTGCTCGCGTGTATATCGCTTCATCTTATTCGATCATAGCATGAAGCCAACACACTTGCCTCGTGCCATTATTACCTTCATGTCAGAAGAATATAAACCCGATGTTATCAATGTTATATTTCAGATTTCTATTGAAATATTTTGATTTTCAGTTTTAGATAACCTATTTCTGAAGACAGACCAATAAATATCTATATTTTTGATTTGATATTCCTCTTGATATTTTTCTTTCATTGTTGTTTCATTTTGAATCGTTTAGGAAACATCTGGTGATTTTTGTTCAAAAATGTAATTGTTTCCTAAACCTACGGACATGCAGCTGAGCTTACCGTTTGGTGGCATAAGTAAGATGCAAACAACGAATATACGGGTCCGCGAGCCGAGGTGGCTAAGATACTTGATCGTATACCTCCAGGGTCCAGGGTTCAACCCCGCAAAGGATTTTTCAACCTGGTTTCCCCCTGTCAGTGATGTAAGTCGGGGGGGGGGGGGTGGCTGGAGCGGAAAATACTTGTAGTCCTTCAGATGGGGCAATAAACCAATTCTCTACGTGCTATTGGCTGTCCATGTTAAAGTCCCTGGACAGTTGGAAATCGCAAATCTTTGCTGTTTTCATAAGCCCATAAGATTACATGAGCAGGTTTACAGCACATAAATGAGTGTTATGGAATGAAGTAAAACAAAAATCATACATTAACTTAGATTAGTCACCACAAACACAACTTTTTCGACGATAACAAGTGAATGACTTCATCGTATTTCAACACCCTCCTCGATTGAGCTACGCAGCTTCTAAATATCGATTGATCTCACAAATTCAACACTCATTATTTTGTCGTTGGATCAACCGAAGTGTGAAATGTTCCGTATTAAAATAAAATATATCATGTCCATTTAATCGATCCGTGTATTTCTTTACGGCATCAATTTCAGGCAAAGTTGTCATTTCCAATCATGATGACTGACCAAACCTTTACTTGGAAATTGCCAATTATATAGTCAAGTGGTTCCACTGCCATGTGGACTGGTTGGACCTAGTCCACGATTACCTACCATCTGGTAGGAGCACTGGTTTCGAATTAAGTTATTATAAAGTAAAATACAGAATTGTATATCTACATTACTTCAATAGAATGCTTGTTTCATAATTTTCGTTTTCCTTGCATCCCCTTGAGGGAGCCGAAACCCAAAAAATAATAATGATATATAAATACTTCTCTTAAAGTCTACAATTATAATCAAGCAACCGGCAATATTTTTAGTTGAAGAAATAGCATTGAACGGGTATTCTAGTCATCTAGTTGAGCCATTGGCATAGTCACTCTGACACACATACGTAGAATATAGTGTTCTTCTTCAAGACTAAGCAATTTATATACAACGCTGAAATCCAAATATCAAAGCTAACCGACGGCAGAGAATTGAAAAACATTGCCAATCTGCTCTTGCAATTTATGACGAGGAACACTTCTGAAAAATTCTGCTTCATTCATTCTACCATTTTATTATTAGTCATAGTCCATATTGAACGTGTTGGTTCTATATAATATAGTAGCGTTTAACTTGAATAAAACTGAAAGTTGCATAATGTTCTGTCTGAACCAATTTAGATGTTAGTAACATTTTCTAATAATGGCAGTTTGAAAAATGGGCACAGATTCAATTTATATCCAAAAAGCAAACCATATGCTAACAAAAGGTCACATTATTTCAATTGTATGGAAAACAGACGTCCTTTCCCGGTGTAACAATGTAATGTTAAAATCTGGAATTAGTTAAAGGGCCATTCTGTTGGTAGAAATGTTTAATTGCTCACATTTATGAAAACTTTACTCCAAAATCTAGTGAATTGAGTCCAAAAAGTTCGTGTAAACATTACATAAATATTTGAAGTTCCTGCTTGTGTTTGTTAGTAAGAAAACTACTCCATGGACTGAAACAGATAAACTCGTAATAGTATTGAAATAGTATTGAAATAGTGGGCCAATATAAAGCCAAATACTAGTTAAAACAACTTAACTGACCTTTTTAAAAACCAATTCAGTTTATTCAAGTCAGATACATAGATGTACAAAGCATATTTTAGAATTATTTTTAGGTACTAATTTTTTGATAATTAAAATTTTACATAAGAAACCAATATATAATTTTATATTGTTTATATTTAATAAACGTATATTAAGAACGAGAAAAATTAAGAAATGGAATGAATTAGTCAAATTTTACATTCCACTCTTCTGCACCTAATGAGGAATATTTAGAAGTTGTTAACATAAACTACTCATTTTGATAGTTTGTAAAAACAAATATTTAAAGCAAATCAAACACATTCACAATTCATTACCTAAAAAACACATTACAGTAAATTGAAAAATCTAAAAAACGCGTGAAAAAAAAAATCTCCAGAAAAACATCAATTGAATTAATTTGAATTGGAAGGTGATAGCAAGTTATTTTTGAACTGAAATAACACAGACTACTATCAGCACTTTTACTCTTTCATGTAAAGTGATTAAATTAGATATACACGCTGTTCTCAGAGAATAAATATCGCACATTTTAAATGAAATGACTGAATTTTTGCGCTCTGCTCGTCTTGATCGAATGGGCGAATGAAGAAATGCAGTAAGTGTCATTTTGCCAGGACAGCGGCATGTGCCGACTTTTTTTGCGATTTCCAACGATCTGTGCATAGCCTGTATACACTATTTCCATGCCATTGAAAAACCCGAAAGCTCATTCAGGTCAGCGAGCAAGAATCTAACTCTCAGCACTACCACGGCACCCATAGTTCAGGTTGAGCTCATGTCTAGTTGACGAACGCAATTTCCTCAACATTGTAGATTTTTGTGTTACAAAACTGAAATTTGAGGAAAAGGTCAAAATCCTAAAATACTAGTCGGTCAGTAGCAGTATATATTACCTACCTACTACCCAGGAAGTTATAAACATCACAAATGCTAGACCTGTCAGGTATATATTAGCCTTGTAGATATGATAAATATCTTTTAAATTTGATATTCCCAACTAGTTTGAACCATCTCGGGTTTACTTTAAAGGTCACAGTGCATAATCAGCGATTCATGATTCATATAGAAATAATCGAACCCAACACAATTTAGGAATTATTTTTTTATAATATATTATGATAAAAGAAGAGAAAACCAAAAAAAAAAAAAAAATATCAACGTACATAACCACATAGCAATTTAACCCCATAATACTTATCCGTAAAATATTGACGAAAACATGAGTCTTGCTATCCTGGATTCTTCGCAACTAATTCATTCAAATCTGAAAAGGTTATTGAAGTAAAAAAATGGTGAAACAACGGTTTACATACCTAAGGGAAATAACTCACTAGATTTTCTCGTAGAAAGGGAAATGACGTGAGGACAGGTCACTTGCATTCGTTGATAAGAATTGCACACTAGATCAACAGGTCTTGGCGTGATTATTTTCATTACTTTTCCTTACAATTAGTAAACAGTAAATATGTACCAATGACACCAGTTTTATTGCAATATGGACTTAAACCACCAAAACCTTTTATGGAAATGCTTGTCCGTGCTACTTTTAGTAATCTTCTTTCTTTTTGGGGGTTTTGCATGACTATTTTTGACTATTTTTTGTCTGGAATTGAAATACAAATACAGAGTTGTATAATGGAATATAATTTTCAGTACAGAAATATTTTCTCTATCGGTTGTAAGACTAACACTCAAGAAGGTCCAGTTACTTAATCTGAATTTGGATGTTGAACATATTTTAATATGACTTGTTGGCCGATTATTTGAGAGAGATGAAGCAATTAATGTGTCCATTAAGCCAGAGGATGAACCGTTAAAATGGCTAAGTGGGCAGTTACCCTTCATAGAAATAAGTTACTTTTTATAGCTAACAGTAAATATTTATTTTTAAAATTGACAAATTGTTTCTCAGAGTATTTTATGAAATACATATTGCTAAACTATGGGTTTCAAACGTTTAATTCCGACAATTGAAACACATTTGACACTTAAAGAATTGTTTTGTAAATCATTGCTAGTATTCTAGCCCATTCGCCAACAAACATATAATCACCAATGTTTCGATACCACCCATGTCATTCATAACATCTTTTATAAAATGAACTAATAATCTAAGCAAACCAGTTATAGGCTACATTTTTGCGACTCACGAACAACTGATTTAAGTCTGTTGTTAAGTTATAAGGTGAGCCCCATCTTACAGGAGATGTCGTAAATAACTGTATTCATTTATAACGTCTGAAAGTCTCGAAACACATCACAAAAAAAAATCAATTACTTTAAATAGATTCAAAATGTCATTTAATCCCAAATGAAGCGGATACCACTTTTCGCTTTTAATCTGTCTAATATTTTTGGAATTTTTCATTTCTGAAATTTCAGTTTTTCCAGAAGTTCTAAAAAAAAAACAATAATCAAGCGTTTTATGGCCGATATCCGAATATTAGAAGGTTTACTCTACAAGAATTCGTTTTGGAACCAATACAATAATGAACTTTATAAGTTATATAATATCTAAAACATATGAATGTACATGAAAAAAATTAGTATTTTGTAAGAATGCAAATGAATATTGAAGGATCTTCGTTGTCACAACCATATCATAATGTTCACTAGTTTTGACTATGTCAAACAGCAACATTTTCACTCGTACTCGTATTCTCGAATGAAAGTTAACAAATCTAAATGGGTGATCGCTGCGGTTCGACCATAATCTCATTAACTCCCACATAAGATGGTTGAAGAACAGCGTATTCTACAGCTTTAGCTACGTCATCAGCTTCTAATATTTTACACGTTTCGCTTCCATCAAACTCCTTTTTGGCCTTAAAATAAAGAATAAATACAGTTTGAATATTATGATACTTACATCTTTGGCTAAGTGCCTGATCATAAGTGAGCATTAACACATTTATCTCGCTTTATTAGATTACGGATTAAAGTTTGAACAGAAGACACTATAATAATAACGTTTCGATACCCGTTTCTTTCTGCTGAGTAAGTAGGAGAACTAGAGCACCTTAAGACACTCCACTGGTTCGAGCCGAAAATTTCTGTTCTCGTTCTACATTACGTAGACAACGACTCTGTGAGTATTATGGGACATTGTGAAATTATACATAGAAAGCTTACCTCTAAATCTGTGGTGTGTTCAAGAAGGTTAGTTTTGACATCACCGGGTTGAATACACGTCACACGTATTCCATATTCCTTTACTTCATGTCGTAAAGCTTGAGATAAACCTTCTACATAGAACTTTGTACCGGAATATACTGCTAGACCAGGAAATCCCTGCAAATTAAACCAGAAAATTGGGGATAAAGAGATAGATATTCAAAAGGATGCACAAAATGACCGTGTGTATCGTTGACACTGATAGCATTAATTTGCACCATTCCAATTTTTAATCAATCTATGTCTCCTGTAATAAAGCGTTTGATGACATATCTAATCGTACCTTAGGCTTGTATCACAATATAAGGCTCTAAGTCATAAAATACTTGAATATTTGAATTGTAGGAACTACAGACGTCTGATGGAATTGCAATAGTGCACATGTTCTTGACAATCCCTGTAAAAACATACGCCAATACTCTTAATATCCAGGTTCCTAGACTCCCGATTATTATCCATAGCGAGGGTTAGTATTTTTCATTATGAAATACTTACCCTCATATACTTGTTATAATTCATGATGTAAAAATTTCATTAGTTGTTACCTATGTTTCGTAATATAAATTTTGGGTTTCGTTTTGCGATTCAGATCGTTGATTCTTGGTTTATTTATATACGACAGAAAAGATATTAACTGCTGAGGAACGCAAAGGCTTATGTAACTAAAAAGAAACATACGCCCTAACACATATTGCTTTGATAAACTATTTTTCTTCATTAAGAACTAACATGTAAAGTAATAAATAAACCAATACTACAGATAGAGATATGAAACCTTGTAAACTTACCCGTTTACCGGCATCAGATGAAATATTGATTATATGACCCTGTTTTCTGGATATCATTCCTTCTAAAACAGCGCCAACACATGTCGTCAAACCCTGCATTGCATAGACACAAAATGATACAAATTGCTGTTCAAAAAATTCTATGGGTATCTTTAAAAACTTAAAAAGGTCACCACATTGTCCTCGCTTGACATAATATTTCAGAGGGGAGTAATTGATGATTTTGACTAACCAACTTGCAGCAGCTACGAATGAAGTTCTGAGGTTAGCACAATTGTAAATAAATGAATGAGAAATAAACTTTTTTATGAAAAAGACGGCAATTAAAATTCCTTAGTGAATGATATTCAGTCAGAAATTTTATATATTCTTGTACAGGTCTAGATCAGGCCTTCTCAACTGGCGGCCCGCGCGCCAAAGAGGCGCGGGGACATATAATTCCTAGAAATGCTACTGCTTAAAACCCCACCCCTTTACATTCTACAAAAAGAATAGATTTGTGGCGCTTCTTGCTCTCTATTTTGACCAAAGTGGTGCTTCAGGAAATTATCTTGAGAAGATAGAACTCACCTTACAGTTGATGTCAATCTGTTGTTCCCATTCATCGTAATGTAAGGATTTCATATAGGTATAATACATAACACCTGCTGAGTTGACTATAATATCTACTGGACCTAATGATAACTCTGTATGACGAACCATTTCAAATACCTAGAATACATGAGTGGATGCATGTGGTTCATAAAAATGTCATCCGCAAGTAATGGATCGGACTTCTAGCCCATTTGCGTGTATCGGGGACACTATTTATCGTTTATATTTGCACCCCTCATTTGCTGGCCAAAGCCCAATGTGGCACTTTTGGCATATCTTGGCAATATTTTAGTACTCTAAGTATATATAGACATCTATCGATTGGAGGTACCAATATTCCTAAAGCCTTGAACCGTAGGTCACGAGATATTTGTTATGAAACAATTATTTACTGCAGACTTACTTGTTGACGTTTGGTTACATCAGCAGTAACAGCAATGCCAATTCCATTTTCTTCTTTAATTTGTTCCACATACTTCATTAATTCGTGTTCACGCCTGCCAACTAAAGCTACCTTCCCGCCAAGCTTTGCAAGTCTTGTTGCTATGGCTGCACCAATTCCACTTGAGGCACCAGTCACTATTATAACCTTATCTGATAATGGTTTTAATCCTGAAAAATACACATTTTTGTTGAAATGTCCAAATGAAATTAGGTCTGTTTAAATAAAAGCACCCGAGTGAGGACTCTATAGTCGAGTGAGGAGCAAAATACTCATGAATCGAACGCACTTTAGTTCGCGTTACCATTCTATAAAATTAAACGAGAATTTGTTTTAAAGCAAAGTTTGCACGTAAATGACTCAACAGCTCTATGAATATCAAACCTGGATTCGACTCCGCCATGTCGTATTTGATAAAATTACACTCAAAGAATAATTTTACATGCAATAATGATTTGCTCTACTTTCGTTTCACAGCCTTATCGAATACAACTGCGTTCGTTTACTAGACAGGTACGCGTGACACAAGTCGATAGTAGTTAAAAGATTACAGACGATTAGAAGTGGCACGATCAATTTTCAAACTATACAACTTCATCCAGTTTCCTCATCAGGGAAATAAGCTTCACTTAGTTTCAAACTTACCAGGAAGATGATGTTTGGTATGGAATATAATCCCTCTGGAGGACAAGTTTTTGAAGTAGACTTGAAGCAAGGCAGTATCTGTGTAAGGGTAAGAAAGTCCACACTGATTTAAGGCCTGGTGAAAATTGGTGGTGGTCAGGGTATGTGGATTTTCTACAAAATTTTCATACCTAGAAAAAAGGAGGAGAAATTAGCAGGATGATTTCACCTCAGTTACCGATCCAAAATCCTTAAGCCTAATGGATTGCACTCGTCCAGAAAAACTACTTGCAGTTTTGGAGTTTCGAAAGAAATAGAATCAAAATCGGATCTCTATTTGGTGTTCTAGTATTGCTTGAGAAGCTCATCTCAGGAGATCAGGTCTATGTTTGTCCAAAAAATTAGTCTTGCTTTTTGAATTGATATTTTATAACATTATCTGAACTTTCGATTTACTGAAACAGAATATTACTATGATGTAATTACTATTTCAAGTTATTGAGTTAATCCTATAATTGCATACATCGTACTATATTTGTTGTATAATTGTATACATTGTACTATTTTTGTTGTATAATTGCAAACAATGTACTATATTTGTTGTATAATTGTATTCATTGTAGTGTCTTTGTTTTATAATTGCATACATTATATCTTTGATGTATAATTGCATACTTGCATACATTGTATTTTTGTTGTATAATTGCATACATTGTATCTTTGTTGTATACTTGCTTACATTGTATCTTTGTTTCTTTTTTGTATAGTTGCATGAATGGTATTTTTGTTTCTTTGTTGTATAATTGCATACATTGTATCTTTGTAATATAATTGCATAATGTATTGTATCTGTGTTGTATAATTGCAAATAATGTTTCTCGTTGTATATTGGTTCCGAAAACATAATAGTTTCTAATATACTTCTAAACTACTTACTTCAAATAAGAATCTAGAAGAGCCATTAAATTAACATTATCACTACTTGATTTATTTAATTGATTTAATACCCTGAAAACAGAAATATTCACATACAAAGTTTTAAAATGGGGCTTGGATCCTACGACAAAATGTGAGCTGAGTAGATATCGTCTTCCTTGCATACATACATCTACAAATGGATTTACACTGCTTATAACAAATGTCTCTAAGACTGAAATACTCGTTACACTTAATATCATAAATAGCAAAACGACAATTATGGGGGACACGAGAGCACTTGATTTATTCCTGCAATGACTTACTTAGTTTTCCATTCCTGGAACTGCAGCAACTCCAGACTATAACCATGGGAATTCATCCATTCAAAAACCCACCTACAAGAGGAATTAAAAAATTCACGATGACTGGTTGTTCTGTTTATGTCGTCATCAGAGATTAATGTTTTATCATTGGCAAACGGCTTCGAATTCGTCGAAATTAACCTCTTCAGTTAGGGTCTAACGAGGTTAACAAATGGTTCATTCCGAAGCATTAGTCTAGTTAATCAAATGAACACACCATTTATTGGTCTCACAAACTTTCAGCGTCGGTGAATTTGAGTGGTTTGGTGGTGTATTTAAACGAATTATGTTCTAGCAAAATGGCGTCAGACCTTAACATTTAATATGAATGGGATGGATTTAAAAATAGATTAAAATACATACAAACCTTGATTCTAGTGGATTGTCATTTATTACATGGAAAATGTTTTTAGTACATAATAAGGGTCTCTGGACAACGTTGACTATGAATTTTGCAGCAAAGTCTACTGGGGTCATTTCCATCTTCCAGTCCACTAATGGTGCTAAACCACAGTTAGCACAAGTCTTCAGAAGTATTAAAGTGAAATCCTGAGGATTCCAATAAGCAAATTTACTATCTCCTGACATATTTCCTATAGGTAAAAATGAAACATAAAAAAGCAGCTGAAAAAACTTGTCACCATCCATTCTTGTCTACGTGTAATTCATTTATGTTTGTGATGTGACAGTCTAGCTAAATACATTCGCTAACTTCAGAATCAATATCACAAACGTTATTTCCCTTGTAACGGTAAATGTCCTGATAGTACATGTATATACAGTATATATATATTTCACTTGAAAGCTGATCTTCTTTAATTTGTCATTGGATTAAAATTCTTGGTAAAGATTTTTCTCTTCTGTCTGAATTAGGCATGCCATTCTTAAGCCATAGAGCTAGGGTATCCACTTCTCTTCTAGTAAACATACCTAATCTGTAGATAGTTGTAGGAAGTCCACGAGCCTCTGCAAGCTGAACCAATCTCTCAGCAACCCATTTAGTTTGGGAATATCCATCAGTGAGTTTGTTATGAAAGTCTTCGATGCTAGAGGTTTCTGAAAAATTCTGAACTCCTTGCGCAATGACAGCATTTGTACTGAAAGGAAATAATATAAGTTGCACGATATAGAAACGACGTCCTATTATTCTGCATGGGCTGATGCAGGATGCAATGAGGGAAGCTTTGCCTGAACAACCTCATTTTTTCAAACAGTCGAGGGATCTGCACAGCCTACACGACTAGACGCATTTTGTCAGCCCCTCCGACCTGCATTATCGTGTTGAAAAATGCGAAAGTTCATCTCGACTTTTTGCCGGGATTGAACCCTGGAGATTCAAGTTAGCGAGCTAGCATCTAACCCACCGCGGTTTCCTGCATAATAATATAATAGTAGAAGACGAAGCGGAGTTTAGGGGCCAGGAACAGTAGGTGAGATGAAGCAGGCAGTTCTTTCACAATGTTAATTGATAGAAAATTTAAAAGTCAGCTAGTTGCTCCAAATAACATTCTTGGATTGGTTGTGTTCGGTGAACGAATATATATAAGAATCCAGGATAATTCTTAGAGTTATTGACAAAGGTATTATATACAGTTTATAGTACCTTATGTAATGTAGTGGTTTAATTTTTCCAGTACATGCAAACCTAATAACATTGCAGGTTCCCAGAACATTCGGTCCATGTAAAGCCTAAAATGTATAACAGCGTGAATCCATTAGGAAATCATAAAAATACCTGGGTACATTTTGAAATTATAATGTGTATAACATTGAAGCTCTGCAGTAGTAAGCATAGTCAGCAATGGTAGCAATGAGGACGTGATTGGACTGGAATCTATGAAAACTTGGTCTTTCAATAACGGCAATAAGTGAAAAAGACAAGTACCTGATATGGGTAGGCTAAATTGACCGTAGCTGCAGCATGAATGATAAAATCCACATCGGTACAGAGGTAAGTGTAGTCCTCTTCTGTCATTCCCATTTTTACGAGAGATATTTCACCTGAAATTCAACCGTAATGATCACTTTACTAGATCAGAATATGGAACGCCGTAACTACCCTGTGTTAGTATTTTTGTATTATGAGGATCTTTTTTGAAAAGATGATCCTGATAATAAAAAAGGTCCTCATAATCCAAGAAGATTATCCCAACACTAAAATGTCTCGTCTTCATTAATAATTTTTTTTGCGAATCAATATCTTTTCTGTCCGCCGCTCTATATTACCAAAGGTAATTAATCTTCAACAACTTTAAATGCCCCCCTCCCTTTATTTAATAACAAAACAGTAGTGCTTTTCTCTTCTTATCGTTTACCTTTTATCAATCGAACCCTGCTCTTCAGTAAGTCGGAGCATCTTTGTTGTTGTTCTGTGGGTCTATTCTCAGATGATGCAATGATGCCATAAGTAATTAACGTTTTCTTGAGCCTGTCCTCTAAGCTCATCTCTGACTGGTCTCGTATCAAACAGTATACAGACATCTACAATAGAAACTGTTAATGTCAATATTGCTGGTAAAGCTTAAGCACCTAAGAACTTTGGAATACATTCAAGGTTTAGTCGGTCCTATGATGTCCATACGTTATACAACGAGGTGGAACAAACATCTTCTTGTTTAGAAATCCTTAATGAAACCTACTGGTCAATTATTCAACCACAATGAGATTCAATGTAAAAAAATGAAAGTCTTTCTAAATATAGGTAAACATTAACTGAATGTGTTGCTAGTTTAGAATTGAGGTTTTTATTTGATAGTCGTTAGATGAATTGCACCAACGGCAAGCAAAAATTAACCTTTGTTACTACTGTTTTAATATACGCGCGAGAATACAAAAACTAGAGCGACATGATCCGCTTAGAGAGGGTGTGGCATGTAAATACCTTTGTGGATAAGAGTAGTTCACGTAAAATAAATGCACCAAGAAAACCAGTAGCACCAGTCAGCAAGATTCTCCCACTTTGGAAATGATGACCATAATGAAATGTTCTCCAAAAGGCACGAAGCTGCATATCTATTCTGTAATACAACGTAATATGTAATATGGATTACCTTGCATAGCGATGATTTGTTTAAAATAGAAACCAGTAATATTGGTATAATGCTATCAGCTAAAATGTGTGTTTTATTTGAAACACTCAACCTATTCCCAGATGCATACAGTGAGTATATGTATAAGGATGCTTTCAGAGATCCATACAAAACTTACATTATAGAACGTTGGTCATGTTTCTCGACTTCAGCTGGTAAGTCCAGTACAGGAACTTTGGTATCAGTGTCGTCAAGAGCAGCCACTCCAAGCTTACTATCTATCAGCTTACCAAAACCTTGAACTGTGGGAAAAGTAAACAGTTCTTTGACACTTACACTAACCTTGTATTCTTCTCTTACTTTATTCAGGAGCTGGGCGGCCAGTAGAGAATGACTGAAGAACAAATACTAAATTTAAAACTCAATTCAATGTGGACTGGTCACTAGATAATACATTATTTTAAAATATGTTTTAATATGTCTTACTTATTGGTAAAATATTCCGACGTATTCCCACACGTTATATTGATAGAACTTCTCCCTATTTGGAATTTTATGGTGACATGATTCGTACTTAGAGACTTTGTGAACATTGGACCAGAGCTATAAGTATTGTTAATATAATATTCTAAAATATATCCAAATTTCAAGTACTTTTAAACATAATATAAAATCAGATAGTTATGTGCTTTCCTTCTATTCCAATGGGAGGATTGGAGAACAGACTCTTAGACAAAGGCCGCCATATTCCAAACTAAAGACTGTGTATCAACTTACCCTCCCATATCAAAGAAGCTCTCCTCAATATCAATATCATTGATAGTAAGGACTTGGCTCCAAATCCTGGCAAGACTAGACTCAGTTGGTGTCTTTGGTTTCCCATCGTCCTCAACACCACTTTGTCGATCTAAAGGCGGAAGAGCTTTAGTGTCCAGTTTACCAGACGCTTCTAAGATTGGAATTCTGAAAAAGTAAAGTTTGCATTTAAGGTGTAATTCTCAATTTCACTACACGAAAGTGGTCTACTGGATGACTAAGCTGTCCACCATGTCCATGGAATTCGTTTACATAAATAGCATAACGGTCACTCTCAATAAAGAATTCGAACTGCGACTTTGTTCCTCGACTCGTAGTTGACTGTATAACTGTGTATTCTGATTTTCGTAATTGGTTATAAGAAGTCAACATGTTCTTCAATTGAATTCATACTTACTGATCCAATATCACAATAAAAGATGGTATCATATAAAACGGCAACTTTCGTTTCAGTTGTTGTCGGATGTCTTTCTTGGTTACAGCTGTATCGAGAACAATGTAAGCTATGAGGTACTTATCCTCCCCTTCTTCCCCTCTTACTAACACTACACTGTTTCTTACAAATGATAAACTTTTAAATGCATTTTCTACAGCCTGAAATTAAAAAAACCAAGCCTTGCCTTGAACGTTCTGAATGCTTCATTAGAGAAAGATTTTGTCAAGACAGTGTTAGTGGCTACTACTGGTTGGTTGAACCAAGTTGACAGACTCCGCGCCTAAAGGGGGCCCCAGAGTGCAATGAAGATCATTATTCAGTGCATCATACCTCAGGCTTGGAGAAAATTGAAGTTACGAAATGCAAGCAACAGGTCTTAAGGCTTTATTGTTTTTATGCTTCATTGGACTGTATATTGTTCTTTGAATCAAATACAGTCAGCGCATTTTCACCTCGCTGGATCAATTGAGGACACTTTGCTAGAATACCTCGATATCTAACAGTCGAGTTGTTTAGGAAAAAGACCAAACCTGAACTTCGATAGAGTAACCACGGATTTTCACCATGGAGTCACAGCGTCCGCAAATTTCCAGACTCCCATCGGCTAATACATATCCCCAGTCTCCAGTTCGATATAATCTGTCACCAATTTGACTAGGTACAGTATCTGGTCGCTTGATGAATTTCGCTGATTGTGCTTTGGGATTGTTCAGGTACCCTAATGCAAGAGTAGGTCCACCAACGTAAATCTAGAAATAAAATACCGATAAGCGACTTTAAAAGAGAACACAAATACTTTTAAAATGCAAAATGACAAAATATTACTAGTTTATGAAAAACTAGTAATGTGCAAAAGCATCTTCGTAAAGAATGCGTTTTGTTCGGCTTTTCTGAGATTAATACATTCTCAGATAGTATAATGCCACAAGAGTAGACTTGTAATAAATCGTTTTTATACATATTTATGTAATTTCAAAAACCCATCAGTTTCAGACCTTTCTGATTTTTTCCAGCTTAGGCCTGTACATTTGGTAGACACAAACCCTCCCTTCCCAGAAATCCAAAACCAATTCTCTTATATAAAAATTGTGTATACCTCTCCTGGAAGACCAATAGATTGTGGTATCATTTCATCATTTAATATAACAACTTCTACACCAGGTAACAGTCGACCAACAGGGCAAAATTTTCTCGACATCAGTGTATCCTTAAATTCATTTTAGCACAATATTACCTAACAGTGGAAAGGATTTATTTTTGGCAATTGAACTATGTTAGAATTTTCGGTTGTGAATGGATCCAACTTCAGGCCTATGTTTTCGTTTCTTTTGCATCCTCCAGATACGCCCCCGATTGTCCAAGAGCATCATCGGTTGTCATAAGTATAAAAATCTCATTATTCTGAAAATTTCGGGAATACAACAGACAACAGTCATATATCCAGAGGGGTTATGGGTCATAGTTGAAGTAATAGAATCGGACGGCTATCAATGTTTTTTTTGGGGGGGGAGGGGGGCAAACCAATTTCCCTGGCTACTGGCCTAGACTATCATAAGGTGTTATCCGAAGAGGGTGTCTATTTATGATAGCTCATTGATATCCCTCGAGTTCAACTTTATGCAATGAGATTAAAATACCTTGTCTTTTTCATACATCTCTGTTAAATCCCCGGCAGCTACATCATGACACTCTGAGACACTGTATAGGTTAATGAATCTTATAGTAGGAAATAGTTTCATACAGTTACCAAATAGGGCTGTCGTTACTACTTCACCACAAAACCAAATTTGTCTGAAAATAAGAAGTAGAAAAAGAGTTTGAACAGATTTCTGTTCTGGAAAGAATATGACTAGTGAATTAAATAAAAATAAATATACATAAAGTATACGACTGGGAGTAAAAATTCAAGCCGCGGTTGCCCAGTTAGTTAGACGCTTACTCGTGAACATGAAGGATCGGACTTATGCGAGAAAATACCTTGGTTTTTTTTTAACCAGGTTTCATCAAGTCAGCAGGGTGCTAAAAACGTTTTGTCGAATGGGACAATAAACAGAGGCACTATATGCTACAGGCTGCGGAAGTTACCTCAACAGTAGGCAAAAAGAACGATAATTATCAGTAATCACCATGTTAAGTCTACTTACCTGAATGATTTGAAAGCTTTCTGTAGGTCGATATTTGATGTGTTAATAATAGTTTCTAGTAATGATGGCGTTACCAGCATCCTGGTTACATAATTTTTCTCTAATAAATTGGTGACAATAGGCATATCAAATATAATACTGTTTGGTATCGGATATAAAGTGATTCCTGGAATGCGAAAAATTAATGGATTGAAAAGAGAACCAATAATAATCCTTACCCGTTACCAGCCTACTTCATAGCCTCCACATATATCTGATCAAAGCACTACTGTATCCCATGATTTTTGTTTCAGGATTTAAGGACACGTAGGGAATAATAATAGTAGATATTAAATGTAACAGAATTTTTAAGACAGTTTTGGAAAGCGCTCCAATTTGGTTTTCGGAAAAGCTGCCTACCTTTCAATAGTGGTCTTAGTAATTCCCAAGTAAAGAAAATATTACAAGCTTCTCTGTCGTCATCTTGGTACGGATAGGCTTCGTGTCTCCATGTATATGAGAATACAGCACCACGGTGAGGACACATAATGCCTACAAAAAGATTAAAGCAAAGATCATTGTACATGTGTGTAGGCCTACTATGAAGTGATGAAGAATGGGATAGGGATTTCCAAGTCACTGCGTGTGTCAGTTTATGTTTTGTACCAAAGACAAAAGCCAAGTCACCACGGTTATTCCGTTGATTATAAACTGAATTATAGATAGAATGGTGCGATGGAGTATGCTGGTATTGCCCATAGGTACGTCGTGGATGTTTAACAAGTATCTTACCTTTAGGTTTGCCAGTAGTACCAGAAGAATAAACGATGTAAGCCATACAATCTAAGTCGACGTCAGGGGATTTCGGTTTAGGCTTAGATTCATTTTCTGCGGCTAGTCTATCTTGCCATCCTTCATCGAGAGTAATGATATTTTTGGCACCACTTTCTGAAATGATAGCATGTATACTTTCATCTAGCGGTATACAATCCAATTCTGTATAGAGTGTTGTTTTGTTGTTAACGATGCATCGGTAGGCGGTTTTACTTTAAGGTAAATGGACATGTTCCTGAGTGTGTATCCTGTGAATGTCTTAAAATATTCTAGTTGATTCTTTTCAAATCATTATTGCATGTTTTTTTTTTGGAATATCATATCAATTTGTATGATTCATGATTTATGATTATAATGCTAAAGCCTACGTCTTCTTATACATATTGATACACAGAAGCCAAAACAGTCTCATTTTTGTTTTTCTCCGAACAGTTAAATTTGATAATACTTCAATCAGATTTGTTATCGAAGTATGGAAATATAGTCCTACCTTCTAGAATGGTAGTGGTCTGTGGTACAGTCACGACCACGTTGGGCTGAGCATCTTCTAGTATAGCTTTCACTAAATGCTTTGGGTAACTGGAGTCTATGAGTAGGTAAGCACCACCTGCAAACACAAAATACAGGTATACGCAAAATATTCCGGAGTGTCACATAGAACAAATGAAAAATATTACTGGCATCATGTTCATTATTGATGCCATACATAAAAACAATATATTTTAGAGGTCTTTAGATCGTGTTGCTTTACCTGATTTTAAAGCGGCGATGTAGGAGATGACGAACTCAATGCCTTTTTCTAGATAAAGACCAACGGGGGTATTAGGTACCACCCCTCTATTCTGCAAAGCAGTGGCTAGAATATCCGTCCAATCATTCAGTTCTTTAAACGTAACTTCTCGATCATCCACAGCGTGTATGGCTATCCTGCCTGGTGTCTTTAAGGCTTGTTTGGTAAACAACTCATGTAACAAACCCAGGGTTTCATACTCCATCGCACCTTCTGTAAATTGACAAAGGTTGAACGGTGAATGGTGAGAAAATAAAATGAAAATTTTAGTTTCGAAACTGCCCAATGTTGTTGCTCTAAAAGCAGGCTAATAGTCATGACCTTTAACACTTAAACTTTAACGTGTTACTGACTACCAAAGAAACGAAAATTAGATCTAATTTATACCATCAGAAAAATGTCAGGGTGACAAAATGGTTTTGATATTGCGTATGTCAATAACATATATGTATTAAATTAAGTGTATGGTAGAAGGATGTGGGAGCACTGTTATTATTAAGGGGTTACTGAAAGATTTATAACATGATCATGTTGTATCCGATGGGGCAATGGAGTGTGGTGTAATGAAATAATTATTTCAGTTGGGCAATCCACTTTAAGGGAGGAGCATAAACCGCCGCCTCCGCCACCCCCTGTACTTATACCCCTGTAGCTGTTGAGAGAGAGAAAAATTCTATGGCCTCATCAGAATGATATATAGTAATTATAGTATATAATATATTAACTTGATTAAAAGTATTCAAATGTTCCTCCTTTAACTTAAGTTTTGCAGGATTTGATTTGATATTGTACCGGAAGGTCAGATGTGTTCATTGATAGAGGTGCTATATTTTACAATTTCCTGTTAATTAAACACCATTCATAAGGAAATGACTTGACTAAATAAAATGACCTTTTTGTGTTATGCTTCAAGAACTTGTTTTTTGTTTGATTTGTGGTCGCAAGTTTGATGAAATCTCAATCCTTCGGTAGGTTAACTAGATTAGTTGACTTCTCACGATCGTGAGACCTTCATATTATACTATGATATCCAGACTAATGAACGAAGAATGACAAAGTCATTGGTGCCTATGGTGAATTTGAGACCTTCGCGAATGCCGTCGTCGGGGTAAGGTAAGCCAAACCCTTACAAAACTATCTATGGTCCTTACTCACAATGTAGTTCTTACATAGAAATAATACTCACGAAAGTCATTCCCAGCCATTTTGAACCTATTAATCGACTTAATAAGTCGAATTTTCAAAAAAGTCTGATATTTCAAGAAAGTCTTCAAATTAGAACTCCATTTATATGTCTTTTGGAGTGAGTTAATGGATTGGATGAAATATTATACCCTTTTTAAAAAATTGAGACATTCAAAATGGTTGTTAACTACCTTATATGTGTTATTTCCATTAGCTGACAATAGTCTGTGACAGGATCTTCCAAATCTGTGGTACAGAGATCACACAGCTAAAATTTGCTTCGATTGCATTCTGTAACTCGGTTTGTCAGCCCGAAACTACTTTCTTAGGGTAGATAGTACGTTATGTAATAGAAATATTATAATAATATTATTATCAACTGATCGGTAACCTATAATTTTAGGGTAGATCTTACCTTCTTTGTTTATAAATCACCGTCAACTGTTCCAAGATTTTCCTATAATTTCAAAAATTTATATCGAAAATAATATCACACTATAAAACGAATCGTCACTTTTGATGATGTGGGGGCTATGACGTAATATGACATTTTGGGGCAAAGATCAGGGTTCAATTTAGAACCTTATTATCTATTATTTGAGATTGTTATAAATTATCAGTAAAAATTGTTTGATTTTGTCGGTCACTAATGAAAATAAGAAGATCCAAAGTTTACTATTTCTGAATACTTTTACAAATCAACAAGCAATAAATATATATTAGTTCAAAGCCGAAATGAGAACACACTTAGATCTATCTAATCGTTTAATTTATGGATTTAGGGGATATTTGGTTTCATTTAGGTTGGGGGGGGGGATGGGGGGGGTGGATAATTGAAGTGAATTGACAATTCAACCACCAAAATCATTGAACATCCTCTTTGTAGCTGATTAAAGCCCATTTACCCCTCTTAGAGATTTCCTGTCATTGAATCATGAATTATGAATAAGAGTACAACGAAATGAAATCTGTTTCCGTACTAGCATCCTATTTAAAGTCTTATTTAGCCATACATAAATACAAGTTTTGAAGTACTCGATATATACGGGGAAGAGAATTGACGTATACATGATAATGTTTTAGGTTTAATTAAGGCTTTTGTCTCGCAGAATTTAAATAAAACTAGAATTTGAGATGTGAACTAAGATAATATGATCGTGGATGTTTAAATATCAACCTATGAGAGGCAACATATTATGCTTAATATTTTACTTTTAGCATCATAGAAACGTAGATACTTTATTGTTTAGTTCTAAAACTCCTTTATTGTGAGTTTCTTTTTGGAATTAAACTCCGTACCGGCAAGATGAATAACGATTTAAAAGATTATTTATTGACATGAACTTATTTGATGATTGTGCTTGAATATGAATTATATACCGTAAATGTTTACATTTCCCCTTATGTGAATTAGATGATTATAGTTGATATGTAATATGTTATCACCATATCGATACATTGCCAAATAGTGTAATAAATTGTGATAAAACCTTATTGTGATAAACGTAAATTTGTCGTTAAGCGAATTTCATATTCTAATGGAGTGTAGCCTAAACATGGTGACAAAATGTGATGATATTAATTGTAATATGATGTGATATGCTGTGATAATACGTAAAACGTTCAAGTTAGCGCGATAAAGTGGAATATTTTGTGATAAAACATAATACGTTGTATTGTAATATTGTGAAAAAGTGTAAAATATTGAAATTTCACGTTATAAAAGTTATATAATATGATTATATCGTGATAGACGTTGGACGTTATTTTTTTTTAGGTTATATTTATTTATTTAGGTTTACTTCATTCACTTCACTCCATTTGTTTTGTTTTGTTTTATTTAATTTGATGTAATTTTATTTAATTTAATTTCATCTCATTTTATATATTTTGTTTTATTTTATTTTGTTGTTTTTTCAATATTTTTTTTATCACGGTAGGTACGCATTCATTATTAAAAGTTAGTCTTGTGTCCAATCCAAAAAAAGGGAGGTAAGTTTTACATCTCGGTACTAATATTTTTTCTGGTTTTCGTTTGTCTAGGAGTACAGATGAAGATTGTATTCAGTGGTTTGCAATTTAAAGCAGTTATTTCAACAGCTTTTCATTTACTAACTAATTTTACATTTTAGCTCCAGACCCCCGACTCCCGTATACTTTTGTACCAACAAGAACCACAATACCAACAACAATACCTACTCCTTTGCTTCCTTTGCGAACAACAACAACAAGGCCTACAGTTTCACAGGATCCGTTGCCAAGTTCCACAAGAGGCGGCCAAGTAATGAGTACCTCTGAGCCTTTATCTTGTGTAGAATGCCCAGGTTCGTCTTTCCCTTTGGGATTTGGCATTGGTATTGCTACAGGTTTATTATTGGGCGTGATATTGTCAGCTGGGGTTCTAGCTATATACTGCATCAAGAACAAGAGAAAGTTGCAGAGAGGTGAGTGTTCTTTGTTTAATATAGAGATAAAAAAATGTTGAAGGTTTTATAGGACGTTAGAAAATTATTTTCAATTTCAAAAACCTTTGGAAATACATCATACATTGTTGGAATGAAGGAACATGAAAACCTTATCTAAGGAAACAAAAAAAGAAGAAAATATTAATATTTTGCATCAAAAAGATACTCTATGATGTAGAACATGCTTTCAAATATCTGCGTTCTAGGTAATGATTCGATGAAAAGAAAAGATAAAGATAAACATAACTGTTAGAAACGGATAATTTTGATGAGACTATCACACGAAAACACCCGAATCTCGATGGAGGTATTAAAAAATAATCTTACTTAGACACCGAATAATGTTATTTAATATGCATTCACCCCAACCAATTAATACACGCCTGTAAACAATTTAAGAATTAAATTTTTATTCTTTATTTTCTAGATGGTGGACAAACGGTAGCTTATAATGATGGGTATGTGTTTTTAATCCTCCTTCTTTCCTCAAACTTTAAAGTTAAAATTGTTCATGGCCAGAATGCTATGTTTTTACGAACTAAAAACTACCGCTGTACACGGTAAAGGTTTCCTCGACAGTTGAAAATCGTCGCTGTCCTGTCAAAATTTTCCTTATCACTCACCCAGTTGCCCATCATCATTAGCCCATTAGGTTCAGAAGAGTCGGTCGCCAAACTCCATTTTATATGATTTAGTTTGTTAATTTTTTATTTTTTATGGGCACTGATAAGAAAGGAAGAATAATATGTCCGGTCAATATTCTTTAAAATGATATGATAAAATTGCCAAGACTGTTCATTTCATTTTTGCACTTTGGAATCCTTCTACAACAAATGTAAGAGGCATTTACAATCAATGACAGGAAAGGGCAATTGAGAGACATGTATCATTGTTCAGATAATGTAGCTTGAAAATGTTTTTCTTTTAGTATCTATCTAACTCCTCAAGGATCATCATCACCATCTAATCCAACACAAGGTAAATAATTTAATAAGGTTAACTAAATATGAAATTTGTCTAACTGTTGTCCTTAGCAACGAGTGGTTTGAAATCTCCCGATCATCATATCTCCAGCATTAAGATTGTAAAAAGTTAAGGAATATTTGATTTGTCAATGCACCTTAACAGCAACCGATGTCTTTCTTCAACAATTTTATTGGATTTTTGGACCGGGAAAACTAGAAGAACTTATACAGATTCACATAGAACATTGTCGAAACGTGTCTTGGCTATATAACCTCCATCAGGTAAGCTTGTCATATCTATTTACCGGTTTTTCACTGATATAATGTTTAATTACTTATATTTTACAGGTCAAAGTCCAACTGAAATAAATCATTATGCCTCGCTTGGGAACACACTACCACCACAAGCCACCGTTTATGAACCGTTAAAATTATATGAAAATTACAAAAAATGAGAAAAATAATAAATTGTGTCAGAAGTGTTATTTTATTTGACATTAACAACGTTTCTGTTTTATTCTTGGGGGAATACAATATACACTATCGTTTGATAGTTCTGTTGGTCTAACACCGAGACCTGGCCACATAGATATATTTTAATAGTGTATTTGCCATCATTTGCTCGTAATATGACCAAGCATGTTAACTTATCGCACGATTAGATAACGTTAATAAGGGTATTGTTGTTATTTGCTCTTGATTTAACCGTTAAGTTTGTCGGACCTTAGCAACTGCAGAAATTACATGAATTCTGTCTGTTTTAACAATATCCTGGGAATCTACAAATAAAGGCCCTTTTTATGAACAAATCATATTTCAACAACTGTATTCTTTGAAAATCCAGCATTTTTGAAAGGGATAATGAGTCTTAGCGTGAACATAAAATTAAAGTTCTAAAGAATGGTCAATAAGAGTATATATTCATCAGTGAAATAGACTGGTGTCATAAAGTAACGGAATCCCTTAAAATCTGAAAAAAACCTCACAAAACTGAGCCTTTTCTCAAAAACGCTTAATCAATTGTTCAATAATCAAATGCATCTTTCTGGATAATTACTTAGATTTTTTGATATTTATTTATTTTTTATGTTATTTATGGCAGCAGGTATACTTACTGGTGAATAGAGCTCTTATTGGTCAAGTTTAAAATTTTCAAATTTTATGTTCATTCTAAGACCTTTTATCCCTTTAACAGTGAAAATATTTATTACATCATACAAGTCTAATTAATGTAAATACCAATAGCATGTGTATTGCTGACAAATATACACATAGAATAATATTTAAGGTATCTTGCTATGACCAAGGTAAAATAAAAAACAAAGGTTCTAGAACAGTACACATCCAGCCTTTATGGAAATCTTGGACTCCAATTCGAGTATGAGATCTTGGTTTATCTTATATTATAATAAGTCTTATAATGTCCACCTTCGGGTCGAAATGGCTTACATTGACTTTACATAGATCGAAAAATGTTAGTGGTCTGATTCCCAATTTCATTTCCGGTAATGGAGGAAGGAAAATGACAAGCTCTAAAACATTTCTAAAATTTATTTGGTACTATCAAATATGACCTGAAATGAAGATCAAATGATTTTGAATATTGTTGTGAGTATATAGATTTCATTTTATCTACTTTTGAGAAGCATTATAATACATATCTTCTATGTGAAAAGCGATTGACTGTGACTTACGGAATACGTTGATATGATTGAACAAGTTCAACTTCATGATTTCAAGTTCAACTTTCGCTGAAGGCACAAATTGAACTCATGTAATAAGAAATTAAACCTACTGATATATCTAATAAGGTTGTACTCTTTCGCCATCTATTTTGACACAACAGATTATCGTCACTTGAACCATGTCTTGTCTAATTACATGTACAATGACAGAACAAATTTATTTGAGGCGTATACTGTAATCCACAGGCAGTGGATGAGCTGTCAGTGAGGTATTTTACCGTTTGATCACTTGACCTATACTACTATAATATATAAAGACACAAGGTATGCAAAAAAATCTAAATATGTGCTACCTGCATAAAAATCCTTAAAATCACACTTTAACGTATTGTTCACTTTTGAAACTTCACACACACAACCAGAAATGGTTCTCCTATCATTTCCGACAAAGCTCTGGGTTCCAGCATCAACGGTCCAAAAACTGTGCCCTTTTAAAACCACACTCTCCAATTCGAAGCCATTTTTCCCCACGATCTGACTGTGACGTCACAATTCGGTCCGGACACAATTTTGAAAGCTGCTACAATTGGTTCAATAAATAATAATATTATAATATTTTTAATTTCTTTGCTTGAAAATGTAAATCAATCAGAATTCTTCAAATGACAAAAATTATGTTATTTTAATGTCTTAAGAATATTTTCAAGCAAAGAAATTAACTATAGGGTGCAACTCATGCTCACTCTTCAGACTATTATTTGTTACAGATTCTTATGATTTTTTTTTCTGTGTTGGACAATGTCATTATAATGATGATCCCTATTGATTTTCATGATGATCTGATAATTTTTCACCGAAACATTATGTCTTGGCGTTCTTCATTCCATTATCTATCTAAAACTCTTGCTCACTCTACAAGTTATAATTCTTTATGGATAATTTTGATTTTTATTTTCTGGGTCAGTGTCATTATGAAGATGATCCCTATCGATTTATTGTAATCGCCCTGACGGTCCATTAATCTGTTGGTCTATTCACTTTTATTTGTGCTCACTCTACAGTCTGCAATTCTTTTCGGTTTCTTTTGATTTTTACTTTGTGAATAAAAATTCTCTATAGAATAGACATACATGTACCAAATGTGAATGGACAACAAACAATGATTTGTACTTGGCCATATGTCACCTTTTACAGAATATAATAAGTTTGTATTTTATTTTAGGTTCCCACTGTATTTGTTAGACATGCTGAAGATAAACAACAGCTCTGTTAGTGCAAATCCATTCCTATGTGGTGTATGTTCTTTAGGATTTGCTGATGAGGAAAGTTTAAAAGATCATGTTCTTCAGCATGAGGACAACATTTGTGAGAATAACAACTCTATTAAAATAAATCAAGACAATTTTGATCAATATGTCATAAATGACAGCATTCATAAATTTGTTTTCTCTAATGACTTTCAGCATCAACTACACTCCAACAGTAATGGTCATTTTAAGAGAGACGAAAATAATACCCCATTCAGTGACAGAAATGATTTTGATGTCAGCAATAGGCCTATTCCTGGTAGCAGGAGGAATGATTTCGACTTTGCAAATGATGCTGCAAATGGCATTTGGCAACCAAGAGAACCTATCTTTGATGCCCGTTCAGCTATTTTAGCATGTGAAAGCCTCCTTCAATCAAATACAACTAATCAAAGCATTATAAATCAAAATACGAATACCAAAGAGGTTCTTTATTGTCCTGAATGTACTCAAACTTTCAAAGATATGGTCTCGTTGAATAAGCATGTCGAAAGGAAACATATCATAGCAAGACCCTTTATTTGTCATGAGTGTGGTGATTCCTTTGCACAACGTTCTACTCTTAGTCGACATAAAATGACCCACACTGGAGCACGTCCTTTTAATTGCCCACAATGCCCTAAAGCATTCCCCACCAATTCTGAACTACGGGAACATCTTAGAACTCATTCCGAAGTTAAAACATATGTCTGTCCACAATGTGAGAAAAGATTTTGCCATCGTGCATCTCTGAGAACACATATGAAATATCACGATGACTTTTGGAAGGAAAAAATGTTTACTTGTGAACAGTGTGAAAAGAAATTCCTTACACACAGTATGTTGAAGGAGCACAAGAAGATCCATTTAGACTACAAACCATTCGAGTGTCAAATCTGCTCACATCGTTTTCGCTCTAATTCATCACTTTTACGCCACGAACATACCCACTATAAGAATCAGTTGATACCTGATGAAAGTCGTCAGCAAAGAACCTTCCATTGTACAGAATGTTCAAAAACATTTTATGTTAAATACGATTTACAAAGGCACACAGCTGCTGTTCACTTGAACTTAAAAGACTTTAAATGCTCCATTTGTGACAAAGCATTCATTCATAAAGGGGCTTTGAACCGACACATTCGAACACATACTGGAGAGAAGCCTTTTTCTTGTGACCAATGTGATAAGACTTTTGGAGATAGTAGTGGTCTGAGGTGTCATAAAAGAGTGCATTCTGGAATAAAACCATACAAATGTAAATTGTGTGGTGAAATTTATAGCCAGTCAACTTCACTAAAAAACCATAGACTGCGTGTCCATCCTGAAGTTTTTAAACCTGCTATGTAATCATTTACCTTAGTTAATAATTTATCATTAATAGCAATTATTTTACCCCATATCAATTCAGACTGTTCTTGAAACCTTATATTAGTATTTAAGTAAACTGCTTGAATATAATTCAATTTAACTTTTTTTATTATTACTGAATAGTAACCTGACCATAATATTCAATCCGTTTTTACGAAATTATTGAATAGATACCTCACCATAATATTCAATTGAGCTGTTTTTACTCAGTAACCTCACCATAATATTCAATTGAGATGTTTTTAATATTACTTAATAGTAAACTCAGTATAATATTTAACCTAACTGTTTTTACTATTACTGAATAGTAAGCTCACCATAATATTTAACTTACATGTTTATATTATGATTTAATAGTAACCTGACATTAATTTTAATTCATTTATTTTTATAATGCCTTAGTAGTAACCTAACATTAATTTCAATTGTTTAGTGTTTATATTATTATTAAATAGTAACCATACCATAATAGTTAGAACTTTTATCACTGTAATATATAAGTAGCTTGACATTAATCTCAGTTCAGTTTATATTATTGTTCAATAGTAACCATTAATATTCATTTTAACTGTTTGTATTGTTATTTGATAGTAACCTGACATTGATTTGAATTCAACTGTTTTCACTACCACAACCTTATATCAGGTTTTAATGTGAAGTGTATCAGGTACCAATAACCAAGATTGAGTTGTACTTTATATCCTTTATTTATTCTATTATATAGTTAATTTTATAATGATTTTGTTACCTTTCGTCATAATATTTTAATATAGTTTGTTTAATTTATACCCAATAATAATAAAATATTTTCTACCATGTAGTTAAAAAAGTGTCATTTCAGATATTTTGAGTGGGCTTATTTACAATGTAGCCTATGTATAGCTGTAGCCAAGAATTGTTGAGCAAAGCTGTGACCGAGTTGAAATGTCATTGTTGATGACTTATAAATTTTCCATTTTGTGGCTCAATTTTAATTGTTGATGACTTATAAATTCTTCATCTTGTGGATGGACTGTCATTGTTGATAACTTATAAATTGTCCATCATGTGGCTTTATTGTCGTTGTAAATTACTTTTTAAATTGGCCATCTTGTGGATGAACTGTTACTAATGTTGACTTACAAATTTTCCATCTTGTGGCTGAACTGTCACTGATATTGACTTATAATTGTCCATCTTGAGACTGAGCTGTCAATGTTGTTTACTTATAAATTGTCCATCTTGTAGCTGAATTGTGAATGATGGTAACTTATAAATTATTAATCTTGTGGCTGAACTGTGACTGGTAACTAAAATTGTCCAGCTCATAACTAGTTTAATTTTAATTTAGCACTTCCCTTAGGGTCTAATGACAGGGCAATATTAGAATTTTTACCTAACTCATTAATGCAAAAAAAAAAAAAAAATTGACAGTGCTGGAGAGGGAAGAAGTTTATTGGTTAAAACGAATAAGTCAATTTGACGAACGTGCATGAACCCTATTGTTGTAAGACTGACCTGACTTTAAAGTAAAATGTTATAGAAATACACCATACAGTAGGCACTACATTAATCACTAATGCATCTTTGCAGGACATTAGACTCCTGGAATTCCAAGGGACGAATATGAACTACAAAAGTCTAACAGTGAAAATTTAAATGTGAAATTATTTTTTTGTGTCAAAAAAAAACAGTAGCGCTGGAGAGGACAGAAATCGGATTGGTTAAAAAAAACTAAGGTTCAAAGGTTAACTTGATGAACCCTTTATATTGACTATGAATAGTAACTCAAAAAGAAGCCTAAATTTTATTCAATATACAAAGATATTCTAGACATAATTTGGGCTTCAAGGTAGAAATCATATGGTTACAAACACATAAGCTGTGGATATATGTTCCCCATCTGGAACTCTGCCACTCTTGGACAGAGTTCACATGAAAATAAATGTATACACTTGTACATCACATTAATATTTATATATGTTGCTATATAAAAAATTCAACGTTTTTTGTAAGCACTTAATTTAAATTGACTGCCCATATTGAAAGAGCTAAAAAGGTTGACATTTAATTTTCCATCAGTTGGACTCCTGAAATCTTCCTGAGTACTTTTATTACTGTTCTCACCTTCATCCGTAGAATCATTGTCACTCTCCGAATCTTCATTGTCTGAAGAAATATTTTTAGAATTATTTACAGTAAATGTCAAGGGCCCATCATTATCATCATCATCATCATCATCAGAGTTTACATAGCTATCATTGTTTACAGCAACTTTATTCATATTAGTTTTAACACCACTATCTAACCCTTCATCATTATCTGAATCATCATCATTATCTGAAACTTCATCATCGTTTTCTGAAGATTTTTCATAATTTTTCGAAGCTTCTTCATCATTATCTTCATCATTCATCATATCAATTGAATTCGAATCGCCAACTTCAAAATCATTTATCCTTCTAATAGCACTGGAATCATTTTCATCATCAGTACTCATTTTGTCAGAGTCATCAGCGTCATTATCATTCATGCAATAATCATAAGAATCATTCAGATTTTCAGAACCTACCATGCTGAAATCATTGTCACTATTCAGTTCACTTCTTTTATGACTTTTCATATGATTATTCAATTTAGCTTTTACTTTAAAACTTTTCCCACATTCAAAACACTCTAAAGCAGCCTTCTGTGTATGATGAGACTTTTTAATATGTTCCTTTAACTCTGTGTGATCATGGAGATCAATCTTGCACAATTTGCCTGGAAACATTTTATTGTGGCTTTTAAAATGTGTTCTCAAGTACTTTTTTGTAGCAAAGGATTTCGAGCAAAGTTCACACTTAAATTCCTTGGTATCATAATGTAGACGTTTGTGAAAGGTTAAAGAGGCAAGTGATTTCAATGTTTTATGACAAATTGGACATTGATACGCTTTCTCCTCTTTATGTCCAGCTGTATGTTTATACAACAGTCTGTTATTGCTGAAGGCCTTTCCACAGAGTTGACACCTAAAAGGGTTATCACTAGAATGTATCTCACAGTGCCTGATGTAATTTTTCTTCGCTGTATATTCTTTACCACAAAAGTCACAGACAAACTTCTGAGAATGGGTCAACTTGTGAGAATTTAAATGACTTTTCACCATGTAGCTGTTGCCACATACTTCACATATATATGGGCGAATGCCAGAATGATTTCGAGAATGTATATCTAGAATTGATTTCTCCACGAAGGCTTTTTGACATCCTGGATAATTGCACACAAAGTCTAAAGCCTTATGAGTCTTTCTGTGTCTTCTCAGTGCACGTTCAGATTGATATATTTTACTGCATAATTCACATTTGATACCTTCCGAATCCAGTTTATGGGTGTTTTGATGTTCATTAAGATGACCACGCCGTAAAAAAGTTTTGCTGCAAATGTCACAAGTAAAGGCTCTTTCTCGAGATTTGTTCACATCTTCCTTTATTTTACTAAGACTTGTTTGTGATTCATATGTGTTTGATGACTTTGATTCGAATGTGATTTCTAAATCTGAGAGCTCAGAGTTCCTTTCATCATCATTATTTGAATCTGCCAGATTTAAACTCATATCATCATTATTCGAATCTGCCAGATTGAAACTAATGTCATCATTATTTGAATCTGCCAGATTTAAACTCATGTCATCATTATTTGAATCTGCCTGATTTAAACTCGTGTCATCATTATTTGAATCTGCCTGATTTAAACTCATGTCATCATTATTTGAATCTGCCTGATTTAAACTTGTGTCATCATTATTTGAATCTGCCTGATTTAAACTCATGTCATCATTATTTGAATCTGTCTGATTTATTAAACTTTTGTCATCACTATCTTTGATTCCACACAAGTCATATACTAGTCTTTCTTTGTCATCATCTTCTGTTGAATTGAAGACTTGGCATATTGTCAGGTATTCATGACCTTTTTCTCTTATTCCAAGAGTTGATTGTCTCTGTGTTGAAGTAAGTTTCTGCTCTTTGGAATCATTGGTGCCAATCTTGGACTCATCAGGAGACTTGTTGAAATTGACTGTTTCAAATGACTCAGGCACCAAAATCTTGCATTTGACCAGCATTCAATTTTTCCATTGTCCATTTCTTCTATAGATCAGGAGAGCTTATCTAATTCTCTAAATTGACTCCAGAAGTCAAAGTGATTCTAAGTACTATTTCAGTCACTCAAAAACCAAAAAACGTTGTTATTGTTCAATGGTACTGGTGAGATTATCATTCGAGTTTCAAATTAATTCACGATACAGCCCATTCCAATTACTGGTAGACTACTCAATTCTTTGACTGAAAGGAAATCATAAGTAAAAATTTATGAAGTGCAACATGAGACCATAAAACTTTAACTCAAAACTAACATTAAAGAAGACCATAAAAGCAGCTGGAACTAATTCAACATATTTCAACATATGACCACCCCTTTTTCAGTCACTACACTGGTATAATAATTTGACACTAGATTGTTTTACTGTTATTTTTTTAACTGCTTAATTGAGTAAAGGAAAATACAGGTGAAATACAGAAAATGAAATTAGACTGAATCGAATCAAACAAACCTAATATCCATTTCGTAATGTTTGGTGCTATACCATTTGAAAAAAAAACTTCAAAGAAATTGACCCACATTCCGAATTGAATATTTTGTCTGTTTCAATGTTAAATGGCATTTTAATCAACTCAAAGGCAATATCTTGGAGAAAAACTAAAATGCACAATGAAGCAGAGAGCACCAGCCCTGTGGTTATCATTTTTTTCAAAATGACACGTCCACATACTTCCTAGAAATGTCAAATGGGCCTACTCCCCTGACTAAGGGCAGTAAGGGAGGTGAAGATATAGAACAACAACAATATATGGCCTGTGCTGTGGTCGGCTGTTTCACTTCCACATCCAAATTGATAGAGAACTATTCAATAAGCATTTCGTGATATGCAATCAATACTAACCCTTCTGCAAGGAGGACTGCAAGTGTATATGCCATCTGAAGTGAAAATCTTAACGAAATTCCAATTGAGACTTCGTCATTACATAGCCCGAACTCTGAAACTCGGCCATGTTGGACAACTCTAGACTCTAGACTCTAGTGTTAAGACTCGAATACCAAGACCACGTTAGTCTTCATAATATATTTAATCGACAATTCGACCCCAAATCTTCTTAAACGACCACTGCTGAATTACAAGTACTTGTACGCCAAAAAAGATATCAAGCCGTAACTAGGGTGTATTATCATGAGGCAAAATTTCTGTTATTTTTTAAGTATCTTTTCTTTATCTTTAAACGCTGAAGTAGGCTATATCTATGATTGTATATATATCTTTACGGTCAATGTACTTGATCGCCGGAACATAGAGCTGTCCATTTAATGCACACGTACTTGTGTATTTTTAGACTTCAAATGGTATTTTTACAGTAGACATCAATTATATTCTGGATTATATCTAAATTTATGAACGAAGCATTTGCCTTGATGCAGTTACAGCCCTGGGTGCGAAGTACTAGCGAATAACAGTCATGAGTACGGAAAACAACTCAGTACCACGGGTAGCCTACTACCTGATTGTCAAAATCCCAATTTGTTCAAAAAATTTTGGTCTTGGAAATGACGCTAACTTTGACCCAACATTGAATAATTTTGTTGACAATACTATTTTAACTTTATTATTTATCAAGTTTCATATATACAAAAATCAAAGTTCGTTTTACTTGAATGGCAAATGAACACTCACGTCCATTCGTAACTTGTTTGGTTCGTTCATGCAAATAAGGTTCTAACATGGAAATAACACATACAGCCATTTTGAATCTTTACCCAAATAAGTCGAGGTTCGTGTGTGTTGTTTTCATTTCAGAACCTGGCGTATATTTGTGCACTTTAACGGGGGAAAAAGAACTTCTTGTCCAATTCAGTTGGTCCCTAACTTCATCAATGACTGCGTGTCCCTGGTACCTATCTATAGCGTTTACATGGATTAGTGCTATAGAATCATAGCTTTCTATAATTTCCCAAATAGTGTAGGTCATTTTCATTTTAATTGATAAAAACAAAAACACTTCTCAAGTACTCAACAGTAATTACATGTATATTATCTTTGTAAAACATAACTATAGAAGCAGAAGATATTAGGCCTATATATATATATTTTTTTTTTCGTGGGATAAAAAGATTTTATTCACATTCACATAAATATATATTCAAAAATCTTAAAGTACATCGTACAAACATATTCAAATAGGCATGTATATACGTATATAAGGATATACTACTTCTAAGTTAATTACATAGCACGTTTCGAAACACGTATAGGTAACGTTATCAAGTAAATATTAAACTAGATAATGTTACCTGTATTTCTGTTATCAAGAAATAAAATAATTATTTAGTTGATAGAGCTCAATTTAACCAAATTGCAAATGCAAATTTCCATTAAAAACAAATCGTTAAATTATGTCTTAAAATATTTATAATAATATGCTTTATACATCAATGTATCTACTTGATCAAACCCAATTTGCAAATTGTTTGACTTTATAGTGACTCAATATTTTAAATTGAAACCTTCAGTTATATGTCTCTACAATTACGGTCCTTTAAGAGAAAATCACGAATGGTGAGGGTTTTAGAATCAAAGTAGTAATGCAATCGAAGTAAGATCCTTGAAAATAGTAATAGAAGTTAAAAGGTGGAAAATGGGTTTTGTATATCCTCGAACATATCTATATCATATCGGATTCATTCACATGTAGCATATACATCGTCCATTTGTGGTTGGGAAGACGAAGGGTCTGTTAAAGGGTCTGTTAATGGATCTGTTAAAGTTCCGGACTGACTGGGAGATCTAAGATCACCTGTGCTTCCACTCCCATCATATAAACTATTATCATAAATAATCATTTTTTCGCGA
The DNA here is from genome assembly GCA_030562195.1 of Nipponacmea schrenckii. Lineage (NCBI taxonomy): Eukaryota > Metazoa > Mollusca > Gastropoda > Lottiidae > Nipponacmea > Nipponacmea schrenckii. The sequence continues at coordinate 5,100,830 of CM060202.1, forward strand.
TCTGAAAAAAATAAAAAATATTTTTTTTTTTAGAAAGCTTGGTTTCAGTATACACTTTTACATTTAGGTTGGAATGAAAACATTGAATTATAAAAACGGACAATATGTTTTAGTTTCGTATACGATTTCTTACGACCATCATACATCCTTATTACACCTTACGAAATAGAAATTTGAAGTCTAAAACTTTGTCAACATCACCATACATTCTTAGTTTGCCATAGCAGGTGTCATGACTAAATAACATAATCTCTATATAACAAGAAATATTCATAAAACAAAATTATTGATAAATGCTGCTAAGTGTGTTTCAAAATTATTAGCTATATTTATAGATTGTTATATAAGTAGTTTTATGAATTTATTTGATTATAGAGGGATTCTGTTGTATAGTTTTGACTTCTGGTAAGTCTGCCGATGAACAAATAAAAAAATTCAATGATTTGGTCACCTTTAATGGTATTTCCTGATTTTATTCAATTGCAATCAATTGCATTGCCCTGAGCTACGAAACGATACTAAAAGAAAAATTGATTTTGAAAAAAATATGTTACTTTGAAATGTTTATATCGTTGGTATCGTTTCTTTTGCCCGTTATAATATATAATTCATAAGAAAATTATCTTACTATGTTGAGTTCTGTTCGTTTTAATTTTAAAAACAAATACGACTATCAGTGTAATAAACACCACCACTGAACAGAGGATTATGGGTAAATTGTTTTCTATAGTTGTATTACTTCCTGAAAAGAAAGCGGAAATATTACTGCATTGATACAACACAAAACGATTTGTAAATTGGACTGGACTAGTATATATCATTCCGTCCTAAACTATCGCATATTTCTAACGTGTTTCACTGTAGCAGATAAATGTCGTAAGAGGGACGGGGGAACTAAATAATTGATGTTGAAAGTAATTTTGAATCATTTTTACGTTTAGTTTCGAAAAAATGACCTTGAAGAACGAGCGTTTTTTAAATACTCATCGACATACACGGATCTATTTCGAAATAATAATTTTCATTTTCAATATTATTCGACTCTATTCAATAGATCAAAAAGTAATGAACGTGTTATGCATGTATAGGAATACCTAAAATTTCTTCAGTAGATTATATTTGATAGTACTGAACGAGACACATTCTAAACAATAAAGGAATAAAAATAAAATTAGTAAATTTACCAGGCGTTTTGTTTCCAGTGGGAAAGTTTGGTTGAAAAACACTGACAAGAATAATGTCTGATTTTCCATCGGGATAAGAACAATACCATTCTGTTTTGCCAGTGTCGTCAAAATCTGTTGATACCTCCAATCGGAATTCACTATACAAATCTGATATATATCTAAAATAACACTTGTACTTTACACCGTTCGTTACGTAGCATCGTCCATTAGTGTCATTAATGAAGGTATCTGTGACATTTATACTATTTCTGAAAAATGTTCCTCTGAAGTTAGGTAACGTACATGTAACTGAGTAGGTGGATCCGGACGTAACTTCAAACGGTCCTGTAATGTTAGTATCAACTAGAAAAAAGAAAAATGAAAACAGAAAAGCAGTATCAAGGCTTCCATTAAAATGTGTTCTGAACTTAAAAAGGTTTTCTCTAAACTGAAAGATACATCAAAACAATTTTTAAACAATTTTTGTGCATTATTGCTTAAAATTATCCAGATATCGATACCTGTTCAAATTATGGTGAAATATTGCTGAAGACATCTGTAAAGAATATGAACAAATCTTGCGATTACTTTATAAGCATTTGGCTCATTGAAACAAACGGAAAGAACGGTATTGAATAAGCGGTTTGTTTTACGATAATTAAGCATAACTTACATGCCACTGAGCTCTGTGTTTGAAGCAAGATAACAACAATCAACAGCATAAAATATGAAAAATAGAACACTGCAATCTTCATGTTACACATTATCAACTTTCTGTCAAATCCCGTCTTAATAGAAGAGGTGAAGAATATGGAAGACAATCCCTGCCATAATTAATCATTCTTAATGCTTAATTCGGTGATAAACATTAGTACAGTAAAATCAACATTTGTACGCTTAATTTGACATTTGTTCGCTAAATTCATAATTTGTTGTTAAAAATTTATCATTCGAATAAAGAATATTACTGAACAAATTAACGATTTAGCCGAACTAATATTGCCCACTTCATAACGCCGAATGAAGTTTACCGAACAAATGTTGAAAAACATTTCTCGCATTTCATGAGAACGATATCATTATGACGACAAGTGGCGCTGCTCAATTTTAGTTAGGGCTTCGTTCCTATTTGTTTCGCCAATTTTTATGGACGGCCAGTGGCTGTGTACAAAGTAAAGAATCTTATTATGAATTCCAATTTTATGATAAAAAGCGAAGATTTTAATCAATCTCTTGGTTCCCTTTATTCATTGGAATGTGAGATTTTGAGATAAATATGGTGCCTATACCAGGAAATGTTTTGAAAATTTTTTTTTGTACAGTCCACAGTGCCAACCACATGGCGCCTTCAGACCTGTGGATATCCCCAAAATTCCAAAGAAATGGTATTTTCATTGCCAAACCTAATGTCTGGTCAGTCAGTGATGAAGACTCTTCATGGCCAATTTTTGAAAAATGGACAATTTTTTAACAGGCCACGGTGATGGTGTTCGGGCATAAATTTTGATGGAATTGGCAGAATCCTAACCACACGGTGCCTTCAGACCTGGGAATAAATCAAATAATTCCAATGTAATGGTATTTTCATGCCAAACGTAGTGACTGTCCAGTCAGTGACGAAAACTCTTCATGGCCAATTGATAAAATATGGCCAATTTTTTATCAGCCCACGCTGATGGTGGTGGGGCATAAGTTTTGATGGTGGAATTGGTAGAATCCCTACCAAAGGTGGTGCCTTCAGACCTATGAAAATACAAAAAATTCCAATGAAATGGTATTTTCATGCCAAATTTAGCGACTGGCCAGTCAGTGATAAAGACTCTTCATGGCAAATTTTTTGAAAAATGACCTTTGTTTGAAAAGTCCACGCTGATGGTGGTGGGGAATAAATTTTGAATGGGCAGAATCCCAACCAAATAGTGGCTTCTGACCTTTATGCCCCACCACCATCAGCGTGGACTGTTAAAAATTGTCGACGAGCCACAACAAGCCTTCATCTTTATCTGGCCAGTAACTAAACTGGGAATTTTAGATATATTCAAACGTCTGAAGAAACCATGTGGTTTCAGAGTGGAATATTCAAAAATTGGCTGTTTTTCTAAGATTGGCCATGACGAGTCTTCGTCTCGAACTGGTCAGTAACTAAGCTTGTCATGAAAATAGTTTTATATTGGAATTTTCGATATCTTTAAAGGTGTAAAGAAACCATGTAGTTGGGATTTTGCCAATTCCATCAAAATATCTGTCCCACAACCATCACTGTGGACTGTACAAAAAATTGGCCATTTTTCAAAACATTTCCGGGTATAGGCACCATATTTATCTCAAAATCTCACATTCCAATGAATAAAGAGAACCAAGAGTTTGATTAAAATCTTCGCTTTTTATCATAAAATTGGAATTCATAATAAGATTCTTTACTTTGTACACAGTCACTTGCCGTCCATAAAAATTGGCGAAACAAATAGGAACGAAGCCCTAACTAAAATTGAGCAGCGCCACTTGTCGTCATAATGATAATGTTCTCATGAAATGCGAGAAATGTTTTTCAACATTTGTTCGGTAAACTTCATTCGGCGTTATGAAGTGGGCAATATTAGTTCGGCTAAATCTTTAATTTGTTCAGTAATATTCTTTATTCGAATGATAAATTTTTAACAACAAATTATGAATTTAGCGAACGAATGTCAAATTAAGCGTACAAATGTTGATTTTACTGTACTAATGTTTATCACCGAATTAAGCATTAAGAATGATTAATTATGGCAGGGATTGTCTTCCATAGAAGAAGAGTAGGACGTTGCACTCCATGCATTTCACTTTCATTTTCTTTCTTACGTTAAGTATAATTTAATATGAATTACACTGTATTGTAATTTAACACGTCATAAATATTTCCTCTTATGACCCTATAGTGATAGGGGTATCTCTTACATTTATCCAATACATTTCCTCACCTGATTTCACCTATAGCGACCCCTATATGAGGAAATATTTTAGTAAAAGCACTAACAAAACCAAGTAGCACATTTTTTAAAAAGAAACATGGTTGTTTCATTCTTATTTCTTCTCCCTTTATATACGCCCTATTATGTTAGACATTGAGAAATTTCTGTTGCTCGATTACTCTTTGTATTGAACGCGACAACAAAGTGTGCTATAATGCATGATTTTATGTGAGTATGGAGTCCCGTAGATCTTGCTGTATTCAATGTTTCAACCCAAAAGGCTTCGGTTGTTTTTCTTTAATTTGATATCTGATTTGTGAGTATTAAACCGAGTGCGTGAATTATTTTTATTTTTAGTACATTAAATATATCAGGGGTACAACAAAGTTTGTTCAGTTTGTAAACATAAATTTATTACTGTATAATTTAAGTTATATATATAGTATAATGAAAATGCATTTTTTGAAATTACACAATGCTTTGACAGATTTAAAGCAATTTGGGATATATATTTTGAGTAGAGGAAGGAAGTGGGATTCTTAATTAAAACGAAAAGTAAACAGAAAGCAAAGTTAAAATAGTGTAGAGCCTACAGCTATTATAGTATACCACTAACTTTATATATGTGTATTATTAGAAGCTGTGTTATAACTGTGTCCCCAAACATCGTTTTGCAAAATCTTGCACTAATGAAGCCTACTATGTGTAGTAAGCAACCCAATCACAATACAACAGACGATTACAGCTATATGTATATTGGTTTCTGTAGTCGACCATATCTCGTTCCCTGAAAAGAAAGTGGAGATAGCGTGAAAATATCTTTCAAGAGGAGTACCTGTCATTTTTCTTAACAACCTTGTTTGAGTCAATTTACTGTGTTTCCTGTTGAAATTTAACAATCTCGATAAAGTGCATCTTGATCCCATCTATCTTTTTTAAAGACAAGTGGTAACGACGGTAATAGAAAGATTAAATAATCTACTTCCGTGTTTTGTCGAATGACATTTCTAATTATTATGATTAAGATTTGACTGACATAAAATCTTCCTATTTATAAGATGACGAATAGGGAAAAGTTTATGATCTTGAGTTAGTTTTTAAGGCTGTACTGTAACTTGTAGTTTAGAATCGGACCCTCAATGATCTAAAACACTCTTATACAAAGAACCAAAAGTTCAATGATTTCTTGCTTACACTGAGTGCCTATATTTTCTAGAAAGTTCTGAACGGGACATATTTCAAAAAGTACTGGAAATAAAAATAAAATGATTAAAATTACCAGGCGTTTTGTTTCCAGTGGGAAATATTGGTTGCAAAACATTAACAAGAATAATGTCTGATTTTCCATCAGGATAAGAACAATACCATTCTGTTTGGCCAGCGTCGTCAGAATCTGTTGGTACCTCCAATCGGAATTCCTTATAAAATTTTGATATAAATTTTATATGGCATTTGTACTTTACACCGTTCGTCACATAGCATCGTCCATTAGTGTCATTAATGAAGGTATCCGTGATATATATATTATTTCTAAAAAATGTTCCTTTGTAGTAAGGTAACTTACATGAAATTGAGTAGGTGGATCCGGTCCTAATTTCAAACGGTCCCGTAATGTTAGTATCAACTACAAAAAAGAAAAATAAGAATTGAGTACAGCACTAGCCGAAGTCAAGAAAATTCAATGGGGAATAAAACAAATTCAAAAACTATAATTTGTTAAAATTCCATCCTATAGATCTTTTTACAAAGAAAATGAAAATTAACCCGAGTTAAATGGGTCCGGAAATAAGCTATACAGCTTCCATTGTAGACATTATGCGATAAGTCACTTCCGGGTAACAAAAAATTTCATGTTAGATATTCATTTTTGATTCCCATTTCAACATCTGTGGTCAGAAAACATTATACTTTATCACTTTCAGTTTGAGATAGCGAGCTTTCAAAAAAAAAAAAGAAAAAAATTTAAGTTTACATCGATTTTAAATCGATAAATAAGTATAACTTACATGCCACTGAGCTCTGTGGTTCAAGCAAGATAACAACAAACAGTAGTATATGATATGAAAAATAGTACACTTCAGTCCTCATGTTAAACATTTCTGTACGAAAATTAAACTTGGTTAATTTTATATCCTTATGAGTAACGTAATGAGTAATATTTCACATGACTAGAATTAATTTAATTTAAAAGAAAAAGCGATTATGTGATTTCATTCGGTTTCCATGCTTTGTTTTCGTATCGATTATTTTTTAGAAAAACCTAATAGAGATAAGAGTATTTTTGTTTTGACCAACATTTTGTAAATGGGCTGGAATCAAAAATAAATATCTGGAGTAGGCATAATGTGCAAAAATTTTGCATTGAGTATTTAGTATGGAAGACCAAACAGTCGAATATTAATTCTTAATCCTTAGTTCGTATACTGTCCAACAAACAAGTAGGGGAATCTGCTCACCACAAGCAACGTTTGATCTTTCTTAGAGTCATTAAGAATTAATCATGGACAAGTTCATGACCATCTCATGCTGACAGTCCACAGTTTTAAACACCAAGTTCATATTACAATTAATTGCTTTTACAGACCCAGGTCATAACATTGAAAAAACTTCAAATACTCTAGGTATCAGCCACCAAGAGAAAGTTTCAACAGAATTGATGTTTATCTCAAAATAGTTCTTCCGACTTTTGAGATCTTTATTCAATGCTATCATAATGAAACTAGTTTGTCAAAATATATATTATGATAAACTTTTACTAATATCAACCTCTCTTATATGGAAGGTTTCTAGACGATATTTTTATTATACGTCTACCATATATTGGAGAAACACAAAACGCGTTGCGTACTCGTTCAAGCGGTCATCGCTTTGACATTCTCCATAAAAAAAGATAGTCAATCGCGAACAGTTTCAATTCAACCAATCATTCCATTCCATCGTGTTATGCCCATAGAAAAGATATCAGTCTCTACAACAATCAAACCTAAAACTAGAGTTTCTGCATAGACCATTACAAACAGTCGTACCTCACGGTCTAAATATCCAGCATGACAATCAGATTATACCTTTTGTCGCCACCTACAATTCTACAGCTCTGTGATTATGAAACGCTTTTATAAAGAACTGAATTATATGATGAATTTCCTAATATCTATACCAAACGTTTAGTGAAAGCTCACAAAAGGAATAAAAATCTGAGTAATATTCTTGTACATGGTAGATTAGATCCCTTTCATTATCTCCCTGAAGTAATCGCTTTGCATTTTTTTTATTTAATGGCTTTATCTTGTAAATTTCTCCAAAAGTAGATAATTTCTTATGAATTGATGAAATTCGTAGCATAAACCGTGATTTCACTTGGCCAAAAAGGCGGCTTTAAGCTAGCTTTTCTGCGTTTCCACTTAGAATTGTGAAGTAAAGGTACTTCTTAACTAGCTATTGCGACACACAATGCCATAGTGTACTTTACCAAATGCTCGACATTCTTCTACTATCGAACCTAAAACATATTAGTTTGACCAAATTCCCTATATCAGAAACCATAAAATATATTAGGTGTCTATAAATCACCTCTATATTAAACCACAAAACATATTCAGTTTTACTAACAAATCACCTCTAAATATTGAAACACAAAACATATTCAGTTTGAGCAACAAAAGACTTCTACATATCGAACCACAAACCATATTCAGTTTGGCCAACAAATTACTTCTACATATCGAACCACAAACCATATTCAGTTTGACTAACAAATTACTTCCATATATTGAACCACATAAAATATTTAGTTTGACTTACAAATCACCTCTATATATGGAACCACACAACATATTCAGTTTGACTAAAAAATCAATTCCATATGTCGAACCACAAACGTATTCAGTTTGACTAACAAATTACTTCATATATCGAACCACAAAACATTTTCAGTTTGACTAACAAACTATTCATATATCGACCCACAAAACATATTCAGTTTGACTAACAAATTACTTCCATATATCGAACCACAAAATATATTTAGTTTGCCTTATAAATCACCTCTACATATGGAACCACAAAACATATTCAGTTTGACTAACTAGTTTCCTCTAAATATGGACCCCACAACATATTCAGATTGATAAGGAAATCATTTCTGTATCGAACTACAAAACATATTCATGAACAAAGAACCACCAACGATATATCAATCCACATAAAAGATTCAGTTTGAATAACGTTTCAATTCATAACCACGAATCAATTTGTTGAAGTACTTAATATCTTTTTTAATTGTGTTAATAACCTAGAAAAAAAGCCTAAAACTGCATTTGGCATAAAGAATAAATCTATAATTTCAAACACTAGGACCTGTCCAAAGGGCTTCAGATACAACTTAACTTAAGGCCTGATCTTGATAACCAGTCAAGTATGTTATAAAACTGAATTTTGTCTTCAGGTCTCAATTTTAATTTCAGTGCTTAACACATCGACCAAATTCTTATAGTAGGGCATATTTTTCCACCACAGTATCAAGTGTCATCTCCCCAGTATGGAATGTGTTTCAATTTAAATGATGACAGTGAAGTAATTATGAAGTAATTGATGTTTTTCAGTAAATTCATTTGGTGCATGGATGTTAATAATTCAAAATTTGCCTTCATCGTGTACAAAAATCCGCTTTAGAACACCCTGGGGCGTTAAATTTCTATGAACCACTGATCCTTTTGATCGAACCATTATTGTCGTATATTGTATAATCTGGTTGCGATTGCAATCGTAGTATATCTTGGTTTGTTAGTTTTGATGTTTCTTGGAGATTGATGTTTTTGTATCTGTGAAATGATTTGTTAGTATTGTAAATTTAGATTTGAGATGATGATTGATGTCTTTTTAAAATGAAACTAAAGATCATGATGGTCTGTATAAGAGTTAAATAGGATGTTTTGTTTAAGTAAATTGATTGTTAGTAGTAAATACCTTTTGGAAGACTTAACTTCATCGTTGTACGTCGTCAACAGGAATGTTGTCTCCGCTGCACGCGAATCAAATGTGTAGAGATCTTTCAACCCTGGCATCCAAGTGTATTTAGCAAGTTTCTCTTGTGTCCAAGTAGAACATGTGCGAATTTAGCAAGTTTCTCGTTTGTCCGAATAGAGTATCAGCGAATGGTAATAAATTTCCCAATCTACAATAAGTAAGCCCTAACACAAATTTATTCTAGCTTTTAAATTGGCCTTTATTTTTCCTTAATATGTGCTTGACAACCTGTTTTAAGATACATCCGTGTTAGATTCAACATCTTTTCAAAAATTTCATCAATTAACTTTTATAAACTCACACGTTAAATAAGCGTTCTTCCCGGAGGATCAAAAGTATAAATGCTTTCGTCAAATGAACTTGTAGGCATACGTTGGTTCAGGATCGTATTGGAATATTTCAATAACATACTGGTTGTGATTGATTTTGTTGCCAAGGTTGAATTGGAATAAGGTGGATTTCTTTAAAGGCAGGGAGATTTCATGTTGAAGTTACAAGGAATGTTCTGATTTTATCATATTATATTATATGCACATTTTTTCAGACCAGGGTACATCATTTTGAAAATAGTAGCGTTTTGACGCGTTTAAAGCAATATTTTTTTTTTTTTAAATGTTGATCGAAAAATAGAAATATTCAAACTAGTTCAAGATTTTATAATTATAAATGAACGTATCAAATAAGATAAAAATTGTATTGTGTTCACAAGATATGTTGACAGACGGGCCGATGGACCGACGAACGGGTGGCAATTGGGTCCACATTTCCATTAGGCATATAAAAATGAAACAAAAGAATCGTTAATTTAATACTGTGGAAGACAAAAATACTGTAAAAATATAAATTATAAAATATTTAAGAAGTTTATAAATAATAAAAGTGTGAACTAAACTTAAAAAGTACATCTAATAAATAGTGGAATAATAGAAAAATATAAATACTCTTAAAAATCAAATAAATATTCCAAAAACAATATTTACTATATAAAGAACATATTAGTAATATTATATATTAAAAGATACTTCATATTGTGTATCAGATTCAATACCACCAATGTGGTCAACATAAAAAAAATCAAAACACAAATCAAATTGAACAAAATCAGTGTTAACTATTTAATTCCAGTTTCATATGGGCTTAAAATGCATGCAATTTTGAATTAGAATAATAATATATAATTAATTATTACTTCGGTCAAGTTCGAATTTGAAAAAATGACTTAGTGATTTCCAAAATAAGACCCTTATTCAGGCCCTATGGGAGCTTGGGTGCTGAAACTTTTTTGGTGGTAGTCAGATATCGTATGCAACTTTCCTGAATATTTGATATTTGATCCATCTGTGAATTCAGTTTCCGCACAAAAAATATTTTATGCATATTATATAAAGTCGGATCATAAGTAGACTCGACTCGAGTAGACACACTAGTAATCTATATCTTATTTTTTGTACAATAGCTGGGGTTTATGGTAAATTATTTCAAATCTTTCGAAACAGGTTCGTAACTATAATATAAGGGGCGAAGAGGGGCAAAGTCCCTGTTCGTTGGAGACAGATGAACCAAATAATCAGCCCGAAAAAACTATATCTTGATAGTCTACTATAAGTCAGGGAATATAATTATGAAGCGCATCGCTTTTATGAACAGTTCTAGACCCCTCCCTTCGATGAATCCTATGTGCCAACTTGTTTACTGTTATGAGAAGGCCCTATTAGTTAAAAAATACACTAATAGGAAGTTTGGATAATGATAGATTCAGGATTCTCATGAATTTTCGGAAGCGTGTTAATGTGTCGTTGGCGAAACTCGGCGGACGCAGAAAGGTAGTCATACTGTTTTTCTGAAATGAATTTCTTATTTACCAAAATTTGTAGAATATCGTTTATTTCTTGTGCAGTTTCCATGAAAATATGTCTATCAAGTTGACGGTAGTGATTTAAGTTGTTCAATTGTTTTTCAATTTCAAAAATGTAGTCAACGCGGTTTTGGATGACGCAGCAACTGCCTTGGTCACTTTTCCTTATATTAACATTCTTGTCATTTTTTAGGTTATTGGGAGATTTTCGTTCAAAGTTGGTAAGATTGTTTTTCTCATTTACCAAGGCAAATGAGAAACTTCTTCATATAAATTGTCGCAAATGGTTAAAATATTTTGGTCAATCGCGTTATCTGATGGATTTCATCCAGATCTATCCGTAAATTTGATTCGTTTACCACGGCCCAGTTTTTCGCGAAAAAAGTAACTTAATTTAAAAGTTCGTTGAATTTCAGTTACCGACAGAAAGAAACTATTCTTGAACTTAAATTGACAACAGGGAGACCCAATTTAAATATATAGATTTGGCAGTGGGGCCGTCCAGTGGACGAGATCTAAATGGTTTACCTCGATCATTCCATTGAATCGTGGTCTTGCAAATGGAGATGGCTTATGAAACAGCAGATCGTTGAATTTACGTAGGTTGGCGGCTAAGTTTGGTCTCTGGCGTTGAAGGATATCTGGGTGGCGAATATGGTGGCTGATGGGAATTTGGTTTTAGCAAGGGATAGTAATTCTAGCATCTGTCTGTGGATGGATTCATCTGCTTCATTTTTGTTGTTTAGTCCAATATGGAACAGAACTTTGGATGGCATTGCAATTGGTTTGATCTTTTTAATTATATCAATGATACGGTTAATTTTGGCTCCAGGATAGGCTTCAGCTTGGGTGTCACGGCTATTCGGGAAATATTTGATGATCCTATCAAATGGTAGGTTTGGTTATTTCAGGGAGTGTCCAAGTCGATTTTTCCTTGTTACAATCATGGCGACGGGGATGGTTTGGAGATTTAGAACCTAAGCTTAGACGTCGACGGAAAGTAGAGTTGGTTGATGATCTTGGAGTTTCAGGGTTGGATCTAGGTCTGGATGGAGTAGCAGGCGAACTTCTAGGTAATGGTCTAACAGAATTAGAGATAGGGGTAAAAGGGGTGGTGGGTAAGTTGGTGGTATTGGTTCTTTTGCTTGGTGTTGGTTGTGGGTAAGTAGAAGTTCTGGGTAATGAAGTAGGCGATCTCTGTCGCTTTCGGGAGGATGCTATTGGTTGATTGGTGGATGAGAATCTGGAGGGTCAACTATCATATCTGCATCAGCTGCGTGTGTAGAAATAGGGTCGTAAATTTTAAAAGTAGCCAATAATTCAGAGTATTTTTCAAGAGATTGATTTTGGAGTCGCTTATAAGACTTTTGCCCAATTAATTGCTTCCTTTGAACAATGATTGAAATTTTGTTCCGAAAGGTTGCGTGACTTTATCATTGTGATGTTTTCTGCAAGCATTGAATCATAATGATTCTAAAGAGCCAATGCCACGCCTTTGGCTCAACCTCTATCGATAAGTACAATAGAGGCGGCAATTTTTGAATACCTAAGAGCAGGCTAAATGAAGCGGTTTAGATTGGGTAAAATTTGCTTGGGTAGCGTCTTAAGCTTATACCTTTTGCTCGAATTCCATAATTTGACGCTGTTCGTGTTAAATACTGCATTAGGCCTACTGAAGGAAAAAAAGCACATATCTCGGGATACAGTTTTTGACGGATTGTTTGTTTGAATCTTCAAGGGTGATACCAAGTTTTTCGTGCTGATGAGCAATTCCTCACCGATTCCGGATTGGACTGGTCGCAGCGGCAATATAGTCATATTCAAACTTGTTCTAGATCAGTATAAATGATCACAATGAATTTTATTAAAATCAGATAAAAACTACTGTCTCATTGTGTTCACAAAAAAATTTGGTGCGTTTTCCAGAATCAAGGGCAATAACTCAATAAAGGTTATCAAAAAATAGTCATATTCAAACTAATTTAAAATCTTATCAATATAAAAGATCATATCAAATTTCATTAAAGTCAGATAAAAACTGCAACTTAGTCTCTATTGTGTTCACAACAATTGTAAGCCCGACGAACGGACGGCAATATATGCAAAAATTTCCTTGTGATATATAAAAATGAAACAAAAATTCGTTAATTTAATCACAAAGGCAAAAATACTGAAGATATATTAATTATAACATATTCAAGAAGTTTACAAATAATAAAAGCGTAAATTAAACTTAACTTTAAAAATTAAATCTAATAATAACTGCTGTGTGCATTTTTCAGAGGAAAGCAAATTAAAACAAATTAAAAAACGAGCCTTCATTTTGCTAAACCGTGTGTTAATAGTCGGGCATTTCCAATGGTCTCTAATTTATATTTCTCATTGAAACATTTCGGCTTCCAGAAAATTTTTCGTTTCCGTAATATTATAGGTACGAAAATTAACGTTACAATTAATTTTTTTAAGAGTTATTTCCCTTTACACAAAATGGTCGGTAAATATTGTATTTTTTCTCTAGAAAGGGAATTTTTCTAATTTGGTGAGGCTTTACAAAGAGTTTTTGTGACTTAGAAATTTGTTTTGGTGTTGCGTTAACGCTAACACATTGTCAATGCCTGTAACCTATTTTAAAGGGAGCAATTTATCAGTATAAACAGCAATTTACAATGTCAATCGGCCCAATACAATACATTTGCTAGTCCAGCCCTGGAATCACATGTAGTTCGAAATGTAGTCAGTGGTGGAAGAAGGGATACAGACGGGGAAAGGATTGATTAATGGGGAAATAACTGTCGAAATTAAATTAGAATTGTAACAGCCCTGTGGAGGCATCATACTCATAGTCGCAAGTTCTTGTGAATCATCTGAGCTTGAGATTGTGTAAGGGTTTCCATAAATAGAAATATTTTTCAAAAAATGAATTGATTTGGTTAATTCTGACTGACAAATATTTTTAGTACTAATACATATAAAGTTTATTAACTGTCATCAGACTTTTGTTTTATGCAACGGTTTAAGGTTTAAACGTAAACGTTTAGACCAGTGCCAGTAAACGTTAAGAAAATTATTAATCATTTAAACGAAAATAACTTGACTATCTTGAAATGCCCCCTGAATAACCCGTATGTTTAAAACACAAGTAGAATTAGTGATCTAAATATAGACCTGTCTTTGCATTCTTGCTGTAATCTTGCAGTACTTGTCAAATTACAGGACAAAGAGTAAATAATTATAAGTACCGGTACGCAAACTTATCACACATCTGTGTTGATTTATACTAGACTATATCAAGTCAACTTTCAATTTGTTTGTATCACTACACTGTCACATGATATTCCGTTAAATAAAAGGCAGATAGCACTCACGAATCATTGTATGTTTATACGATAATCTAGCTTCATTACAGACAACAATACAACAGCAAATCTTATACTATTCCCTTAGAAATATTCGGCTTTACTTTTGCATTTTGTGTTGAGGTTTAGTATCTCTAACACTGCGAAACTCGGACATTGTGTACTTTGGACCAAACAGACCAAAACGTTTAAACGGTACCGTTTCGTTTAATAATTTTCGTTGATACGTTTACAGAAAAGACTAAACTTTGCTGCCTTACAAGCAAAGGAAGTAATGTAAAGCACCATTGGTTTAACCAACTGCTATTTTACTATATGGAACCACCTCACAAATCTAAGCTTAGACTGTTTATATTATGATTGAGACCTGACCTGAATGTGAACAAAATAGATTTCTGTAATCAAAGGGTGGGAAAAGTTAATTAACCTGCTGTAAAGTGATTCTTCTTACTCACAATTTTTCTCTTAATTTCACAGATAATCAGAGGAAGATGTTTTTGAAGATTTCTATATCCTTATATTGATTAGATAGAACAAAATGGCAAACACCACACTTTGTACCGACACATCTGAAGCTACAGAATTATATGGGCCAGGTTTTCTATATATCAAACCAATAGCCAAACTCAATATATGTGTACAGTTACCTCAATTGAAAGGACCATCAGGAAAAGCTATATCCAATTGGGAGGTGATGGAACGTATAAAACATATGATCACACCAGAAACTTTCATTACACTCAAAATTGTTAAGAGCACTCTAGAATTCATCCGACTTGAAGGGGAAATAGAAAATAAAGGCAAAATCAAACTTTTAATAGCCAAATTAGATACAAAAATTTTAAAATTAAGTGGTTTCACAGAAGTTTTGAAAATGCGAGCAGCTGAAGCTAAAATAAACTTTCCATCTAAGCATGATTGGGATTCATATTTCCGTGATGCTAAAAATATGAATGAAATGAAAGCTGGTGAAAGACCTGACTGTATTCATTTAAGGGATCTTCCAACACGTTGGTTTGCATCCAACAGCTCTTCTGACAAAGACAAAGCCTAGTGAAACAATGTTGCGCAGAGTTTTTGAAGTTTTTGGTGAAGTGCGGTGTGTAGACATTCCTATGCTAGATCCATATCGTCGTGAAATTATAGCAGCCACAAAACCTGGTGGTATTCAAACATTTAACTATAATCAGGGCCTGACGTTTGATTGTTTTGTACAATATAAGGAGTATATTAGTTTTATGAAAGCTATGGATGCTTTGAGAGGTATGAAGTTGATGTTCAAAGATGGCGACAAAGCTTTGACAGCTAACATAAAGGTAATCATTCACTCAAATTTTTTATTAAGATATGTTTTCTTTAAAATAAAAGGGAAAATTAAATTTAATCTTTTATTTAAGAGCTATAAAAAATAATTCTTGGCAGTTTTATATATTACTATATTGAGACAAAAATTTCCCAAATTTTTAGTGGAGCGGCCTACATACATTGGGTAAAATTTTTAGGGGGGGGGGGCCCCCCCCCCCTTTAAGAAACTCATGTCTCATGTGAGCTTATATTTTAGGTTGACTTTGACAAAACAAAGCATCTAACAGATAAAAACATCCGTAAAAGAAGATTAGAAAGAGAAAAACTAGAAGAGTTAGAAAGATTACGTGAGGAAAAAGTTCGAAAGGAAAAAGAAGCAGAAGAAAAGAAAGAAAGAGAAGAAAGGTACAGGATTCTGGGAGCTGTAGACTACCCCACAAGATTTGTTACCTTCCATAGAACTACTGGTTGATCAAAATTTAAGTATTTTTTTCTTTGTAATTATACAAATATACAAATATGTCTAATTATTTGCTTAACAAGCTGATAGCTAACTGTTTCACCAGCAGAAATAAAACCTGAAGTTAGGTTCTTCTGAAATTAAGCAAATTGTACATTGGTAGAAACACTGTCTTCACCTGTTGTTCAAAGTCTACTTGTCTATTAGTGAGCATGTGTGTAACAACTTTGAAGTGACAACTTCTTTTTTCTTATGAATGTGCACATTAGTGCTTGTAGGATATTACCAAATGTTACAGTTACAAAGTTATCATTGACATATATATATACATATATATATATTTTGAAATTTTGCCCAAATTTGATCCTATTAACCTATTTTTTCAAAAATTTAAAAAAATATTGTTTTATCCTTTGATTTGTTACTTTTTCATTTTAAATGTATTGTATCTTGCCCATGGTATAACTAAAAAGTATTGTATTATGCCCCTTTTTGTATACATACATTTTTAATTGGGGAACATTTTATATTGTACTTTTCTTTATATCCCTATATGTGTTGTGTCATGCTTAGCAATATCATTCACATTTCCTTATCAAAAACTTGGTATGTAGGTATATAATAAAAATGGATGCAGTTTTTAACAAAAATATATTCAACCATTGTGACCTCCAATTTGTATAATGCCAAAGGTCTTGGACTGGTCTATTTTTTAAATTTTCAAAAAAGTTGAGGAGAGCTTGTTAAGCAAATATCTAGATGTATATCTGTAGATTCTAAAATATCTTTTTTTTCACATTGTAGAAAATCCAATCTGTAAATTTAGATATCATTAAAGCTTTTATTCAGATCTCATTGTAAGACTTTTAACAAGCATCTAATTCATTTATTCTGTTGTCTTTAGACAAAAGAAAGAAGAGGAGGAACGCGAAAAGGAAAGAAGAAGGTTGGATAAAATCAAAATCAGAGAAGCTAGGCAGAGAGAGAGGGAAGAAATTAGAAGGAGGAAGAAATTAGAGAAGAAGCAAAGAGAAGAAGAAGAACGAATGCAGTTAAAAATAGCTCTAGAAGAACGAAAGTTTCTACTAGCTGAGAGAAAGTTACAGTCTATACATTTGTTATCAGTATTGTTGGATAGAGTAAAGGTGAGTCTCTTAATTCTCATATTACTGAAACTATACACCAAAATCTCTTTTAAATAGTCCCCCAATAAATTAGGTATAAATTATGATATAAGCAATTCGTCTACTGCTTCAAAGACATTTTCAAATATTTGTCTGATTGAAATTGAAGTTTCAAAACTGAATTTTTTGCAATTTTGAAATTTTAAGTGTTAAAAGGGGTTGAATAACCAACTTACGATTTTTTCATGTTATGTAAATCCACTGGTGTCTTTTTTTCAAAAACTTAATTTAAGATGATTTTAATGATCCAGTCATCTTATTGGTCAGTCACTTGAATTGCTTTAAACTTTTTTTTTTATTTCCTAATCAGAATACATCCGTTCTTAGATTAAGTTAAATTTTAGAGAAAAAGGACCCTGGGCTGTAAATGGCGAGGCAATGAAATATATAAGCTCCATTATATTTGTTTGCGCTTTCATATCTCTTCCAGGAAATCAAGTGTAAAGAAGATCTGAAAAAGAGAGAGAAAGAATTAGAAGAAGAGCGATTAAGACAAGTGAAAGAAGAGGAAGAACTGATGAAGAATGAAGTGAAAAGAAAAGCTGAGATGAAGAAAAGGAAGGCTATTGAGTTGGAAGAACAAGAGAGAGAATTGCGTGAAAAAATCTTGAAAAATATGGAAATTAAGGAACAGAAAAAGGAAGAAAAAATGCGGGAAGAACTTCGAAAGAAAGTGGCGGGAACAAAACGTTTAAAAAGTGCTGTGATTATGAAAAGAACCCTAGATGATGTTATTAAGGAACGTTGATTTCAATAAGATTGAAAATATAGGAATTTTAAATTTATTATTTAACATGAATACATGTGATGTATTTTGAATCTGAAGTTTTAAAGGATCCTCCTGGCCATGTATTCTGAAAAAGATCGTGTCAAGGATATCCTAGACTTTGACGTTCTATCACTGTTGACTGGGATATCCTAGAGCTAAGATAAGCTAATTGTACAATGGAGAATCTAACAAATCTGTGGTCACATACTATACTTTGTTTGAACAAAACAAATAGCTTTAGATCAATTGATACAGCTAGATTTATTATCAATTATAGTGATTTATGTGAATTGGGTGTCCATGCAAATATTCAAAATTTAAGATATCTATATAAAGATAATCTATATGATGACTGAATTTGACATTTTCAGAGTTTCATATTTTTGAATTGGCAGCTACAAAAACACTACTGAAGCAATATATCTATGGTTCAGGAAGTCTTTTCGATATATATATCATTGCTTTTTAAAGTACATCCTGACCAAACAAAACCTTACCTCCATTCATCATATTTCCTTGGACCATTGTAGTACAAGAGAGGGGAATAATAAAATATTGTTCAATCGAAATTGGCCCTATTATCTTTCTGGGAAAGAAAGCCAATCATATCACTTCACTCTGTGCTCATTTCCACGCCTACAAAACAAAGTGTAGAGGTGTACTTTATATCGGTTAATAAGACAATGTGAAAACCAATATAGAGGATGCGGTCCTTAAAGTAAAACAAGCATCTAAGTATATGATTCAGTAGCTGGTAGAGCTAAATATTAGCTTTCTATGTCATGTTACACATTTTAAATTTGCGATACGCAAGATCTCAAAAAATTAAATAGATAAGTAGCTTAAGATCTAAATCTTTTATCTCGAATCAGCAGTTGGTAGAGCTCAATATTAGCTTTCTGTGTCGCTTTTTGAATTGAGATAAGATGCTTATAAACTAAATCAAAATTCTCTGCAACTGATGACTGTTTAAATTTGTTGTTTAAGCTAGCTCTCTAAAAAATGCACAGACATGCTGCTTAATGTCTAAAATCAACTTGACTAGAATGTTAATACAACATACTACTTTGTTGCTTTGAAATAATCAAATAATTATTCACATGTTTCTATGTTTGATAGAATTGACATTATGAACAGCATTAGTTAGTCACAGTGGGGCTGCAAGAGGAGCATCTACTGCCTGACAAAAATGGTATATACCATCATCATTTATAAATAATTTCAAATTATGATTTTTATATGGTTTTACAAAAAAATAGTCAGAATACAACAAATCTTTAGACAATTTTCGAGTAAGAACTCTTCCCTACCATAGGGCGTTCATTATTTGGAATCTCATCCCAAGTCAGTCTGCTCTTATGTTGTGCCCCCAGTTTCAGGAGCCTGTCACTGTAAATGAAGTCCAGAATAGATTTGTTTCTGAAATATGTATTAAGTATTTAATTAATATATTGATAGAAATATGCTCGCAGTCGTTGTTCAAATGTATTAAGCATGACAGAGCTAATAATGGGTTTTTTTAAACAAATATTGTAAAGTGAATTCACTTGAAAACGAAATTTCCTTAAAAAACTACAAAAATTTTAAAGAGGAACTTTGGTTTTGTGAACAAACGTGAAATTTTACTATCAGTACATTTATTGTTTTCTCCAAGTCAGTCCACATTTCTATAGAAAAAGAAAATATGGGCAATGCATTATAAACACTAATAATCAAAGTTTGCTTTATTTCACTCTTAAAAGCCCTATTTAAGTTTTAAATTCATTCTTTAGGTCACTGAAATGATTTTGGAAATATGGTGAAAATTTAATTTTGATATTTTTTATCTAAAGCAATGGTTTTTAATTCTAAGTAATTGTTAGGAGTTTTATATGTTATGTGCTAAGGAAGCACACATTTTAATTTAAATTCTTTTTCATGTTTTTGTTTGATTGTTGAGGTTTGATATTTTAAGATTCGTTTTCAATTGCATTTGCAGCTTCTTGCAATATTCAGATTTTCTGCCTGGTGTGTGTGATTCCTATAATTCTGCAAGATGTCTGTGGTTCCTATAATTCCAGAATAAATGTCATTCATTTGATGCCATTCATACAGATTTTATGTATATCTGGGTTTATGTGGTTCCAGCAATTGTACTAAAACTAAGTTTCTGATGACCTCACTAATTGTGATGGCCTTATTATGACATTGTTAAACATTTAGTTTTAGTGGCATTGCTGGAACCACAGACCTCTACTTTAAGATTAGAATGTGGTAAATTCCCCATCCCAGATACATATAAAAACAATTCATAAATCCTATATTTGATTTCTATAATGGTGGCAGCAGAGTATCCTTGAGAATGGACAGGACATCTGAATGGTGCAATTAGAAAATGATAGAAAATACAAAAGCCTAATAATTTCATCCTTAATGAAGGGAATCATAATATTGTAAAAAAAAAAAAAAAAAAAAAAGATAAGAATGATAATATTTTAAATAAAATTTGTTTGTTTTTTTTTTTCAATAAAAAAGTTAAAAATTTGGTTTGTTTGTGGAGTACAACCTGAATGATCACATTCTCTCTTTAAAAAAAAACAAAAAACAACTGAACTTTTTTATTCTCAAAGCATTATTTTATGTTCCTGATTTGGCTGCTGAAGGGAAACAATTTGTATGAACGTGAGCAAGAACCAAGACTTTATTTGGTATTTTTGATCTCAAGGGAGGATTTTTTCACTTATTTTGGCCAATAAGAGCTCTATTCTCTACTACTCTATCAATAAATATACCTGCTGCCATAAAATAAATATTAAAAATTATGAGTAATTATCCATAAAGATGTATTTGATTATTGAAAAACAATAAATTGATAAAGCGTTTTTAAAAAAGGAAGTATTTTTGTGAGTTTTCCCCATTTTAAGGGATTCTGTTTCTTTATGACACCAAGTTAGTTCACTGATGAATGTAAAGGCCTACTCATATTGACCATTCTTGAGAACTAAAATTTTATGTTCATGCTAAGTTTTGTCCCATGGTTAAGGAGAAAAATATATTGAAATAGTCCCTACAGATTCTTATAAAACACACACACACAAAATGGCCCAATGCCTAAACCCTTGTCGTTTTGGATTTAAATGGAACCATTAGATTAATTTCTAACTCTTAGGTTAAAGTTGGTAAGACGTTTCAGACTACTGCATAGTGGGAGATTTATTTGTAGTCTGAAGCGTACTTTGTAACCCGAAAATCTCGCTCGAAAGTCAACCGTGCGAAAGGATAAAGGAAACTAAAGAGCATTCTTTTATTAAATGAATTCTGCATACGTTATAATTGATAAGATCTGAGATGTCATAACATCCAAAAGCTTCCTGAATTTCACGAAAAGTAGGCAAATCAGGTAATTCGGTTAAGTTTTCGGATTATTCAGGGGAAGTAATTGTCAAATAGGTAAAGACTGGTCAATCGAGATTTTTGAAGACTGCAGGTAAAATGTTAAAATTTATAGTTTTAAGTGTAAATTTCACATAAGTTATGCAACTGAAAATGACTTGGAAAATGAATCTAGTCTAAGGAAATCGTTCGATTATATAGGCGGATTTTTGTTTTATGAAGGAAGGACCAATTTCGATATTTTTGTACAGCGGTGACTTCAAAGAATTTTTTGTTTATGTAACGGTAAAAAGCAGTGTAGGTAGGACCGTGCAGACTGTAGGTATATAATAATGTGACTGTATACCAATGAATGGTAAAATTATTGAACATAACGAGATTGGGTGATTTTAGTTTATCAGATATCTTTATTTGTGGACAGTTTTATTTCTTATTTCAGCAGATAGGGCCTAATAATACAGTATTTTGGAATCTTATTATATGGCCTGAAACGGGATGTAGTGGTTTCCTCCCTTTTACAGTTCCACCCACAGTGGTTTCCCCCTTTTCCAAGTTCCACCCTAGTGAGTTCCACCCTAGTGATTTCCCCTCAGTGGTTTTCTCTCTCATATCATGCTTAATTAACAAGGATAATTTGAATTAATATCATATTTTATTTTCATTAATAATAACAATACAATGATACCTGTACATTGAATGTCCTTCCTACTTTCAATAAGGATATTTATTTTACTGTATAGACTTTACTTGTTCCTTTTAGATTTCTTATTTATGAAATTGTACACCACAGTCTGTCTTCTTGAAAGACTTGCCTCTCCTACTAAATGAACCTGGGTATTAACCCAGTCTCCTCACATCGCAAAAGAGGTATCAGGACACAAAAAGCTAGGCTTTAAAGAATGGTAGTGCCATTAAATTTCTAATAAATTTGTATACTCCTTTGCGATTATTATATGTTTCCTGTAGGCCAACAGCTTGAACTTTTCTCCATAAACACTGCACCCAGTGAAAGACGCACCCTTTCAGTATAATGTCTGGGAACAGTTCCCTCAAGGCAGCCCAACATCCAGCTTCAAAACCCAGCATACCAAAATGAACATTAACTTCCACAATACTCTTGATTTTCTTCAATACCTAAAACAAACAATAAATGATTTAATCAATGACAATCATTCAACTAATTAATTAAGACTGATAACAATGTGAGAAATTTAAATTGGTTAATTAAAAGATTAATTAATTACCTCCACATAATCTTCCGTTTTCCTCCTGGACATTACAACAAAACAAAGGGGCACTTGTTTTCTTTCATTCCCATTGGTGATGAAGCCATGAATAGACCAAACTTGAATGAATGGCTTCTTAACCACTATTTAGTTACAATCTGTATACCAATCCCTGGCCCTCTCTGACAATTCAAGTTATTTATCAGCGCAATTTGAAATTTCGGACTAGATATCTATATGATTTTGTATCATATATTAGGCTTACTATTAGATAACACAATCAATAATCAAGGTTATGAATTTAATGAAGCCTATTCCAATGGCTTCCTTATTCCTTTAATTTGTTAATTTGAAGCATCACATCACAGTAGCTGATTCAAGATTAACAGGTTCTTTAATTACCTAATCATATATTAATTAGGGGGAGGAAACCACTTAGAATAGGGGTGGCTATTTGGAAAGATATGGCTGTGGGAGAGTCAGAAAAACTAGGCACAAAAAACTTGGGATTTCCTCGAACTCCGCACCTGCGGGGGTTTTTAATGTATTTACATACCTCGAATCCACCAAGCTCGATATATATTTAAAGATGGATGTTTTTGTAGTTCAGTCATACCACTATTATCCGTTTACACCATTTATGTCACGCCTGTGGTTGCATCAAAGCTTTTTTCAAAATTTCAATCACTCAGACGCCATCTCAAATTGCATGCTCATTAAAAAATCCCTATGTTACAGCATCATGTAACAGAAACCATCGTCTTGTATTTCATTTTCATGACCCAGTAATGTGGGAATTTTGGATGAGCATGCAATTTTTGATTCTTGATTAAAACTTCGACGCAACCACAGGAGTGACATGATTGGTGTGGGGGGATAATGATGGTATGATGGAACTACAAAGATATCCATCTTCCAAATATATCAAGGATTGGTGAATTTGAGGTTTGTAGATATGTTTAAAACCCCTGCACCCGCGGAGTTGCAGAAAATCCCAAGTTTTTGGTGCCTAGTTTTACTGATTCTTCTCCAGTCCAAATAGCTATCAAAGGCTGGGAATAGAGTCAGCAAGTTTCGGACTACAGATAATACTATTATACAGTATTTCGGAATCTTATGGCCTGAATTTGAAACAATTGCTTATCCTGATATTGATTACTGATAGCTATAGGCTACTATACTATACTATAGTTCTAGATAGTGAGACATTCACAGATAGCTATTTTGACAGTTAGTTGTCAGTTGGTGTAGAAACAGAAAAACTAGGCCCTGATTTGTGAGGATTATTCACACCGAGAATTTTTATATATGTTTCTAAATTTCAATTGGGATCCACCATACCAATATATAGTTAGAAAAATTGATATTTTTCCAGTTAAAAAATACCACCCTTTACATAAACTATTTATGTACTACTATCTATTTTAAACTAATGGTGATGCCCAACACTAATTTACATTAATTGTAAAGATACACCTAGATACAAAAATTACAGTCTAGAAATATTAGTAGCAGATTGTGCTTGATATTATTATTTAGTTGGCTAAATTGTTGAATATTGCAGAATGCAGTCCAGATAGTATTAGAATGAATTAAGATAGCTTATAATAAATTATGGGGGATTTAGAAGAACAAGAGGATGAATTGTTGGCTTTAGAAAGTATTTATGACTCTAATGTCCTGTCAATCATAAATGAAGCAGATGACAGAGGCGGGCAGTTTGATGCCAAGCCACACCTACCTGATCCATTTTACATACGATCTGATCCCCTTATTAAAGGTTGGTGAAATTATAATATAAATATATATTAAAGAGCTTTGTTGTGAGAAATGCATTGATCACTATCTCAATGATATTTATAAGCATGCAGACTTATAGCAATTTTCAAATATGGTGTTTCAATTCTTATACGCCCACATTATAAATGGAATGAAACTTGCTGTGATCATTTATATTGATGAGATCTCAGACAAGTTCGAAATTGGTATTTTTCGATGAACGGTTTTTGAGTGATTGCACTTGACTTAGTCAAAATGTGTCAAAATTGGCTTGTGAACGCGATAGAGACTACAGTTTTCATCGGATTTGATGACTTGCTGTGATCATTTATATTGATGATTTTTCGATGAACTATATCTGAGTTAATGCCCTTGACTTAGTCCAAACACATGAAAATTAGCTAGTAAATGCAATAGAGACTAGGTTTAATCTGAATTGAGAGAAATTTGGAGTGTACATAAATATTGATGAGAACATGGATTTGACCTTAATAATGTTAGAATTTCTGCCTGTGTTTCAACAGAAAATATACTTTAAAGTGGGTGTATCTTGCTAGGCAACTGCTTGTTAAAATGTTCCTTGGTCACCCAGTAAATGTATAAAAAGTTTTTAGATATATTAGACCCAGTTCTAATCATGAAATTAAATCAGAATCTTGCAATTTAAAAGTGGAATTATGGCTACACTGCTACATTACTTAGTGCTTAACTGTATAGAATACCTGCTGACTTATTTCAGATTCCAAAGAAGACAATTTACAAAAAATTCAATATTTGCCTCCAGTGACCATGAACTTTCAATTACCTACAGATTATCCTTCCACATCTTCTCCAGAATTCACTCTTACTTGTAAATGGTTAACACATAAACAGGTATTTGCATACATAGACTATGGTTTAATGTAAATGATTAGATAAAGAGCCAGTTATTAGCTATTTTCAGGATGTGGGGTTCTATAGCACGGGGGGTAAAGCATTGGTTCTTTATGTCATGATGTCATTTGCTTGGATACATTGTAAATGTCAGAAGGGAGTTTTAATCTCAATTGGCGTGTGAAAGTCCAATGACCTTCATTAAGTCATCTTCACTCACAATTCCAGATTTTGGTGTGGTTTTTATACGCCCACATGGAAATGTGGACGTATATTGCCGTCACCCCTGTCCGTCCGTCCGTCCGTCCGTCGGTCTGTCCACATTTGTTGTATCCACGATAGAGGCTACAGTTTTTATCTGATCTTAATGAAACTTGGTATACATGTATATATTGATGATATCTCGGTCAAGTTCGAAAATGGAAATTATCGCATGAACGGTTTTTGAGTTATTGCACTTGACATAGTAAAAACGCGTCAAATTTGGGTTGTATCCGCAATAGAGGCTACAGTTTTTATCCGATCTTAATGAAACTTGGTAAACATGTATATATTGATGATATCTCGGTCAAGTTCGAAAATGGAAATTTTCGCATAAACGGTTTTTGAGTTATTGCCCTTGACTTAGCAAAAAAGCGTCAAATTTGGGTTGTATCCACAATAGAGGCTACAGTTTTTATCCGATCTTAATGAAACTTTGTATACATGTATATATTGATGATATCTCGGTCAAGTTCGAAAATTGAAATTATCGAATGAACGGATTTTGAGTTATTGCCCTTTACTTAGTAAAAACATGTCAAATTTGGGTTGTATCCACAATAGAGGCTTCAAATTTTATCCAATCTTAATGAAACTTGGTATACATGTATATATTGATGATATCTCGGTCAAGCTCGAAAATGGAAATTTTCGCATGAAGGGTTTTTGAGTTATTGCCCTTGACTTAGTAAAAACGCGTCAAATTTGGGTTGTATCCACAATAGAGGCTACAGTTTTTATCCGATCTTAATGAAACTTGGTATACATGTATATATTGGTGATGTTTCGGTCAAGTTCAAAAATTGAAATTATCGAATGAACGGATTTTGAGTTATTGCCCTTGACTTAGTAAAAACGCGTCAAATTTGGGTTGTATTCACGATAGAAGCTACAGTTTTTATCCGATCTTAATGAAACTTGGTATACATGTATATATTGATGATATCTCGGTCAAGTTCGAAAATGGTAATTATCACATGAATGGTTTTTGAGTTATTGCACTTGACTTAGTAAAAACGCGTCAAATTTGGGTTGTATCCACAATAGAGGCTACAGTTTTTATCCGATCTTAATGAAACTTGGATTACATGTATATTTTGATGATATCTCGGCCAAGTTCGAAAATGGAAATTATCGCATGCACGTTTTTTGAGTTATTGCACTTAGTAAAAACGCGTCAAATTTGGGTTGTATCCACAATAGAGGCTACAGTTTTTATCTGATCTTAATGAAACTTGGTATACATGTATATATTGATGATATCTCGGTCAAGGTCAAAAATGGAAATCATTGCATGAACGGATTTTGAGTTATTGCCTTGACTTAGTAAAAACGCATCAAATTAGGGTTGAATCCACGATAGAGGCTACAGTTTTTATCCGATCTAAATGAAACTTGGTATACATGTATATATTGATGATATCTCGGTCAAGTTCTAAAATGGAAATTATCAAATGAACAGATTTTGAGTTATTGCCCTTGACTTAGTAAAAACGCGTCAAATTTGGGTTATATCCACGATATAGGCTACAGTTTTTATCAGAAATTCAAATTTGACTATTTTTTGATGAATAGTTTATGAGTAATTGCCCTTGACTAAGTAAAATTGCGTAAAAATTCATTTTCTGTAGACACTATAGAAGCTACAATTATCTATGGATTTTAATGAGCATTGGTATGAGCATTGGAATTGATAAGAGGGCGGTCAAGTTCGATTTGGACGATTTGGCGATAAACAGTTTTGGAGTTATTGCCCCTGCCTCTATATTTGTTGTAGACAAAATAGAAGCTACAATTTTCAATGGATTAAATGAAACTTGGTGTGAGCATTGGAATTGATAAGACAACGGTCAAGTTCGAATTTGAAGATTTTGCGATGAACAGTTTTTTAGTTATTGGCCTTTTATTGTGGGTTCAATAGAAGCTACAATTTTCAATGGATTTTGATGAAACTTGGTGTTTTTGAGTTTTTGCCCTTGACTTCAATATCCATTTAGTGAATGTTTTTGAGTCATTGCTCTATTTGTTTTTCAAATTCAATGCTGCCAGTGGGCGTATGTTACCTTGCCTGGCAAGCTATCTTCAATAATTTTTGTGTAAAATTTGAATTTTGATGCATATGCTCATTGCCCACTTGTGACAGCATATGCTTACGTTACTTTGATATTGTTGTTTCAGTTATCTAAAGTTTGTAAGAGACTAGATGAACTATGGGAGGAGAATAGAGGTACTGTGATATTATTTACATGGATAAACTTTTTACATGAAGAACTTTATGATTTCTTGCAATTATCATCTCCATTAGACATCCGGAACATTGTGTCCAATCACACTGGACAGTTAGTGACTACATCTTGTTCTTCCAGTGTTATAGATAAATCCTGTGATTCAAGGTGTATTCAAGACATTGAAAGTCAAGATTGGTTACGGGTAGCCATCTTGGACTATGATAGTCAAATGAAAACTGAAGTTTTCAACAAGTCTGTGTTTTTGTGTAATGTGTGTTTTCAAACGAAACCCGGGTCATCGTGTTTTCAATTCAATTCGTGTTGTCACGTTTTTTGTTGTGAGTGTATGAAAGATTACTTTGTGGTACAAATTGATGATGGTAATGTTCAAGGATTGATTTGCCCGCACGATAAATGTGAATCTGAGGCCCACCCCTCTCAGGTGAGCATGTTTAATACACCTTGTAAGTTTTATAAAGATAGACTAAAATGTTCAATAATAGTAACAACCTTTACCTTTAATGCATAGCCCATTGACCGCACTCTAATTTTATTCACTTCATTTTGCAATTTTGAGAAAGCACACAATTTCTTATTGGCATGCAAGAGTAACCTTTCAGATTTGGTTATGCACATTTTAGATCCCTTGACAGTTGGATATTGCACATAGAGCAGCTTAATGCCAGCGTTTGGCAAAACTTCCTTCATTGCACACTGTATGCCTGTCTTTATTAGCACATTAGGTGCAGAAGAGTAGGACATAAATCTCCATTCATTTCAATTCAATTCAATTTTATCCAGCTTTAACTTTATGTTTTGATTTTTTTTTTTTTTCAGGTAAAACATTTAGTACCAGATGAAAAATATAGTCGCTATGACCAATTATTGTTATCATTGAGTTTAGACATGATGATGGACATTATGTATTGTCCACGTAGACTCTGTCAGTGTCCAGTCATGCTGGAGAAGGACAGTAATATTGGTCAGTGTCCATCTTGTCAGTTTGTCTTCTGCCGATTATGTAAATTAGTTTACCATGGACTAACACCCTGTAAATTAAAAGCTAGTAAGTATGATTTCAGATTTGAAATATTCTGAAAAAAGCTCTCCAAATATTTTATATTTTTCTAAAGTTCATTTCATTTTCATTGAGTCATTCTGAAAATTTTTTTTTTTAAATGTGAGATCTTAATTTTTTTTAAGATTTTCTTAATTTGGAAAGATTAAAATTAAATTTCTATCCTGAGTGATATTTTAATTTTAATTAAAAAAACTTCAGTCTGAAAGAGAAGCTAGTATTGAGTGAATTTCATCATAATTATTTCAGATGAATTGAAAACGTTGAAAGATGAATATGAAAATGCAGACAGTGAAGGCAAAAGATTTTTAGAAAAGAAGTATGGTAAAAGAATAATTGAGCAGGCTTTAGAAGAGAGTATAACTAGAGAATGGCTAGAAAACTTTACCAAACCTTGTCCTGCTTGTGGCTTCCATATTCAGGTAATAGCCACACTGATTTAGCCTCAGATTTTACATTGTGGCCAGCAATACAAAATTGTGCACATTGCACTCTGCATTGCCTGACTTCATCAGTTTGATGTTGCGTGGCAAGTTGAATTCAAATTTGAATATTTTTTGTTTACCAGAAAATGTGAAGTTTATTGCCATCACCCCCGTCCGTCCGTCCGTCCGTCCAACCGTCCATCCGTCCGTCAACAATTACTTGTGTATGCGATACAGGCCAGAGTTTTTATCCGATTCGTATGAAACTTGGTATGTGCATTCATCTTGATAATATCTTGGACAAGTTCAAAAATGGCGCAATTCCAGATGTCGGTTTATGTGTTATTGCCCTTGATTAAATGAAAACCGTTAAAATTGTGTACGCAATAGAAGCTATAGTTTTCATCTGATTTTAATGGAACTTGGTATGTGTATTCATCTTGATGATATCTCGAACAAGTTCGAATATGGCATGATTCCAGATGTTGGTTTATGAGTTATTACCCTTGATTAAATGAAAAAGCATGGAATATTCTGTTTGCTGAAGTTGGTGTATGTTATATGATATAGCAATACTACTGTCCATTTGAATTCTTTTCCATTAAAAACTACCATTGTCTGACTTCATCAGTTTCAGTAGAGTATACCAGTGCATGTAATTCCATTTTAATCCATTGCTTTCGTAAAATATTCCAACACTTGCTACACATCACTACTAAATACCAAATGCTTTTCTGAATACTGCCAAGGATTGCCGAATGGGTATAGTAATGCTGAAAACTATATTTGAGGTCTCTTTTGATTGTAGAAAGCGGATGGATGTAACAAGATGACTTGTACCAAGTGTAGAAACTATTTCTGTTGGTTATGTGGTGAATCTCTGTCCCGAACCAACCCCTACAGTCATTACAACATCAAGGGACCCTGTAGTAATCGTCTGTTTGAAGGAATGGAGAATGAATTGGACTTTGAAGATCCTAATTTTGATTGGTTTTAGTACTGATATTTTTTGAAAATCTATTTATTATCTGTGCCATGATTTAAAAGTACCGTCAAGTATATTTTTTGTTTTGAAAAGATTGATTTCTGCGTTAAGTGATATTGTTGCCTAGATATTTACTTAATCAGCTGAAAGAGCTCATTTTCAACTGTCCTCAATGCTTTTCAGGTTAAATATCTGACATTAGGTTCTGCAACAATTAAACAATAACAAAAAAGAAGTTTAGGTTGCCATAAGTTCAATATCGCATGGGTTTTATAAATATTTTCAGGAAATTAACTATCAATAACAATCACCTCAAGGTTATGATGGGCAGTAAATTCCCTGAAAATATTTATAAAACCCATGCATTATTGTAAACATAACTCTATTAAACTTAACTCTATTAAACATAACTCTATTAAACATAATCTGATAAATATTTTCAGGGAATTGATTGCAACCTGTTATTGATAGTAAATTCCCTGAAAATATTTATAAAACCCATGCAATATTGGAAACACAACTCTGTTATACATAATCTAACAGTAGTAAAATACAAATTTAAATTCTGTAAAACAAGAATTGAGGTTTATCATGTAATTTGGCAAATATTAAGATGACTATATCTCTTTAAAAGAATACTACCTCTTAAAATGCTCTTTTATATATATTCATCAGTTGGACTTAGCAGGTGCATGACTTAAGAATATAGTCCCTATTTATGAACCCATTTAAGTTAAAATTTGTCAAATTTACATCTTAAGAGGTAGTATACATGTATTGTCTTTAATTTCGCAATTGTACATATTATAATATGTGTAGATCACATTTCTGATTGGCCATGTTAGACCTAAATCTTGGCAAAGAATTTGAATTGAAAATTTAATTTTTGCTAATTTGTTACCATCTGTGATTTTTGGTGTGTGATTATCTTGTGTGATTTGAAATTGACATTAGTAATTGTGTGTGATTTGATTTCTGACATAAGTAATCATTGTTGATTTAAATCTGAACATGGTGATGATTGTGTGATGTAAATCTGACAACTACAAAATAATCTTGTGTGATTTGATTTCTGACATAAGTAATTGTGTGTGATTTGATTTCTGACATAAGTAACTATTGTTGATTTAAATCTGAACATAGTGATGATTAAGTGATGTAAATCTGACAACTATAAAATAATCTTGTGTTATTTGAAATTGACATAAGAAATTGTGTGTGATTTGATTTCTGACATAAGTAATATTGTTGATTTAAATCTGAACATAGTGATAGTTGTGTGATGTAAATCTGACAACTATGAAATAATCTTGTGTGATTTGAAATTGAGATAAAAAATTGTGTGTGATTTGATATCTGACATAAGTAACTATTGTTGATTTAAATCTGAAAAAAGTGATGATTGTGTGATGTAAATCTGACAACTTAATAATTGGAACATCAAATATCTACTGATTAAGTAGTTTTTAAAGGAACAGTTAGCCATTTATTTGACAAATCATACCTTAGTCTCAGAAACAGGACTGGTTTCAGCTATGCTTATCAGTAATAGTGTTGACTGGTCACCATAAATGTGAATCTTCAAAAACATGCGTGTCTAGAATTATTTATGTATACAGTTGAAATGACAACTCCTGATTTCTTTAGACTCTATGATATATGGAAAAGACATGTATAAAAAAAGCAAGTAAAGTTCCTAGTTCCAGGTAGTTTTGAACTAATTATGCCATTTACTTGCATTTCTGTTAGTTCTGAAGACTCTTCAACCCCCAAAAATGGCAAACCTTTTTTCATTGTGAAAGTTTTGAAATTCTGATAGATTTTCATTCTTGAAGATTTTTTTATTTGATTTCTGACAAATTTAATTTAAACCTGAAAATAGTAATTGTTGTTTTGTTTAAAATGGTAATTGTTGCGTGATTTTAATCTGACTTAGGTAATTGTGTGTGATTTGAATGTGACATAAGTAATTGTGTGTGATATGTATGTGATTTATGTGTGAGGGCTTGAAATCACTTCTTAAAATGTATTCCAGCAATGACCGACCGAGTGTCTGCAAAACAAAATATTATTAATTTATTGAAAAGGGAAAGGAAACTTGGCAAGGATTAAAATTATATTTTCTCTTCTGATTTTAATGACTTGAATTCTTTATTTACTTATTAATAGTTTTGTGGAATGGGTTAATTTTTATTGGGTCAAATTTTGACATTGGGAATTAAGGAAATATTTCAATTTAATTTTCTTACTAAATTTCTTGTTTTACTCTTTTGGTTTGAAATTGCATTTTAAGGTTAACTTATTTTTATGTTTCCTAATTGGGCTTGAATAAGATGATATTTTGAATGATGTTGGCCTAATATTTACTGTAATGAAGTTTTGTCACCTGATTCCATTTTGCATTTGGAAAAAACCTTACTCTTAAAGTTTGATTATATATTTATTGTACGGTAAAGAATTCAGTTTATCAAATAAATTATGTGACATAATGCATGGCAATATTGGTTTATATATTCTATGAATTATGTTATATTGAACACGGCATAACTAATTTAAATGTTAATGATAATAGTACTTATCACCTGAGATTAAGTTACAAATATGAATTTTGCAGTTCTGTGGAAAAGTCATTTGCTAACTTCTTTTTAAAAATAAATTTGATTTTGTGCATTCTGACATATATTTATGCCTATAAATATCTTATTTTTAAATTGGTGAGAAATGCAGTGGGGAGGATCTCTTTAAACCGTCAGCTTTTTTCCTTCGCCAAATTTAGATTTATATAGATCTATAGAAAATATACTTATTTCAGCAAAGTTTTTGTCATCCAAAGAGTTAGTCTACGTTTAATCCCAATAAAGTTTTTTTTCTCAAATAATTCAATTGTATATACTATAAAGGGTTTAGGGTAGTTTATGGTCAAATTATCGAATTTTTATACATTGCTAACTACCAGTGTTCTTATTAAAGCCCAATTCAATTTTTGAATGTTTTTCATTGTTATGAATTCTTCTTTAATTTAACAAATTTTTCAATAAATATGTTTAAATTATCATCTTTTTGTTTGTTCAAGACATTTATTAGTCATCTATAACAAATGCCTTTCACATACTGGGGTTAACTCATATTTTAGCACGCTTTTAGAAAAATTATCTATATGAGTTATTGCCCTTGACTTTCCCTAAATATGTGTTAACTTATATACAATTGTTATCAGTTGTAAATCTCATGAATAAGCTTAGACATATTATATTTATGCAGATCAACATTCCTGGCGAAATAGAACCTCAAATTATACACGTGAATCGTCCATCGGAATCAGTTATCGTATTTCTTTACTTCTACTTCAAATGACAAGAATGCGGTTTCATTGAATCGATTTCTATAGATATACAAGCAAGCAATGAAACAAAAACGACGTATAATATATTTAATTTTCTTTATTGTATTAATTCTTGTTTGATGCAAGTATGCATTTCCAGTTTCCCATAACAAGGATTCAATTGCTTATCTGAAAAAAAAAGATTGTTTCTTAAATTCAACATTTCAATTTCTATCTATCGAAAAAAGCACTGTAATAGAGCGCCCAGATTGATCTTGCAAATGTCATAATCTTAGAGCAACTTGCTACTGGATGAATACAGTCGATTGGAGTGGATTAACGACTAAAAAGTTTTCACACGCTTCCCTCAGTTGGTAATGTTTTAAAAAAAATTATATTATTGTCACCGTATTGAAATGGTCACAGCAAGTAGCAGATCGTTTGACGTGGCTCTCATGTGTTTGAAAAGATCAGCCTCTTCAGTAATATACTGGATATTGACCGGATTTAAGATTTCAAACTTTTCTACCAATGATAACATACTCGGTCAACAGGCCAAGATCAAATCAACAAATTCGTAAACAAAAAATAAAACAATAACTAGGATTTAATGCTTACTTTCCAGCTGGAATTCCTTGGGAAGGATCTTGTCCTCCTACACCAGGTGTTCCAAATCCAGCACCACCGAATCCCATACCATAGGGTGACATACCTCCCATCATACCTAAACCTCCCATCATTCCTAAACCTCCCATCATTCCAAGACCACCGAGTCCACCATACATCATAGACATAGGGTTGTACATACCAGCCATTAGCATAGGGTTGTACATACCACTCATAAGCATAGGGTTATACATACCACCCATAAGCATAGGATTGTACATTCCCATGCCTAATCCCCCATACATTCCCATACCGTACATACCGGCATTAGCAACAGCCAAAAGACAGGCGACAGCAACAACTAATTTCATCATCTGTAAAAAAAAACAAAAAAACACATTAATATATGGTTGCAGTGGGGATGTCAGGTTAAAAACCTAGTTGAATCTACTGCTTGTAGAACATGGATCTGGTAGCCCAGCCCAGCTAGACGGTTGTCAGCTTAACTGAAGGTCGAGAGTTAAGTCCCAACAAAGATAATTTTTCAACCCGGATTCCCCTTTGATGCAAAGGAACTAGCATGGTTAAAACGTCTAGTTATACAAATAGTAAAATAACAAAGGCTCACTGTGCTACAGTTAGAATTCGAAAAAGGAGCAGGCTTTATACCGATGTCCTGCGCACTGCTTCGCTTTATGTCACTTGCGATGATCCATTTGTCGTCTTAAAATCTTCAGTATTGAGCCCGACATAAGAAATCTACAATAACAGGACCTGAAGGCCTACATTACTAGTATCACAAACCGATAATCTATAGTGTAAATCAAACTAGCTTACCTTGAGTTTTAAGGTTTGATTGGTAGAAGTAGTAAAGATCGAATGATGTTTTCACTGAAGTGAGTGTAGGTTTATATACTTACACTCCTTCCTGTTTGAGGGTCATTAAGAAAATTATTATAATATTTTGGGTCCTGTAATTAATATTATATGTGATTTTATATAACGTTATGTGTTGATTAATTATTATTATGTAAATTATGAAAAAGGATGGTCCATCAATAACTATCTGAACTTGATTTTAAATATTTAATTTGAGTTATTGCCCTTGTTCTTAAATACGCGTTCAATAAATAAAGCTTAAACACTCTAGAAGGCACAATTCTTGACAAAACTGAGTGGGAGTATATATCATCAAAAATAAACCCTAATAAATATCTGAAAGATAAGTTGCGAGGCAAGGTAATATACGTCCACTGCCAGCTTTGCTTTTTAAAAAATGCAGTAAATTAAGGATCACTAGCAGTGAATATTCAACCTTCAGCCATACATTTTTTTTACAAAATTACCATTTTTTTTGCAATATATGGCAAGAATTGTACATTTCAGAGTATAACGAGCTAAACAAGTAAAACGATAAGCCAAAACACGATATTCCAGTGAAAAATATCCGATCATCACAGAATCAAAGTGGATCATCTTCATAATGACCCACAAAATAAAAAAAAATCAGTATCTGTAAAGAATTATAGCCTGTAGAGTGAACGAATCCGAAATGTACGGATGTACCGACAGTTTGATTAAAATGAACGCCAAAAATTTTTTTATAATCGTCTGAAAATATTTAAATATGAATATATTGCCTATATTGTTCTTAAACCAGTTAAATCTTTAGTGCGTTAACACCCAAGAACATAGGCGCGGGAACAAAGGGGGGGGGGGAGGAGGGGCAAATGAAAAATGAAATAAAATAAGTATATGTACCGGGTAGCCTAAATATGTAATTGTCTCATAATGCCATATTTGTAAATTTCCTTGGTTTTTTAACCTTCGAAGCTGGTAATACAATCAAAGGATATAAGTTTCTCTATTACGATCAAATTATTTGAATAAATAATAATTGTTGTCTTAATTCTTTTGAGTTATCTCCCGTAATTCTATTCATTTTGAAATAAAGGTTTTTGACTTTGAAATAGTTTGCCCCCCAACCTAAAATTTGTTCCCGCGCCCCTGCCCAAGAAGGCACAATTTAAGCAGGATTTTGACAAAAAATGGTACTATTGTTTAGTGTCAACCCAGAAAGTTCCAAAGAAGTGTATTGAACCGAAAGCTTAATATATTTCATACTGGTGAAAATTAAACGTTCAAAAACTTTACCGATTTCAAAATCTGGAAACCCGTCAAAAAAGATACCTATAGGCCTACCCAGATCCTAAGACGTGATATACTGGCGGGTTAAAGATAGGCCAGATTTGTCGGGTTAGTAATTGGGTGTACAGGTTGCAACTTTGTACTTATGATAAAGTTACGAAAGCACAGGCACAGGAGGTATAAATATCAAATCTAAATTTGAATAAACAAAATGTGTATTAATAATTAAATGTTCGTAAACCCGGGTTCTGTACACTTCAAACTGTAGATTATCTGAAATTAGCAGAACAGAAAATCCCTTTGGGATCTTTGGATAAAAATCAAAACAAATTTTAATACAAATACAGTGGAAAAATGATATGATGGATATTATGAAACATGGTATGTTGAATACAATATAATGTAGAAAGGTTTGAATTTTAAGTGAATTTCGACAATCTATCACATAGGAGGTCATTTAAATTCTGTTTTCTTTTGCTTTGTAAATGAACAGATCATCTCTACGGTTGGGGATTTCTCTTGTAAATCCTTGTAAAAATTATTTATCAATCGAGGAGTTTGTGAGACTGTTGAATTGAATTACGAAAGGAATAATTTGATAATCGAATTGAATATTAAGTCTGGATGGGTGCATACTTTGTAAATTTGTTGATTCAAAAATTTCTCAAAATCCTTTTTGCTTGTTGATCAGGTTGATAATATATCTGTCAAATTAGCATAATTTGAGATGCTTTAGGTAATGGTCTGGCAGGTTTAAATGACTTGCTAATATTTTATTTTGCTTTTTTAAATTTATATCTTATTTGATTAAGAAAGGCTTTCGCAGACTATTCTTAGTTTCACCAATGTATTGTTCTTTGCATTTTTTACAGAAATGAGATAAATAAATGTTTTTGGTGTAGTATGTTAATTTTTAATTTATGAAGAAAATAAGTCTGTTTGATTTCTATGAGAATCTACAATCGGGGTACATTAGGCACATTTCTTGAAATAATGATTCTTGGTCGGTTAGGTGACCACCGTTGAAAATAGTTCATGTACTGTCTCGCTCAACCCATCTGAGATCTTGTTTATCTAACGTTAACGGTTACAACCAGTGGAACTAGTAACCACAAGGGGGAAACTTAGAATTTTCCGAGTTTGAAAATTAAAAAGTGCATTTCTAGTACTTCTTAAGACTATTTCCATACAATCATGACCCAAATCAACCCCTATTTGGTTATTTCGTTGAACGAGAGATACTCAGATATAGTGTATAAAGGTTTTAAAGTATCAGAAGTACTGGTAAAGTAAGTAGGCGAGAGGGAAAGAATGTAAGTGATCTAAGGATGATAATAATAGGTTAAAAACTGTATCTTTTGAGTATACATGTTCTCATTATTAAGTTCAGTTTATTTGATATTCTTGTCAGTTATGTTCAACAGCGACTTGCAAAACAATGCTACTTGCCAGACATTCTTATCACCCAGTCTATATAACACGATCGTTAGTTTCCACCCCAAATACATGAACATTGATGTAGATCATCTTAGGATTCTATAATACAAAGTCGGTAGTCTCTTTAGTGACCATCAATGATCCACATAGTCTGAAATTAAAGAAATGGCGTTATCTTCATTTCTAAATCTGATTGGCTAATAAAGACGGACAACTC
Source organism: Nipponacmea schrenckii (assembly GCA_030562195.1). Taxonomy (NCBI): domain Eukaryota; kingdom Metazoa; phylum Mollusca; class Gastropoda; family Lottiidae; genus Nipponacmea; species Nipponacmea schrenckii. The sequence goes on from CM060202.1 coordinate 5,138,855, forward strand.
TAAGAAATGTGCTATGATGAACATTGAGCAGAATCAGAAGTTCAAAAAAAATTATGAATTTCATATGAATACGACCACATAGAGTATGCTATCTGGCCTGTCGTTATCAGAACTGTTGTTGATTGGTTTTACCTACATTTGTAAATAAATTTCATTGTCCCTTCCACGTTCTCATTAATTGTCATGATTATCTCAGCCTTTTGTTCTGGTAATTACTAATATTGATAATTTATTTCTATAGCGCCTATAATATAGTAATTGCTTCTCTATGGCGCTGTTGTACAATATCGCATATTATAACAAATCAACATAACAAAAACACACAACTTACGTAACATTACAATGAGTGACTTATCATTAAGAATAATGCTGTATGAATAATTCTGATTTTATTTATGTTCCAAATTCACTGAGTTCTAATGACATTCGATTCGACCTTTCGCTTATGTTCGTTATTTTCCGTGAGTAGAACGAGCAGTATTGTTGACTCGAAATATATTGTAGCCGTGGTAGTTTGTAGCCTTTATTTAGGGGTAAACCATTGATAACGCTCCTTGTGTTTTAGGCCTATTGGTGATAACTTACTCATGCAAAATAATAGCTTTTGCCTTCTTCGAATTTGATGGAAGATATAGAATGAACTCATCTTAATGAAGTTTGGTTTGCATGTGTTTATTTTGTATATTATGTATTTGAAATATCAGTTTGATTTGAAATCGACTATGATAGGTGATGAAACTTGTGTCTGTCGTGTATCTCAACCGACCTGAGGCTGGTCGTTTGATTAGTATAAGTTTGTACGTCTTATTCAGTGCTTCTCAACCGGGATTCAGATGCGACCCCAGCAGTGAATTCGAAATTAAAATGCATTAAAGTACAGTGAATTTAAAAGACGATTTTTTTTTCTAGTTTTATTTTTCTTAAAATCCCCGTTTGATGCAATCAAGCATTACCAGATCATCATTTCAAGGTTTCGATAGTTTATCTGAAAAGAAAGAATAAACAGTTTCAATTATTTTGAATGTCAACAAGATATCTGTTTTGAATTTATCCGAGTACTCCGGGAGACTTATGAGATCGTCCGAACTCTATAAAATTGATTTTGACTTACTTTCCAGCTGGAATTCCTTGGGAAGGATCTTGTCCTCCTACACCAGGTGTTCCAAATCCAGCACCACCGAATCCCATACCATAGGGTGACATACCTCCCATCATACCTAAACCTCCCATCATTCCTAAACCTCCCATCATTCCAAGGCCACCGAGTCCACCATACATCAGAGACATAGGGTTGTACATACCAGCCATAAGCATAGGGTTGTACATACCACTCATAAGCATAGGGTTATACATACCACCCATAAGCATAGGATTGTACATTCCCATGCCTAATCCTCCATACATTCCCATACCGTACATACCGGCATTAGCAACAGCCAAAAGACAGGCGACAGCAACAACTAATTTCATCATCTGTGAAAGAGAAATTTGAATAAATAGGTAAGTGGTCTCTTCAAATAGTACGTCGTGTTGACAATTTGAGTTACAAACAGAAAAGTGATTGCGTACGCTAACACGAGATTCTTTAAATTAATTGACAGATAAATGATAGTCATGTTATTTGTGAATGAAATTATTTTAACGATTTTATTCCATAAAAGCTTACCTTTATAGGTTTGTTTTTGTGTTCTTACTAGAAGTAGTAAAGATCGAATGATGTTTTCACTGAAGTAAATGTAGGTTTATATACCTACACTCCTTCCTGTTTGTCGGTAATTAGGGAAATAATTAGAGCAATCCCTAAAAAAATGCATGTAAATTTAAATAATATTATGCGTTAATTAATCATGATTATGTAAGTTTATGTTTGATTTCGCGGAATGAATAGTTTTATTCTCCCAAAAGTATAAGCAGGTACCTCATAAAAAAAATTAATAACCTAGTTTCTCCAACGATTTGATTTTTCGCGGAATGAATAGTTTTGTTCTCCCAAAAGAAATAAATGAGTTTCTCTAACGTTTCTCTCCCAAAAAGTAGTAATGGCATTAATACGAAGTTTCACTTTATATAAGCTTGAATAAAGTGAAACTTCGAATAATGGTCGTATAAAGATCCCAGTTAATAGAACTTGAATGAAGTAAAACCGAAATCTGTATGTGGGTTTGTATAAATAAGATCTCAGTTGATAAAGCATGAAAAAAGTAAAACTTTGCATGTTAATTTGTATTGATACGATCTCAGTTAATATAACTTGAATAAAGTAAAACTTTGTATGTTAGTTTGTATTGATAAGATCTCAGCTGATACAACTTGAATAAAGTAAATCCGAAATCTGTATGTTGGTTTGTATTGATAAAATCTCAGCTGATATAATTTGAATAAAGTAAAACCAAAATCTGTAGGTCGGTTTGTATTAATAAGATCTCAGTTGATGTAGCTTGAATAAAGTAAAACTTTGTTTGTTTGTTTGTTTGTATTGATAAGATCTCAGCTGATATAACTTGAATAAAGTAAAACCGAAATATGTATGTTGGTTTGTATTAATAAGATCTCCGTTTATATCTTGAATGAAAAAAAAACTTTGTTTGTTTGTTTGTATTGATAAGATCACATATGATATAGCTTGAATACAGATAAAACTCCGTGTTGGTTTGTATTGATAAAAATCTCAGTTGATATAGCTTGAATAAAGTAAAACTTTGTATGTTGGTTTGTATTGATAAGATCTCAGTTCATATAAATTAGTATGAATAAAGTAGACTATGTATGTTTGTTTATATTTATAAAATCTAAGTTGATATAGCTTGAATAAAGTAAAACTTTGTATGTTAATTTGTATTGATAAGATCTCAGTTGATATAGCTTGAATAAAGTAAAACTCCGTATGTTGGTTTGTATTGATAAGATCTCAGTTGATATAAATTAGTATGAATAAAGTTGATTATGTATGTTTGTTTGTATTTATAAAATCTCAGTTGATATAGCTTGAATAAAGTAAAACTTTGTTTGTTTGTATTGATAAGATCTCAGCTGATATAACTTGAATAAAGTAAAACCGAAATCTGTATGTTGGTTTGTATTGATAAGATCTCAGCTGATATAACTTGAATAAAGTAAACCGAAATCTGTAGGTTGGTTTGTATTAATAAGATCTCGGTTTTATCTTGAACGAAAAAAAAAACTTTGTTTGTTTGTATTGATAAGATCTCATATGATATAGCATGAATAAAGATAAAACTCCGTATGTTGGTTTGTATTGATAAGATCTCAGCTGATATAACTTGAATAAAGTAAACCGAAATCTGTAGGTTGGTTTGTATTAATAAGATCTCGGTTTTATCTTGAATGAAAAAAAAAACTTTGTTTGTTTGTATTGATAAGATCTCATATGATATAGCTTGAATAAAGATAAAACTCCGTGTCGGTTTGTATTAATAAAAATCTCAGTTGATATAGCTTGAATAAAGTAAAACTTTGTGTGGTGGTGTGTATTGATAAGATCTCATGTGATATGGCTTGGATAAAGTAAATCTCCGTATGTTGGTTTGTATTGATAAGATCTCAGTTGATATAAATTAGTATGAATAAAGTTAATTATGTATGTTTGTTTGTATTTATAAAATCTCAGTTGATATAGCTTGAATAAAGAGAAACTTCGTATAATTGTTTGTTTTGATAAGATCTCAGTTGAAATAACTTGAATAAAGTAAACTTTGTATGTTGATTTGTATTGATAACATCTCATCTATAGCGTGGATAAAATAAAACTCTGTATGTTGGTTTACATTGATAAGATCTCAGTTGATATGGCGTGGATAAAATAAAACTCTGTATGTTGGTTTATATTGATAAGATCTCAGTTGATATAGCTTGAATAAAGTAAAATTCTGTATGTTGGTTTGTATTAATAAGGTCTCAGTTGATATAGCTTGAATAAAGTAAAACTCCGTACGTTGGTTTATATTGATAAACAAGGCAAAAATATGTATTTCTATATGTATACGAACACATATCGTATGTATGCTATCTGGCCTGTCAACCTTTCGCTAATGTTCGTTAGTTTCCGTGAGTAGAACGATCAGTATATCCCTGCAATATATTGTAGCCTTTGTAGTTTGTAGCCCTTTATTGGAGAGAAATCATTGCTGTGCTGATACCATATGTTTTGGGGTTGTTTTTTGCCTATTAGAAATAACTTACTTGATTTGCATGTGTTTATTTTGTATATTATGTATTTGAAATATCAGTTTCATTTAAAAATCGACGATGATAGGTGATGAAACTTGTGTCTGTCGTGTATGTTAATGAGATCTCAGAAGACCCGAGGCTGATCTTTTGATTTGTATAGGTTTGTACGTCTTATTCAGTGCTTCAGATGCGACCCTGGCAGTGAATTCGAAATTTACATGCATTAACAGTGAATTAAACAGACGAATTTTATTTCTAATTTTATTTTTCTTAAAATCCCCGATTGATGCAATCAAGCATTACCAGTTCATCATTTCAAGGTTTCGATAGTTTACCTGAAAAGCAAAAATAAACAGTTTCAATTATTTAGAATTTGTTTTGAATTTATACGAGTACTCCGAGAGACTTATGAGATCGTCCACACCCTGTAAAATTGAAAAAAGGATTTTGACTTACTTTCCAGCTGGAATTCCTTGGGAAGGATCTTGTCCTCCTACAGCAGGTGTTCCAAACCCAGCACCACCGAATCCCATACCATAGGGTGACAAACCTCCCATCATACCTAAACCTCCCATCATTCCTAAACCTCCCATCATTCCAAAACCACCGAGTCCACCATACATCATAGACACAGGGTTGTACATACCAGCCATTAGCATAGGGTTGTACATACCACTCATAAGCATAGGGTTATACATACCACCCATAAGCATAGGATTGTACATTCCCATGCCTAATCCACCATACATTCCCATACCGTACATACCGGCATTAGCAACAGCCAAAAGACAGGCGACAGCAACAACTAATTTCATCATCTGTGAAAGAGAAATTTGAATAAATAGGTAAGTGGTCTCTTCAAATAGTACGTCGTGTTGACAATTTGAGTTGCAAACAGAAAAGTGATTGCGTACGCTAACACGAGATTCTTTAAATTAATTGACAGATAAATGATAGTCATGTTATTTGTGAATGAAATTATTTTAACGATTTTATTCCATAAAAGCTTACCTTTATAGGTTTGCTCTGGTGTTCTTACTAGAAGTAGTAAAGATCGAATGATGTTTTTACTGAAGTGAATGTAGGTTTATATACTTAGACTCCTTCCTGTTTGACGGTAATTAGGGAAATTATTAGAGCAATCCCTAAAAAATGCATGTAAATTTAAATAATATTATGCGTTAATTAATCATGATTATGTAAGTTTATGTTTGATTTCGCGGAATGAATAGTTTTATTCTCCCAAAAGTATAAGCAGGTACTGAGCTAAAATAAATTAATAAATGAGTTTCTCTAACGTTTCTCTCCCAAAAAGTATTAATGGCATTAATAAATTTTCACTTGATATAAGCTTGAATAAAGTGAAACTTCGTATAATGGGCGTATAAAGATCTCAGTTAATACAACTTGAATAAAGTAAACTTTGTATGTTCGCTTGTATTTGTAAGATCTCAGTTAATATAACTTGAATAAAGTAAAACCGAAATCTGTATGTGGGTTTGTATAAATAAGATCTCAGTTGATATAGCATGAAAAAAGTAAAACTTTGTTGTTAATTTGTATTGATACGATCTCAGTTGATATAGCTTGAATAAAGTAAAACTTTCTATGTTAATACGATTGATAAGTCTCAGTTAATATAACTTGAATAAAATACTAGAACTGTGAACAGTACTAAGAGTGGCAAACAACCCCTATGGGGCCACTTGATACAAGGTCACATGATATAGCCTTTTGAATTTTTAAACACTCAAAACAAACTTTTTAACAACCATTATGAGCATATGTATGGACAGCTTAGGTCAAGTACATTATTTGACTTGAAAATTATTAAGGTAATTGAAGGTCAAGGTCACTTGATATAGCCTTTTGATTTTTTTTAAAAACTAAAACGGGTACAAAAAAATTGTTGTCGACTATTATAGGCCTATGTGTGGATAGCAAAGGTCAAGAACATTCTACTTGTAAAAATTCAGGGTCATTGAAGGTCAAGGTCATTTGATATAATTGTTGTCGATCATAATAGGCATATGTGTGGATAGCTTAGGTCAAGAACATTCTACTTGAAAAAATTCAGGGTCATTGGAGGTCAAGGTCATTTGATTTGGCCTTTTGAATTTTCAAAAAAATTCAATCGGGCATTAAAACAATTTAAATTTGAAAATCGAAATTCTGTTCCAAACAAGTTTTAGATAAAGTAACAAGGTTTCGAAAAACACTAAAATCGGACAAATCGGATAAAAATTAGCGGACTTATTAAAATTTTGCTGAATGTTACCGTTCTGTGATGACACATAAAGTATCACTTCCGGTTTGGATTTTTTATTCTAAAAGTGTTCTTATTATGCCTGATAGTATATATGTATAGCTTTTGTACTGATTTCTTACATACACCGGAAGCTGGGTGACCCAACGCGGTTCTAAAAAACCGGGAGGTCTCACGCAAGAAACCGGAAGTGGAAGAAATTTTTTTATGATGCAGTTTTATTTCTATAGGCGACTTCTCTATATTCTGTAATTTTCAAAGCGATCGGATAATTAGCAACAAAGTTATGCAGTTATGCATATTATAATTATGCAATTACTAACTACTGATGCGTAAAAATTTTATTCATTTTCTATTCCAGTACGTATCTTATCGTATTTTTCAAACCAAATTTCTACACCATTTTTGAGTTGGGCTATGGAGCTTCCCGAAAAAAAAAGGTCTAATGAAAACAAAGAGTGGCAAATTTCTAATTTGCCACTCAAAAAATTTGTATGTTAGTTTGTATTGATAAGATCTCAGCTGATACAACTTGAATAAAGTAAAACCGAAATCTGTATGTTGGTTTGTATTGATAAAATCTCAGCTGATATAACTTGAATAAAGTAAAACCAAAATCTGTAGGTCGGTTTGTATTAATAAGATCTCAGTTGATGTAGCTTGAATAAAGTAAAACTTTGTTTGTTTGTTTGTTTGTATTAATAAGATCTCAGTTGATGTAGCTTGAATAAAGTAAAACTTTGTTTGTTGGTTTGTATTAATAAGATCTCGGTTGATGTAGCTTGAATAAAGTAAAACTTTGTTTGTTGGTTTGTATTAATAAGATCTCAGTTGATGTAGCTTGAATAAAGTAAAACTTTGTTCGTTTGTTTGTATTAATAAGATCCCAGTTGATGTAGCTTGAATAAAGTAAACTTTTGTTTGTTGGTTTGTATTAATAAGATCTCAGTTGATGTAGCTTGAATAAAGTAAAACTTTGTTTGTTTGTTTGTTTGTATTGATAAGATCTCAGCTGATATAACTTGAATAAAGTAAAACCGAAATCTGTATGTTGGTTTGTATTGATAAGATCTCAGCTGATATAACTTGAATAAAGTAAACCGAAATCTGTATGTTGGTTTGTATTAATAAGATCTCGGTTAATATCTTGAATGAAAAAAAACTTTGTTTGTTTGTATTGATAAGATCTCATATGATATAGCATGAATAAAGATAAAACTCCGTATGTTGGTTTGTATTGATAAAAATCTCAGTTGATATAGCTTGAATAAAGTAAAACTTTTTTGGTGGTGTGTATTGATAAGATCTCATATGATAAAGCTTGGATAAAGTAAAAAAACTCCGTATGTTGGCTTTTATTGATAAGATCTTAGTTGATATAATTTAGTATATATAAAGTTAACTATGTATGTTTATTTGTATTTATAAAATCTCAGTTGATATAGCTTGAATTAAGTGAAACTTCGTATAATTGTTTGTATTGATAAGATCTCAGTTGATATAACTTGAATAAAGTAAACTTTGTATGTTTGTTTGTATTTATTAAATCGCAGTTAATATATTTTGAATGAAATAAAACTTTGTTTGTTTGTATTGATAAGATCTCATATGATATAGCATGGATAAAGTAAAACTCCGTATGTTGGTTCGTATTGATAAGATCTCAGTTGATATAAATTCGTTGATATAAAATTAATTATGTATATTTGTTTGTATTTATAAAATCTCAGTTGATATAGCTTGAATAAAGTGAAACTTCGTATAATGGTTTGTTTTGATAAGATCTCAGTTTATATAGCTTGAATAAAGTAAACTTTGTATGTTTTTTGTATTTATTAAATCTCAGTTAATATATTTTGAATGAAATAAAACTTTGTTTGTTGGTTTATATTGATAAGATCTCATATGATATAGCGTGGATAAAATAAAACTCTGTATATTGGTTTATATTGATAAGATCTCAGTTGATTGAGCTTGAATAAAGTAAAACTTTGTTTGTTGGTTTGAATTGATAAGATCTCATATGCTATAGCGTATATAAAATAAAACTCTGTATGTTGGTTTATATTGATAAGATCTCAGTTGATATAGCTTGAATAAAGTAAAATTCTGTATGTTGGTTTATATTGATAAACAAGGCATGTATGCTATCTGACCTGTCAACCTTTCGCTAGTTCGTTAGTTTCCGTGAGTAGAACGAGCAGTATATCCCTGCAATATATTGTAGCCTTTGTAGTTTGTAGCCCTTTATTGGAGAGAAATCATTGCTGTGCTGATACCATCCGTTTTGGGGTTGTTTTTTGCCTTAGAAATAACTTACTTGGTTTGCATGTGTTTATTTTGTATATTATTTATTTGAAATATCAGTTTCATTTAAAATCGACAATGATAGGTGATAAAACTTGTGTCTGTCGTGTATGTTAATGAGATCTCAGAAGACCTGAAGCTGATCTTTTGATTTGTATAGGTTTCTAGGTCTTATTCAGTTCTTCTCAACCGGGATTCAGATGCGACCCCAACAGTGAATTCGAAATTAACATGCATTAAAGTACAATGAATTTCAAAGACAAATTTTTTTTCTAATTTTATTTTTCTTAAAATCCCCGTTTGATGTTATCAAGCATTACCAGTTCATCATTACAAGGTTTCGATAGTTTACCTGAAAAGCAAAAAAATAAACAGTTTCAATTATTTAGAATTTCAATATGATATCTGTTTTGAATTTATCCGAGTACTCCGAGAGAATTATGAGATCGTCTACACCCTGTAAAATTGAAAAAAAGATTTTTACTTACCTTCCAGCTGGAATTCCTTGGGAAGGATCTTGTCCTCCTACAGCAGTTGTTCCAAATCCAGCACCACCGAATCCCATACCATAGGGTGACAAACCTCCCATCATACCTAAACCTCCCATCATTCCTAAACCTCCCATCATTCCAAAACCACCGAGTCCACCATACATCATAGACATGGGGTTGTACATACCAGCCATTAGCATAGGGTTGTACATGCCACTCATAAGCATAGGGTTATACATACCACCCATAAGCATAGGATTGTACATTCCCATGCCTAATCCTCCATACATTCCCATACCGTACATACCCGCATTAGCAACAGCCAAAAGACATGCGACAGCAACAACTAATTTCATCATCTGTAAAATAGAAATTTGAATAAATAAGTAAGTGGTCTCTTCAAATAGTACGTCGTTTTGACAATTTGAGTTGCAAACGGAAGAGTAATTGTGTACGCTTACACGAGAGTCCTTAAATTCCTTGACAGATAAATGACAGCCGTTTCAGTTGTCTTGGGAATGAAATTATTTTAACGATTTTATTTCATAAAAGCTTACCTTTAGTTTGTATATTTGTTTCGGTATTCTTACTAGAAGTAGTAAAGATCGAATGATGTTTTCACTTAAGTAAATGTAGGTTTATATACTTACACTCCTTCCTGTTTGACGGTAATTAGGGAAATTATTAGAGCAATCCCTAAAAAAATTAATTTTATGTTAATTTAAATAATATTATGCGTTAATTAATCATGGTTATGTAAGTTTAATGTATTTGATTTATCGTGGAATGAATAGTTTTGTTCTCCAAATAGAATAAGCAGGTACTGAACTTAAAAAAATTAATAACCCAGTTTCTCCAACGTTCCATTCCCAAAAAGATGTAAAGGCATAACAAAATTCATATAAATATTTATAAAATCTCAGTTGATATAGCTTGAATAAAGTAAAACTTTGTTTGTTGGTTTGTATTGATAAGATCTCAGTTGATATAAATTAGTATGAATAAAGTAGACTATGTATGTTTGTTTATATTTATAAAATCTCAGTTGACATAGCTTGAATAAAGTAAAACTTTGTATGTTAATTTGTATTGATAAGATCTCAGTTGATATAAATAAGTATGAATAAAGTAGATTATGTATGTTTGTTTATATTGATAAAATCTCAGTTGACATAGCTTGAATAAAGTAAAACTTTGTTTGTTAATTTGTATTGATAAGATCTCAGTTGATATAAATAAGTATGAATAAAGTAAGATTATGTATGTTTGTTTATATTGATAAAATCTCAGTTGACATAGCTTGAATAAAGTAAAACTTTGTATGTTAATTTGTATTGATAAGATTCATTTAATAGAACTTGAATAAAGTAAAACTTTGTTAATTTGTATTGATAAGATTCATTTAATAGAACTTGAATAAAGTAAAACTTTGTTGGTTTGTATTGATAATATTTCGGTTGATATAGCTCGAATAAAGTAAAACTTTGTATGTTAATACGATTGATAAGATCTCAGTTGATATAGCTTGAATAAAGTAAGACTTTGTATGTTAATTTGTATTGATATAAATTCGGTTGATATAGCTTGAATAAAGTAAAATTTGTTTGTTGGTTTTGATAAAATATAAGTTGATAAATCTTGAATATAGTAAGCTGTGTATGTAGATTTGTATTGATACGATCTCGATTCATATAGCATGAATGAAATATAACTTTGTATGTTGGTTTTAATTGATAGGATCTCAGTTGATATGTAACTTGAATAAAATGAAACTGGAATGTTATTTTTAGTCATTGGCTTTTGTAACAGGTTTGTTTGTATATGAGTCCTCAAAACTCGAGCACTCGTCAAAGGCAATTGGTCATATTTCCCATGCATAAATTTGGAGGCAGATTCGGAAAAGTATCAAATAGCATTTTTTCAATCTATTCTATCTGAATGTCACAGATCTATATAATCCTTAAGCCCACATGCGTTAATTCCATGCTCTTTTCTCCTTACAAAGATTTGAGCTCTAGTACTAGTACGGGGATCGCTGAGGAGACTACAGAAAACTTCTTTTCTTCTTCTCCAAACCGTTTTATTTTTGATCACTTCAATACAAATATTTTCAGTGTTTAATTATAATAAATTAAAATTAATTATTCTTGATCTGATCAAGATAACGGACATTAATTAATAATTGGTAATAACGCGTAAGACTGATTTCCTTGGTGACATGAAAACCGGAAGAGATTTCAGTATATAAACCTATGCGAACTTGAGTGAACATCATTCGATCTTTACTACTTCTTCTAGTAAGAACACCAAAACAAAAAACAAAAAAGGTAAGACTTGGCTCGAACAATTTTTGTAGACAAGCTTTGTGAACTGCCATGCCCACTAGTAATTTATATTATTATAATTATTCCACATTGAGTTTATCCTCCCTTGGAAACTATTGAATTTGGTCAGCTGATTGTAGCGCGGCGAACATGCTTTTCGTCTTGAACCCCTTATGCCTTACATTTGGAGTCCAAATAACTTACTTTTTTGGCACATTTTTTTATAGATGATGAAATTAGTTGTTGCTGTCGCCTGTCTTTTGGCTGTTGCTAATGCCGGTATATACGGGGGATTAGGCATGGGAATGTACAATCCTATGCTTATGGGTGGTATGTATAACCCTATGCTTATGAGTGGTATGTACAACCCTATGCTAATGGCTGGTATGTACAACCCCATGTCTATGATGTATGGTGGACTCGGTGGCCTTGGAATGATGGGAGGTTTAGGAATGATGGGAGGTTTAGGTATGATGGGAGGTATGTCACCCTATGGTATGGGATTCGGTGGTGCTGGATTTGGAACACCTGGTGTAGGAGGACAAGATTTCAAGGAACCTTGTAAGTATTTCTTTTTTCAAATAATGAGCAATATTAATTTCGCGACTACCGACTGAGATTAACAACTCGAATTTGAGGATATGAAATAAAAAACAGTCTAAACAAACAGGATACATAAGTAGACATAGCATGTCTAGTCCAAACACTCAATCGCAGAATGATATCATTTGATAAGAAAATAATCAAAATGAATGTACTAGGATTACAATGCCCATTAAATGACTTTAAACTTTTATCTCTTCAGTTAGATGATTGAAATGAATATTCGATGATGCCTTGGTAACATGTGAGATTCATATCATTGAAAAGACATATTATCTTGAAAGAAAATAAAATTGGATAACAAAAACTGCTATTAAAATTTTTACGTGTGACCCAAGATAATGCCATTTGATATCCTATAATAATGTTGCTAAGGATTTGTACATAGTGTCTAGAGATGATGCTATGAACATATAACATTAATAAACATCATTCGCTTTGAATATTCGGAAGGGATACATAAAACAGGAATGAATTAGATTTTGTGAATAGTTAAGCGAGTCCTATAAATGAAATGAAAAGAATGGAGTTTTACGTCCTACTTTTCTGCACCTAATGGGCTAATGAAGACGGGCAACGCCGTGCAGTGTGCTATGAGGGAAATTTTGCCAGGACAGCAATTTCGATTTCCAACCGTTGAGGGATCTTTAACGTGCACAGCCTGTAGCATGCAGGTTTGTTGTCCCATCCGAACGACTAGACGCTTTTTCCATGTCAGTTTCTGACAAGGGGAAACCGGGCTGAAAAATCCAAAGGTTAATGTCGACCTTTGCCGGGATTGAACCCGGGACCTGCAGGTTAGTGGGCAAGCGTCTAACCCACTGAGACATCACGGCTCCCCTAAGCGAGTACTGTAACGCTAGCTGTAGTTGTCATGGGAAATTTTTAAAAATTTGAAACCAGAAAGCACTGGATAGGATAAGAGGTTCTCAAAATTTTTGACTTGCGGTCACCTTTTCTGTTTGAAAATTGTTCCACGGTCCTTATACACCACAACGAATAAATTTTCCAATTATATGAGATCGAGGAGATTTTGGACTATCTGGGCTATGGTATTATTTTTAGTGATTGCTTTTATTGCGATACTTTATTAAATTGTATTAGAATTTCAAAATAATGGTTATGTGTTCAAATCCCAAGTCTCATACATCTAATAGGGTTAAAGAAATACTGCGTCTTAGTATAAACATAAAAATTTTAGTTCTCAAGAATGGTTAAATACTTAAAGGGATACAGCATCTTAGCATGAAGATAAAATTTTAGTTCTCAAGAATGGTCAATATAAGTATAATATGAGTGAAGTTATCTGGTGTCATAAAGTAACAGATTCTCTTATATCCGGAAAACTCACGCTTAATAAATTTATTAAGCGTTTTTCAATAATCAAATGCATCTTTATGGATAATTTTTTTTTTTTTTTGGATATTTATTTAGTTTTTATGTCATTTATTGCAGCAGGTGTATTTACTGATGAATAAAACTTTAATAAGTGTATAATATCACGTAGTTAGTCGCAGATTTTGTTTGGATATTTGGAATACACTTTTGAGTGGAATGGACGAATATCGTGATGTGCATAATATTGTATGACATCCATACTTATAGTAACAGTCGGCCTTACAAATTACTGGATGTATTTTACGTCTACTGAATAAAAACCATCTGATAATGGTGAAAATTCATGTAGCCTACGTCATTACACAAGAACTAAACGACTGGATACTTTTCAGTGAATAGATCAACTATCCTTGGTAGATCAATCGACAAAACTCTTTCCGATGAATACTGGCCACTGTCGTTCGAAGTTTGCTATTAATCCAGCTTGCTGAATGTAAGTTCATGTTGTACTGACAGGCAGTGTCAAAGCAGGTTTTAAATTAAGGCCAATTCTTGTGGTTATTATCACCGAATTGAAACTTTCAGCAGCTACGTTCAAGCATAATTTTACCTCCATGCACTTGTATAACATTGCCTCAATAAGGTTCAGAGGAGTAGGACGTAAATCTAAATTCGATTTATTTCATTTTATTCCAAATTTCTGCAGAATTATATTTATCTGTTTGAATTCAAGTTTGAAATCTTCGTGATTGAGTCGGTAGTGTTTTATTAAAGGTACTGCTTGTTCACAGTTTACAGTTGACTGTTTTGGGAACTTCTACTTACTGCGGGCGGACATCCGACGTATTAATTGCAAATTTTGGTCACTGAATCGACGCTTCAATTCAGTTCAGAACATATAATCAATGCAACACAATAGTTTTCAATTTTGACTGATTTTTTAACCTTTTCCCGTTTTCCCAATTTGATAAAAACTGTGATAGCTTAATCAGTAAAGCTTTAGGAAAATGGTCAATAGGCCTTGAAACTTGAATCGGAACGTGGAATTTAGTTACGAGTTGATGAATTTATGACTGCACTATAATTCCCGTTGGATAGAGAAATCATCATATATTTTCATAACAAAATTAATGTCCACTGGAAATCGGCGATATTTTTTTAAAGCCATGAACAAATTATCATTTACCTTGAGAATTCTCCGATTACTTGCAAGTTTTCTTACGTGCATGAAAATATAAAATTCATATGTTGAATTTTGTTGAAATGTGTAGAGTGGTGATGGTGGGTCAATTGAGGTTACATACCATTTTTCTTGGCAATTTTTTTCCCCCGAATGAATGTGTAGTCTATGTATTTTGATGTCTGTTCATTTGATGAACTTGTGCTTGTGTATTTCTTTTTCGGCCGTTTATTTGTTCGCGGGATAAAGCCTAGATCTGTCCATCTGATACACAAGTCATGTACTAGTGTATTTTGAAACAAATTGTACATTGCATTATTGTGTATATGTTTGTAAAACCTTTCCAATTATATGTAACTACCTTCTATACTTTCAATCCAATATTAACCTCTATAAATACAAGCCAGGGCGACCTTCCCAGAAAGCGTATACTGACCAAAGATAAACGACATTGTTAAAACGTATTTTGTACACAGAAAGGTGCAAATCACAATATTATGGCATATTATAGTATCGTGTCAAACATGTGACGAGTTATTTCTTTGTCAGGGAACCCTAAAATCGACAATGAGCAAACTTATGTCATTTTTTTTGCAACTATTTGTCCCTTTCATCGGTTCTCTTGGGTGATGAAAATTAGACTCTTGAACTTTTGAACACAAAAATATTTTCTGTAATTTTTATTACTAAACCAAAATCAGTAGAACCCAATAACAGATGTCTTTAGTTGATGTTTCTGGAATAATTAATCCATCATTGGTATCCAACTTTATTAACTGAAATGAAGAACGAAAACAATAATTAAGATATGCCACGACATAAAGAAATTGCGTTATAGAAGAATACACTAATATTCTGAAAAATTTCAACGTTCACAACTATTATTATGCGTGATATAATAATACGCTCTAAATAAGGTTTCATTTTAAAAATAACAGTTGAAGCGAATATTTCGAACTACGGACCTGCAACTCTCCACTTTCGAGGGTACGTATATGAGTCCCGTCGTCATAATTTGACTATACTGTTGGATCCCGGGAAATTCAAAATACAGTCTAATGACCTAACTAGTGAAGACTTCAGTTTCATTTTTTGGACTTAACGATTGGGTACTTCTGGGTTTGAAACTTTACACAAAAGGTTAGTGACTTCTTTATCTGTTTTTCTTTGGCTTGCAATATTATGTATTTCATGTTCCCACCTCCCATAGAATACAATACTTAAAGGGATACTGCATCTTAGCATGAACATAAAATTTTAGTTCTCAAGAATGGTCAATATAAGTATATTATATTCATCAGTGAAGTTACCTGATGTCAAAAAGTAACAGAATATCTTAGAATTCGGAAAACTCACAAAACTAAGTCATTTTAAAAAAAACGCTTAATCAATTTATTAAGCGTTTTTCAATAATCAAATGCACCTTTATGGATAATAACTTAGTTTTCTGGATATTCAATTATATTTTTGTATGATATCTATGTCAGGGAGTATATTTACTGATGAAGTTTAAAACTTTATGTTCATTCTAAGACCTATTATCTCCTTAAAGTAGAAGAAAATACTTACAAGGTTCCTTGGGAAGGATCTTGTCCTCCTACACCAGGTGTTCCAAATCCAGCACCACCGAATCCCATACCATAGGGTGACATACCTCCCATCATACCTAAACCACCCATCATTCCTAAACCTCCCATCATTCCAAAACCACCGAGTCCACCATACATCATAGACATAGGGTTGTACATACCAGCCATTAGCATAGGGTTGTACATACCACTCATAAGCATAGGGTTAAACATACCACCCATAAGCATAGGATTGTACATTCCCATGCCTAATCCTCCATACATTCCCATACCGTACATACCGGCATTAGCAACAGCCAAAAGACAGGCGACAGCAACAACTAATTTCATCATCTGTAAAAATATTATATATACACAGTTTACACTTTTTAATGGGATTTGCAATACCAAAAATACATTAGGATTACTTGAGAAAATGCGTCGAAAAACATTTGTAAAGCCAAAACGATTATAGTTAATGCGACTGTCAAAATCCCCCTAGTTCACTGTCTTCATTAACTAATCTGCATGGACCCAAAATAAAACTAATTTTCTTACCTTGATTTTGTACGTCTTGTTGAATTCTTACTAGAAGAAGTAAAGATCGAATGATGTTTTCACTGAAGTGAATGTAGGCTTATATACTAAAACCTCTTCCTGTTTGAGGTAATTAGGGAAATCATTAAAGCCACCCCTTAACATCCTTAATTAATTAAGCGACAATATTACTTAACGTTGCATATTACATCCTACTGAATTATTGCGAATATTGTGCCTACTGCCTTACTTCCTTTTAAATTCAAAAACTGGGTTTGAATTGTGCAATTGTTAGGATGGATAAACATTGCGAATTCAAACCATGTAAGATTTTATAGCCTAATTTTAACAAGGGCGTTTGACGATCAATTTTTTCCCGTTTGAGATGAGATATATTTGAATAAGTTATCTTTTATCATTATTCTCCAGCCGGCCAAGCAAGAAAAAGGCTCATCTTGTCCTAACTAAATAGGGCATAAGGGTTTTGACGATAACCAAGAGATAAATAATAGAACCCTATGGTTTTAGCACGGTTTGTTTGAGGAATAATGGTCTGGTGTAGACAATGAATAAGGCGAATAAGATAAGTGCCAAATGGTATGGCTAAGACAGAAAGGATCCTTTTAATGTATTTCTTATAACATTGAAAGTTTTCTCCATTTATTTTATAGCTTTCATGCGTAGCCTACCAAAGGAGTTTCTGATTACAGAACATAGCGGCGTGGCCTTTCACTGAAATGAGACAAACAGTAATAGTGAATTTGAGCAAGAAGTTATTATGTTAAATATTTATGTGGACAGGACAGGTAGGCCAAGACATAAAGGAAAAAAATATTCAAAGATGGACATTAAGAATAAGTTACGAAACATCTTTAATGCGTTACGAATCGGGTCAAAAAGACTGGAGAACTGTGACACAAATCAACATGGCGGCCCCCATTGATTATCTGAAAATATATTTTTTTGTCGTTATTGTTCTTTTTCGGCAACCATGTAATGCTCAGATTGAATTAGACGATAAAATCTTAGAGATGAGAAAAAATGGCATGTGGTTAATCGAATTTTATGCCCCATGGTGTGGCCATTGTCGAAAATTAGAACCGGTTTATAGAGAAGTTTTTAATGAACTGAAAAACAGTGGCAGTGGTGTCATTGTCAGTAAAATTGATGCTACACGTTACTCCAATGTAGCATCGGAATTTGATGTACGTGGATTCCCCACACTCAAATTTGTAAATGGTGATAAAGTTTATTCACACAGAGGTGATAGATCAAAGGAAGACATCTTAGATTTTGTAAATAAAGCAAAAGGACCTGCCGTCAGAAATGTTGCCAGTGTTGGAAAATTCAATGAAATAAAGACTCTGCATGCAAAGTCTGTTTTTTTTCATGTTTGTGGGAAATGGAGATGAAAATGATGATTTGTTCAAAAAATATTCGTCATTAGCAGATAAGCATATAATTGAAAGCTATTTTTATTCTGGCCCAAGAAATTCAATTGCAGATAGCATAAGCATTAAAAATTTACCAACAGTGTTAGTCTTTAAAGACAAAACTATTTTTGAATTTGGTATTGGGGATTCTGAAATTGTGACAAAAGACAAATTAGAAAAATGGCTGAATCGAGAAAGATTTTCTGCGTTCCCAAAAGTTCAAGGAGGTGGTTTGAATGAATTGGTAACTGCAGCAAAATATTTAGTGATAGTAGTGGTTAATAAAGATAGTTCATTTAAAAATGAGTGCAAGAAAGTTAAACAAGTAGTTTCAAACGTAGCTTTGAATCACAGGAAAAAATATCATGAAGAATTCCAATTTTTGTGGATGCCTGATGAAGAAACAGCAAATAGCATCACCATGTCTTTTCTTAACATTCCTTCAGTAGTAGTGTTGGAAACAGCATCCCAGCTACATTACATTTTGGACAAAAACATGACAGACTTGACTGAGCAATCAATTCAAGACTTTTTAGATGGTATCAAAGCTGGAAAAGTTGATGCTTACGGGGGTACAGGGTTTTTATCTAAATTAAAGAGAGCAGGATTTGACTTCTTGACAACTATATTAAGCATTTGGCAAGCATCAAGGTGGTTGTTTTTGTTAATGTTTGGTTTGCCTACTGTGATTATTAGTGTAGTGTGTTATAGTTTATGTTGTATGGAAACCATTGATGAAGGTGTAAACTCAGATGAGGAAGACTTGGAAGATAATGAGGGTCAACAAAGAGAAATAGATGAGAATTTGGAAACTGATCAACAAGAAAATCAGGAACAGAAGAAAATTGACCATGAGAAGTATGAATGATCCAGTGTGTTGTTGTATTTGTCTGAATGTTAATGGATGTGTGTATAGTTGGACAAAATATTGGTGTCTGAATCAAAATAAAGCATAAAACTGCACACTTTCCTTCTTGTGTAAGTAATACTGAACAGTACAAATGTCACATAAATGATTTAACCAAGTGTGCACTGATTATTTATAAGTGGGTTAACATGAGAGTAAATGTATGTTATGAAATCTTATAATTCTTATAATTTGAGTGTACAATGCTATGCTAGAAACAGAACTTCCGTTGGAATAAAAAAAAAATTGTTTCTACATGTCCTTTTCCAATTTTGGAATATTGTATCACTACATCATAAGTTTTATTAGATTGCCCACAATATTCTCTTTAATGTGATAAAGGATGATCTCAGCTGATTCTATCTTGTCATATACTCTTTGTTCAGAGTTTAATTATGGAAGGATTTTGTCTTATACTGTTAATGTTGTCTCTTTTTTTTTATTTCAGGTTTTATGCTTTCATACTGTTTCTATCAGGTCTTCATAATGTTTATATCATGTATGATGCTTTCATAATGTTTATACTGTAAGGCTACAAATTATTGCGAGATAGAAGTTAAATGCGACCTTTTCGCGATCGCATTAATTTGTATCCGCATTTTTAAATACATATTCCCAAGTGAAGTTTATGGAGTTTAAATATGGCTGACATTAGTGAACATCGATATGAAGTATTTAAATTGAGACCGTAAGGGATTAAATAATTAGGTAATTATCTCTAAATTTGAAACTGATTAGTAATCAATGGCGTTTAAAAAACAAGAGATTTTCACACTTGACTATTTAAAGATAAAATCTTGATCATTGTGCACTTTAGAATTTGGATGATATTAAAAAATGCGACACCTATCGCGGATCGCATTAATTTGTACTCGCATTTTAGTCTCTATACCCCATGTCGCATTAATTTGTTGACGCATTAATTTGTAGCCTTACAGTATCATGTCTTATGCTTTCATACTGTTTTATATCATGCCTTCATGTTTATATCATGCCTTCATACTATTTATATCTTGTCTTCATACTGTTTATATCATGTATGATGCTTTCATACTGTTTATATCATGTCTTATGTTTTCATGTTCATTTTCAATGATTTAATAAATGTTTGTATGAAAGCTGGCTACAATTTATTTTAATGGGAACTCAAACTTTTGTCTTTTAGTGTTACAGCAAACATTTGATTTTTTAACAATTTGAACAATAAAAATCTATTTTGCAGAAGTATAAGATAAGGTTTGTATCCCTGAACACACTTTTATTGTATCATATTTAGACACACGACAGTGTATTATGAATTATGAAGAAAAGGAAAAAGGGGGAAAGAATGGGAGTTTTAAGTCCTGCACCTTTCACCACATTAAGATGGTTTTTAATTATATGAGATGAATAGTTCTGATCGCATGCATCAAGAGGAAAGTTATCTGAAACTGAAGGCATAGGCAGTTTATTGTATTGCAGTAAAAATCACACGATCGACCTAGTGATTCCTTTAGAAAATTCGATTTATAGATGATAACATATTTATTCTTTATATAAATAACACTGTGATAAGTGAAAGTAAATTCCTACATAAAAATTTCATGGCCTGGTCTAAAGTATATTTGTTATCTTGTTACAAGATTAACTGTAATGACTTAACCAATAACATGGTACAAAATGCAAGGGTCCATGAGAACAATTTAAGCATGTCACATGCCACTTATTTAGGCTCATAATCCAGCTAACATATCTACGAATACTCGGACAAGATTCATAACATAAACAGTCTTCTATTTTTTTTCAGTAGGATAAGTAGTTATAAACACAAAACAAGTGTTATTTACACAGCACTGCTAAAACTACTTATTTTACCTCAAAATATTTAAAGGGATAATAGTCCTAGAAAGAACATAAAATTTGAAAATTTTAAACTTGGCCATTAAGAGCTCTATTTATCAGTAAATATACCTGCTGCCATAAAAAACATAAAAAATAAATTTATATCTAAAAAACTAAGTAATTATCCATAAAGATGCATTTGATTTATCAAAATTGACTTTGCTATTTAAGTTTTCCGGATTTTAAGGAATTCTGTTACTTTATGACACCAGGTAAGTTTACTCATGAATATATACTCATATTGACCATTCTTGAGAACTAAAAGTTTATGCTCATGCTAAGACGCAGTATCCCTTTAATGAAATGCAAGTATATATGTTTAGAATCATGCCCAGAATTACACAGATAACATTGATTGGAAATACTCACATAATTGTAGACTTCACAAAATAATATAACAATAATAATAGAATAGTAAGTATTATATTATGTACAGTTAATTAGATCTAAAAGAAAAATTTTTATACAGTGTAAAAAATACTTATATCTTGATAAAGCAACTCACAAAGCAAGATAAGTTTGAAAGTTCAAATTCTGAAAATACAGTTAAAATTAAAAACCTTTCCTTTTCTGTGTAACAGTGTGTTACTACCAGGTATAGTCTCATCATTCCTATTTCCAAATTCCAATTTTTAACAGTGATGTGTCAAAATCTGGTACCTTAAAGCATTTTTTTCAATAACGATAAATAAAGCACTGCAAATATGTTGAAGAGGTTTTCAAAATCATTTTCAATAAATAAAAGCATGAGAAATTTCTTAAAAGCAAAATTGTTCACAAAATAGCTGCATGTCACAATACAAGGCACTCTATAATTCTTTAGAGAGTAATAAAAATAATTCAATTTTTGTCTATGGCTTAAAAATAAAATAAAATATCCAAATTGACCCTACTTCTGAGCAAGAACTTTATATGCGGACATGTTCTTTCAGATGTGTACATGCCAAAGAATTAAAGAAATAACAAAACAATATAACAAATCAAAATTGGCATAAGTAAAGATTTTGTAATTTATTTCTAAAACAGCATGGCATAATGTATAACATGACAAAGTTGCATTGTGCAGTAATTAATAACAGCAATTGGCAAATGATAGAGTTACTATTTTCAGCAATTTTCACGCCTGTGATCAAGTAAACCAGTGCTTCTCAACCAGGGTTCATATGAACTCCCAGCAGGAAATTGAAATGTCTTGGGTTGGATTTTGAAAGGAAGGGTAAATTTAGGGGGAATTTAGAAACAGAGGGGGGATTTGGGGAAAGAAGGAGGTTGCCTGAAATGGTCTTCGAAATTAATCCTAATTTTCAAATTTTTTCAGCTCTAGGAGAACGTTTCCTAAACCCTCCTCCAGTGGCTTGGAGCCTTCAGAGCTTGCCCTCCGCGGTCACTAAACTGCTATAATTTGGGCGGAAAAGTTACAACACATTTGCCAAATGGGGAGGGTGTGGGAATCTCATAAAAAATGTTGAGAAGCACTGATGTAAACTATTTACTTTTATATAGTTTCTTAATTACTTGTCAAAATTTAATTACATAGAATCAAGTTCTGTCCCTTTAACAGATGACTTTGTGTTGGGTGTTACAAAAAGGCATAATTCATGAAACAGGTCTCTCATAATTGTAAGCGCTTGAATTTAGTATTATTCCCATCTTTCAAAGTTTTATGATAGCAGTTCAAATGTAAAGGAAAAGGAGCTATAGCATTTTCTATATATGGTCACAAGGGCGTAAACATATTTTTTATCATTACAAATAGGTAACATTTCAGCACATATATTTTATAATCATTCTAGTATTCAGTAGGACTACAGGTATGAAAATCACCTCTTAAAGATTTGCAAGAACACAGTGCTTTAAAATCATAAAAAAAAAAATTGCATAAGCTTATCACTGAAAGCAACAGCAGTATTTTTACAAATAACTTGTGGTTAGGTGAAACAGTTGTCTAGTTGAATTAACCAGCTGATAAATTTAGGCTCCCCCATAAGACTTTTCAGAATGGAGATCAGAATATCCTTTTTTGGCTACTTAAAACAAATGAATGAGATTGTTTATTTACAGGAATGAATGGTCAAAACATAAAACTCATGTCCATTAGGCTACAGAGGATCTTTTCAGTTAAATACCTAAGTCTCAGAAACAGGAAATATTTTGGGCCAATCTTAATCAGAATTAGCATCTCACTGTCTAAATTTAAGCCTTCGATATGTGTCCAGAATTATCAGTCCAGAATTATCAGCATTTGAAAATTAAAATGACTTTCGAAAAAAAAAATTAATAGTAAAAATAATGGAAAAGAAGGTAATTCTTGTTTGAGGTAATGTGAACAAATTATGCAATTTTTCGTGTACATTTAGTACTTTTGAAGAGTATTTATATATATTCAAGAAACAAATCAACCCCTGAAAAATGCCAAATCATGACCTTTAATTGTTGACTAACCCCAGATTTCATGATAAACACACACCAAGAAGGGTAGCCAATCTTAATTTTGTAGATCTAAATTTGTATCCGCTGGAAAAGCAAACAATTTGACAGACTGAATCCCTATAGAAATTGTAACAAAGATATGAAAGCTTTTGTGAATATATTACATAAAAATAATTCATCTGCCATGATGGATAAAAGTCATAAAACAAACTGTACACTTTGAGATCATTAACAAAATTCTGAACAATTTTCATATCTCATGAAATTGAAAACATTTTCTTCTAATATTCATTCAATCTTCTTCTACTCTTATCCTGGACTAAGGTAACATTTCCAAATAAGAAAAATGGCAATCCTATGCAAATTCAAAAGTTATTATACTATTGTCTTTTTGTTGAACGTTAATTGCTCATCACCTTTTGCAGATGAAAAAAAAAATGTTGAACATACAAATTTCTGTGGTTGAATTTTGCCAAGAGCTTGTTACATTTTTTTAACACTCTATTGCGTCTGCCTTATACTTAATCAAAGATTAGATCTATATAGCATACACAACAGAACATGATCAAAGCCAAAGTGTTTCTGAAAAGGGCAATTAGCCGAAACATTAAACAACATAGCAATAATATAATTTTCATTGCTTTCCCTTCTATTGGGAAATTGTGATGTAATCCATTATTTTCTATTACTTCCACACAATATTTTCTTCTGTAGTACTTATACCACTAAATAAGGAAATCAATTCCATTAAGTCAGCCAGTTTCATAACATGATGTACATGTAACTGTATTGTCATGTCAAATAAAACACTTAAATATATATTATATTAATCCATTTTGTCTACAAAACTGCCAGGAAAAAGTCCGGTCTTGCCATTTCTTTGGAGCATTCCCTTAAACCAACCATCATCTCTTTTCTTATGTACATAGACCACATCTCCTACTTGTAGATCTAATTCATGTTCTGTTTGAGGTGGGTAGGGAGCAATACAGGTAAATCTGTAATATAATGTAGACAATATTAAACAGATTCTTATCAATGAATATTTTGTGTATTTGGCAAAGTTAGCCATTTGTCATATTTGGCTCTTATGGTCAATATGCAAGCCAAACACATCTATTTTAAAAAGTATTTGATGTTCTATTGCAGATATTTGAGTTCTGTTTTTTTCCAAATTGACAGATAGCCCAAGTGGATGTTGTTTAAATATTATCTATTCCAGTGCTATTTGTATTACTTTTCAAAAAGAATATCTCAAAAAAATATTCCAATGTTCTGTTATGGATGACTATTTTTAACCATGTTTTTCTTCCAATTGCAAATGAGCTTGGATTACATTCTCTTTAGGCTTCCATGACAATGAAAAAATGTTTGTTGACAATTTTGTCCAGCCTAATAAGCATATTAAATTTCCATTTTCATTTTGTTTTGATTATCCAGTTAAAATGGTCAGATGCCAGTACCCTCAACAATGAATTGATTCCCCAAACAATAATTGTAAGTGTATGCCTATCCAAATATAAGTCTTACTTTTCTCTGGTGAGTGGTTTAGGTCGAGATGGTTTACTGGACAGTGTTGAATCAAGCGAACTGCTCTTCTTATGATCTCCTGTTGCACCTTGACTATTAGATGGATAGGATCCAGACCTGAATATAAAAAAAAACAACAATAGTCAGTGAACAGAAATGACAAAATTGTAGATCATTGTTCATCTCTTTTGAAAACACATAAAGGACAATCGAAAATATTTAAAACATGTAACTAATATAAGCCCTCAACCATTTAATGGAACAATGAATAAATAGATTGGAGCTGCGCACACTCCTTTTCTGTTCATGGCAGTCCTAAAGAGAAAAAGTACATAATAATCCTAGTACATATACCAACCTGACATGAGCAACAATTGGGGAGTCGCCAGAGGCCGAAGAGGTTTGTTCTATATTGTTGCCAGAAGAAAATGAACTAGACTTTGATTTTTTTGATTTACCACCAAGTAATTTGACTAAACTTTTACTTGATTTTTCTTTCTTCTCCTTCTGCAAAAAAAGAGTATAGGGTGAAGTGACTTTTAACAAACGCTTAGGAATCCAAGTGAATTAGCTATTTTATTGGACAAAACCACTTTCTGTACATTTTTCATTTTCATTCAGACATTTTAGAGATACTTCATGTTTGTGATTGTCCAAAGTTACATTTAGGAAAAGTGACCCTCCATCTCCAAAACTAAACCTCACAAGGATAATATTGGTGTCATTAGGATGAGCTTCCAAAAAACAGTCCTAATCATAGTGTTAAATAGAATATAGGAGTACCTTTTCTTTCTGATGGGCTACAGCCAAATGTGATGACTCCCCTGAAGCACCAGCTACCTTGTTGGGTGGTGTAACATTACTGGATGCTGACAAAGAATGTTGTATGGCAACAAGATTGGCCCCTGCAGATACTCCATGGGTGTTCGAATCAGTTAGTGTTCTAGACTTCTTCACATTGTAGGTGGAGCTAGTCCTCACACTTACACTTGGTGGAGAAGTTTGTTGAACTGTAGAGGACGAGGATTTGTGTGTACGTGGCAAAGGAGGTGGTACCATTGGAGGTGATGATGTTTTGTGATTATTAGTAACAGTTGCTGTTGGTGGTGATGTTGTTTGAGAGGAACTTGATGATGTGGATGATACTGTTGTAGATGATGTCAAATTAGATCTTGATGGTGAACTTGGTTGTTCTGTGGCTCTCACATTCATTACAATAGGGTTTATTGGTTTAAAAGCGCTTGGTTGTCTGCAAGTAAAATATAAATCATGACTCCCTGTGTGATATAACTTAAATTCTAAACATCTAATTGTCAAGAAGACAAATTAGGGTGTGACAACAATTACTTCAGGATAAAGGATTTTAGAAATTTGATAGTTTCAAAAAATAGAAAATCACAAAATTACTTCCCTTTATTTGTGTGTCCCCAAAATAGAAAATCATTTCTTATATTAAAACAAATAATTTTACCTAATCATCTGGACATAATTTCCAGGAAAAACACCACTTTTACCAGTTTTTACACATTGTCCTTTAAACCAACCATCTTGACACTTTTCATTCACTGCATAATATTCTCCTTTTTTTAACTCTAGTTCATCTTCTTTCAAACTTTTATAATTATACAGTGATATATATCTGGAAGTACACAATGTTATAATTATCATACAGTGATATATATCTGGAAGTACACAATGTTATTATATTTATTATACAGTCAGTGATATATATCTGGAAGTACACAATGTTATATTTATCATACAGTGATATATATCTGGAAGTACACAATGTTATAATTATCATACAGTGATATATATCTGGAAGTACACAATGTTATAATTATCATACAGTGATATATATCTGGAAGTACACATTGTTATAATTATCATACAGTGATATATATCTGGAAGTACACATTGTTATAATTATCATACAGTGATATTTTTGTCACAGTAATCTTTATCATATGGACACACAGGTGTTATAATTGTATGTGATAATAGAAATATTAATGTTATAATTGGGGGGAGATATAGAAATACAGATGTTATAATTGGGGCAGATATAGAAATACAAATGTTATAATTGGGTCAGATATAGAAATACAAATGTTATAATTGGCGGAGATATAGAAATACAAATGTTATAATTGGAGGAGATATAGAAATACAAATGTTATACTTGGAGGCGATATAGAAATACAAATGTTATACTTGGAGGCGATATAGAAATACAAATGTTATACTTGGAGGCGATATAGAAATACAAATGTTATACTTGGAGGCGATATAGAAATACAAATGTTATAATTGTATGTAATATAAAAGTAAAAATATGTTTTAATTATACAGTGATAAAAAATACTTGTAAATAAAGAATATAATTTTAAAGTTTTTTTTTTATTGGAAATAACTATGTTACTTACATTGGTGTGGTCAGATTACTAGATGATGTATTTGGTGATGGTGAACTAACAGATCTTGGTGAGACATTCTCAGGACTATCACCTCTCTAAAATAGTATTATTTAGATACAAATATATACTTATAATGGTAATTAAATCAAGATGATATTTATACAGTATTACTGAATGAATGGGATAAACCGGGTTGTCCTTCAATAACTGTACTTTCATCTCTATTTTTAAGTATCAATTATTTAATATTCTGTTTAAATGTTATATATTTATACACCAATTTAGTGTTTAAGATGTTATATCAAATAGATATTTAAAAATTGATTTGATTTAGTAAAAAGAAATGACTTGAACACTTTTTACAGTTTATCGATGTATAAACCTATGTACATAAGTACACATGATTTTTTCTGTTTATACATTGATAAAATCAAAAGATTTACAGGTCATTCCGTATAAATGAAATCATTTCAATAAAAAACTGCAGCACTAATCGAAATTATTGATAACTAAGCAATAATCAGTGAAAAATATTACTTAATGTACTAGGGCCGGGAAATGTTCGATATCACAATGTGGTAACCAATATATATCACAGGTTTTCTTAAGTAAGGCTTTAACTGGTTTGTTTGAAACAAAATATAACCAAGCCCTAATATGTACTGTATAATTACAATTCAAATTTCAACTAGGTTTCCACTGGTCCTGTTTTAAGATTTTAGTATTATTTTCTTACTTAGAATTCATACCGTACCAATTACTAATCGTTATTTGAAGAATATACCATATCTTACTTGAGGTGGTAGAGCAACTACATTAGAAGCTATTATAGAGCTGGTATCAGTTGTGGTTGAAGTAGATACAATATTATAACACCCAGTGCTGACTAATTCACAAGAATGACGTTGTGGATTGGTCGGTGAAGGTGAGGATGAATGGTTTGAGGAGAGTAGGGTAAATGAATGACGTTTTTGTTGTGGTAAACTGGAGGCCAGTGTTGAAGAGGATGTTGAGTTCTGATTAGCTGTGGTTGAAGCTGTAGGTAATTGTCGACCAATTTGTAAAATACTTGAGCTAAAATCAAGAGAATATTCTATGTTCATAACCTTTCAAAGAATTTGATTCTTGGTAGAATAAACCACAAAGATAGCCTGCCAGACATTGAACTTTAATAGAACATGACAGAACAGTAACTATCCATAAGAATAAATATTTAAATATCTTTTATTTACAATACGGTTCATACTTTGGTGATAATTAACAATTTCAGCAAGTTTCATCAAATATGTACAGAATGTAAACAAGCCAAAAATCAAAACAAGGGATATAACTTATACTAACTATTCTTTGATTTGGCTGATTTTCATCAATAGGGTTCATCCTTGGGTTATTACTCACTCTCTCACCAAGTTTCATCAAAATCCACCAAGAATTGCACTTTGTAGAGTGTTTACAAGCATTTCAAGAACAAGGGCAATAACTCATACTACATATTTTTAGATTTCTCTGATTTTCAATAGAGTTCATCTTTGGATGATTCAAAACACTCACAAAAAATTTCATCAAAATCTGTCAAGAATTGTGCTTCCTTTAGTGTTTAAGAGCAATTTTGAATGGATTGACAGACAGACGGGAGCAACAGCAATATACGCTTTACATGTGAACGTACATTCCACACATGTGTAAAAAAAAAAAACTGATTCAAGACATTAGTGCACATGAATCCTCTTTTTTATCAAAGTAATCTTACTGCTGGCAGAGTTTTCACATAAAAGTGCTTGAAACTGAGATTCCATTTTATGTAAATATTGCTGTCAAGAACCAACTAGGAAATGATAGAACTCTAGTTGTAAATGTTTAAAGGAGTTTATTAAGTCCTACCTGAGTTTAGAATTGACCAGAGATTTGGCAGCAACATTTAACTAAAAAAAAAATTGAAATAAATCACAAATGAATGATTTTTGTCAGAAATTTACAAAATCACCTGAAAACTGTTAACATTTCTTCAATAAAAAAATATGATAGAAACTTTTAAAATGCATGTCTACTGAGTAGGTTTATAAATGACAATTAAATTTACCTCAACAAAAGTTAGAGGAAATATACCAATTTTATCTCCCTTTCTACCTTCTAGCCAATTTTCATCTACTCTTCTGATAATGGTCAGCACATCTTCCTGTAGAAACACAATGGAGAACATAAAAAATGAACAGGACAATGCCGTGTAGCATAAACCTACTCTTTATTTCATTTCCAACTGTCGATGGATCTTCAACGTGCACAGGCTGTAGCACAAAAGACCTTGGTTTATAGTCCCATTTGAAAGACTAGACACTGATCCCTCAGGTTAGCCAGCAGGCGTCTAACTTACTAAGCCACCGCAGTTCCTCAAGAACATAGTACAAAGATCAGGTCAAACAATATATATAACACACATAAAAGCTTTCAACATACCATTGAATTAGGTGCAGAAACACAAGACATACCTTCCTCATTTTTGTTTAAGACAGAGGTGTTAAGATCATATTTTTCATGCAAATATTTGTGGCCTGAGACCTATAATCTGACTTTTTTTAAGAAAACGATAATACAATTTGAAACAGTCATCAAACCTAAGCATACCTTCTTAAAAACAAGACAATCCTTTTCTTTTTCATCTTTTAAGTCAAAATCATATAAAGCTCTACATTGAGGAATTTGTGGTAAAGGAACAAGAACCTGGTAAAGATAAGAAAGAAACTAGGTTATTGTCTTTGATAACCCCAATATGAACAAATTTGTAATGTTTAGATTAAGTTAAATTCATAAGATGTCTATGTGCAGATTGAAATGAAATTTGTTGCAGGACAACCAATTGCAAGTTGCAATGAATGCCAATCACAAATACCAGTTAAAATGGTAAAATATCAAATATAGATTAATTTATATTATTATTTATTTGTTACCGTTTTGACTTTTTAAATTTGTTACCGTTTAGAAATGTTACCATTTTAACTGGATACCTCAATTACAAGCTAATCTGGATGGTTTTATAGTGCAAACAAATATGGTAAATCTGTGCACAAAAAGGATTTGATGCATACTTCCAATAAAATTCATAATACAGAAGTTATATTGCAGGGAAATTTTAAATTTCTACCTGAACAAAATTAGCAGGAAAGAAACCATGCTTCCCATTGAGTTCACCTTGGTACCAATTTTCATCCAGTTGTCTCTTCAGTAAAACCACATCACCCTTTTTTAAGGCTAAATCTCTGGAAATCAAGATTAAATACCTGATTATCACAAAATGGTTTTTGTAAAGTGTATTACATACATTTATTTTTTGAAGCTGGTAGATAAGCTACCTGTATGTATACTCGATTCATTTCAAAGCTTATTATTGCAGAAAGAAGAAAGTTTATTTACCCATTTTCTTTAGCCTCATAATCGTAAACTGCTTTGGCACAGGGTTGCTTTGTCTAAAAAATAAAATACAATTTGCTTCATACAGTGAATGACATATATTTGAACATAGTTTTTGAAAATGTGCTGCATTTCAGTTCATATGAATAAAGCATTCAATTTACAGAAATATGAAAACAGAATTGGAATATTTTCTTTTTTTACCTGTTTCACGGCTTGTCGTTGTGTCTGTGAAGT
The DNA here is from genome assembly GCA_030562195.1 of Nipponacmea schrenckii. Classification (NCBI taxonomy): domain Eukaryota; kingdom Metazoa; phylum Mollusca; class Gastropoda; family Lottiidae; genus Nipponacmea; species Nipponacmea schrenckii. The sequence goes on from CM060202.1 coordinate 5,169,897, forward strand.
TGATGATGCTGAACTACCAGATGAAACATGATCTCTATATCGGGTTATATCTGGTCCTGACTCAGACTTGTTTACTACACCTGATGTTTTTATGCCTTCCAACAGACGGATCAAGAGAATGTTATTCGGTAGATCTTCAACTTTTATGGTCACAACAGCCCGACACTCAGGGCATCTAAGCTCACGTTTTGTCAAAATAATCTCATCCAGACATCTTCTACAAAATGTGTGTTGACATGGCAAAACTTTACTTGTGTGGTCAAGTCTGTCCAAACACACAGAACATTCCAGTAACTCATTCAGTGCTTTCTCGTCCATTGTCAGCAACTAAATGTGATTAATCAACCCCCATTCCAGCATCATCTTTGTCCTATATTCTTCCCTTAGACACAAGACATTTCAGTTTCTAAAAATAGAACTGGTTGTCACTTTTTCTGCAAACCAAAATACTGACAGTTCATTAAGTTTTATGGCAAACAAATGGTTCCATTAACAATTCATTCACATGCATTCAATAATATTTTATTGGAAAAAGTGTTGAAATCAATTAAGTTGACAATAATATCGTTGCATTAAACTATAACCATGAAAGAAAACAAGTTAAGAAACTAAATAAAACTTTACATTTAGAACGCCATATTAACCGGAAGTTCAAGTCAACAAAAACATTGCGGAGGAATTTATAGATGACGACAAACATGTCGAGAAAATATTTACCAATTTTATATTTTTTATACCAATTTACAAACATGTGGAGATTGGTGTATTCAGAACATTACTTATATGGGAAAATAAAAGAAAAGAGCAAATGTTTTGGGAACTATACTACTGGATGTTTCGCTCCAAAAGTACTTTTCTTAAGGTCAATTCGTACCAGTTGTTACCAATTCGTTTTATGCATTAAACAACGAAACAAAAGAGCTGCTTATATTAGACACACTGAGCTATTTTTAATATGTTTTGGTCAATTATAGGTGTTTCTAGTTATCCAGAGTAATCTGTTTAGACGCATGGACCCTAAATGAGTTAGTCCTTAATCAGATTGATTTTAATCAGTTGCTAATTATGAATTAAGAGACCTTAAGATATGATTAGTGGCTTTTTTTAAATATGGAATATGAAAATTAAACAAAGTTCAGTTATGTAGTTAGATTTAATAATTTCTTATTACACCATTATAAACGTGGACAAAAATGAATGAAGGTTTTTAATGCGGTCTGATCAGATATAAAGGGAGGTAATACAGTTTGCTAATGAAGAGTTTCTTTAAAGAAGGTAAATTAAGTTACCGAAACAACAACATTGACATGCTGCAAAATTTATAGAATTTTAGAAATCAGAGACACAAATAATATTATAGCTAGAATTAAGTGAATCGAGTGGTTGAAAGGCTACAAGAACGCTAATGATAGGGTTGGTGGAAATACAAATAGTCTATTTGCCGAAATGAATTTAAATATCATTGAACATTTTCAGATCATTGTAGGCCTATATGGGGGTATCCAGTTAAAACGGTAACATGTCAAAACAGTATGGGTAAAGTTGCACACCCAAGTATAGTTTAAAATATGAAATAGCTGGATATCTTTTATTATCTTTTTCTATTTCAGTAAACAAAAATGAGTGAATCTAATGAAAACAGATTATTTTATACCATTCCTAAACATGAACTAGTAGCAAATGGTTATAAAGGGTCTTTGATCGCTAAAGAAAAACTTCTGTCATATATTCGAGATAATATTATCGGTGATAAAAAGGTATTTGGTGGACCATTTGGCTTGAGAAATGGTAAGGTTTGTTTTGCTATTTTTCAGCTTCTCTTCTTGATCCAGAATATTTATCAGTCAACAAGGGTTTTTGGGATAGATTTTTACTTATAACACATTTACATTCATCTCCAATGGCATTTTACTTCGGCAGCTTTTTGGTTTGTATTAAAGTTGAGACTGATAGACTGGATAATGATACAGAGACATTCTGTTTTTTTTATAGTACCAGTATGTCAAAAGTCAAAAATTTGTTTTTGTTTAAATTTATGAAAACTGTCTTCCATAATCTAGAGAAACGTGTCACTGGACCTACCTTGAATATGTAAACCCTTATTTTTTTTACGTATTTTTTTTAACTTTGACTGTTGACCATATAGACAATTGTTTAAAATTAAAATCTCTTGATTTGTATTAAAACTTGAGATTGAAGTCATTACTGTATGGGAAATGGACTTCACAATTGAATTGACAGTCAACAACCAAGCAAAAATTTCTGCTTTAATATATGATCTTATTTTACATGATGAAGTGTCTACATGTCTATTTACAATGAAAACTCTATCTCTTTCAGTTTTGTATCTTGATTATATTGCTTCTGGAAGGTAAATAAATTATATCATTGGGTTAATTTCATATTTGTCCATAATCAAGTTTCAAATTGGTGCTTTGTGAACTTTGCTGAAAGTAAGCATAAGGTGTTTAAATAATGGATTTCAGAATTTTAGTGCTGCCAAATAACTGTTAGCAATTTACTATTTACTCAGCTATTCAATTAAATCACTTTTAAAATATCAAACTTAATGCTTAAGTGTGCATACAATACAGTATAAACTGTATGAAGAGACCACTAAAGGAAATAATCCAAAACGGTGAAGGTGGTTTCTTCGAAGAGTATTGGGTCAGCTTTGTTGTATTTAATGTATCTTTTGATGATTAGCAAAAATCAACCATAATCTTTAGTCTCATTTAATCTCACCTTTTCAAATATCTATGATGTTTATACAAAGGAGATAATGAGAACTATTATAATAATATTATTACTATTTGCATGTCGCTGTATGTGCTTCAAAATACAATCCAAATCAGATTGTATAACTTCTTAAAATCGGGTCGTCATTTCTTAGGTAGAAGTGACAAATCCTATAAAATTTTTACATGTAATATCTCCTATCTTATTTACTTTTTGCAATTTTAGACGTAATGTAGAAAATAGACTTTGTAGAACGCAGAACGCGCATTGTAACCTTTGGTACTTCATCACTGGATCGTATCACTCGGATTGTAATGTTTGGAACTTCTCAACTAGATCGTATTAACTAAATCATGATCTTCGGATCGTAATTTTGTACATTGAATATTACTGGTCAAATTAGACCACGTGACATTTTCTGCCTATCATTATCTTGCATATTTCTGAAGGAAATCTGATCTTTTCTTGGGGTACTTTATTTTCCTTCAGAAATATGAAAATAGTTGATCAATTTTTGAAATATAAAATTTATGCCCATTCTAGCATTATCACTTTAACCACATACATGTACAACATACCCAAGCTTCTGGAGGCTAATGTGTTAAAGAGTTATTTATTACTACAGGAGTTTAAAATTCATAGAAGATTATATTCAAGCTGAAGTTTTACCAGAATATGGTAATACACATACAACAACTAGTGTTACCTCTTTACAGACAACATTATATAGACATGAAGCACGGTAAGCTTTACTCAATACCTCCACGCGTTGAAGGCTTTAATAATCAGGTCAATGAGGTCACAGTTTTTATCTGTCATTTTATAAAATTTGGTGTATTTAGGCTTATTTCCATGAGATTTTGGATAATCTCTAAAAAAGGTACAAAGGGAATAGAGTTTCAGCTCTTGATTCACTTAAATTATGTTAAATGTTGATTGTATCATATCATTAAAATATAGACCTAACTTTCGTTCGTAGCTAATAAAAACATTTGATACAAAACTAATAAAATACGAACGAAAGTTAGGTCTATATTTTAATTAGACTGATTGTATCAATGCCTGTAGGTAAATAACTCAACATGAGAATTATTTTGCAGTGATATAATAAGAAATGCCTGTAATGCCAGTGAACATGATTCTGTTATATTTGTTGGTAGTGGATGTACTGGTGCTGTCCATAAGCTGATATGTGCTCTTAATCTAAGAAATCCTCCCGTAAGTAGTAAATTTTTTGGACAGGACTTTGGTTTGATAACAGATAGGAGCTCTGGCTTGATTTTGAAGGAGATTTAAGCAAGAATGGGAAAATTCTGTTATGAAACTTAGCTCTATAGACTAACATAGTTGATTAGAGTGTTGATATAACATCAAGCTGTCTTTCCACATTTTGCCATTCACCCGAGCTGTAAATTTGTACAGATTAACTTGTAAAGATCAATGCCAATTCAGTACAAAAAAAAACAACTATTAGATAGGGTCAATTTTATCCTTGTTAAAAAACGACTGGTAAAGACTAATTTGTTATATTTTTGGTGATTATTGTGGTTGTTATCTTGACAAGATGTCAGTAAAGATTATCTAATACGTTATATTTTGGGTGATTATTGTGGTTGTTATCTTGACAAGATGTCAGTAAAGATTATCAAATATGTTATATTTGTGGTGATTATTGTGGTTGTTATCTTGACAAGCTGCAGTAAATAATGGTTATTATTGTGGTTGTTATCTTGACAAGATGCCAGTAAAGATATCTAAAACATTATATTTTTGGTGATTATTGTGGTTGTTATCTTGACAAGATGCCAGTAAAGATATCTAAAACATTATATTCGTTGTGATTATTGTGGTTGTTATCTTCATAAGATTTCAGTAATGATATCTAAAACATTATTTGTGGTGATTATTATCAAAAACGGACAATAATGTTAAGTTGTTTATTTAATTTACAGATTGTATTTGTGAGTCCATTTGAACATCACTCAACATTTTTACCATGGTTAGAAGCTGGTGCTCAGGTATTGATTGCTTTCTCCATTGAATTTTGTCAATTTCATTTACAATATCTCTCCAATTTAATTAATTAATTTCTTATCGAATTGATTTAATCTTATAATGAAATATATCTGATTTTGACAGAAAATCTAATTCATGTTTATGTTTCAATACATATAGATGTTCTGTTTTCAGGGAGGGCATTATGATGGCAACATGTCTTTGCTAATAAGAATTTACTTATTTTAATAAATAATTTTAGTTGTATGTTATACTAAAATGAAAGTTTAAGGGCTTTTGAAAAAATAAACAAAAAATAAAGTACCTATTGCCCTTTTTTATAGGTTAGAATTTTTTGCTTTTATCCAGGGAAATGTGCCCTTAAACGTATCGGAAAGTTTTTACTAAAAAATCTATTGCCAAAAATATTTTTAAAGTTTATTGAAGAGAAACTACTGTACAGCTTTAAAAATAATATGAAAATGTAGAGAAATATATCTCCTACTTATTCTGTAGGTTTCAATTAATACAGCCATTATAAAGCCAAACTTGATAATTAACCTTTTTTACAAATAAAAATCAGCATGATCAAGTAGATGTATGGCTATGATATTAATAGCAAATAAAGTCTTCAGGTTTTCATTTTTTTTTATAATAAAGGTTTAATCAGATTTCCACACATTTAAGAAGGTAGAATAATGGTTATAAAATTAGAAATCAAGTTGGAATCTCTGCAATCGAATTAAATATGATTCACCATACTTTTATTGAACCAACAAAAATATATCCATATAAAATTGAATAATACATATATTGTATATTGTTTCAGGTAATAAGAATAAGAGAGAGCCAGAAAGGAGATGTAGATCTAGATCACCTAAAGCACATGTTAGAGGTAAATCATTAACATTAAAACAATACAACCTCTTATTTAGGGTGACGAATATAATGGAAATTTTCAATGTGAAATTATTTGTTGTTCATCAGTAATCTTCCTTTATGTCAGAAATCAATGAGACATGAGTCCCTCTATAATCCAATATATCATTAAAACTAAGTAATAATCTATTGAACTAAATTATTTTAAAACATAATTAGCAGCATATTTATATAAATATTACTTTAATGAAAATATCATCTTCTGTCAAGATTCTTTTCATTAGTCTGTTGAATATACTCTTATTGAAAAGTTTTTTTCAATTTAGTACATTACAACTGAGAAAAAAAAGTACTTTTTCTTGTCATTTTTTGTGGCCAGAGTCTGTAATATGGCAGGAAATGCTCACTCGCCCAATGCAAATGATTATTTTTGAATTTTGGGTGCTTCAATGTATCCACTTAAAGCTGAACTCCTGTTTTAAAAATAAATTAATTAATTAATAAAAAAAAATCTTATCCGCCATACTTGTTTCAGAAAATAAATTCAAACTTAAAACAAGTATGGCGTCTGACTCTCCCATCAAAACCTAAAATCTGGTCACGCTTCGCTTCACTCTGACTCGGTATCGACAACTGTGAACTTCGCTGTCGTGACATTATTTATACACAGTACATGGCAAAAGCTACTAATAATGGTTGCCTCCCTTTATGATATAGTGCAAATGTCATCAACGATAATGTGTTTGAAGAGAGCGAAATACAAGTTTTGGGACAAATTTTTCCATATAGTAGAGTAGCATAACATACGTCAAGTAGGTAGTGCTTTATACAATCACAGATTTTATCAGTTATTTTGTAATGTGCTTAGATTTTGTTGTTATTATAGTGTTATATTATCGTCTTTAGATATGATGAAAATACCTCCATGTTGAATTTGGATATTTGCTTAGATTTGGTTTTTATGTTAGAATTTCTATTATTTTTGTTATTTATATTTACATTCATTTCTGCTTCGTATATGATCATTTTAGGGGTAAAATATAATAGATACCTGTTGAGACATAATTCTGGTTGATTTTTTCGTCTGTTATAGAAATGTCCAAGTCGATCCGCTGTAAATACTAGTAGTTTCTGCCACGTACACTGTATAAGTAATGTCACGACAGCGAAGTTCACAGTTGTCGAAACCGAGTCAGAGTGAAGTGAAGCGTGACCAGATTTTAGGTTTAATGGGAGTGGCAGACGCCATACTTGTTTTCAGTTTGAAACAAGTATGGCGGATAAGATTTTTTTTTATTAATTGTTTAATTTATTTTTATAACAGGAGTTCAGCTTTAATGTTAAACTGCATCATGTCCAAACCACACAATCTTATACAACATATAACTATTACTTTTTTAGATTTAAAACCCACTTCATGTTTCCATTTCCACCCGAGCATTAATATGAGGTTATGCATGTAATAATGTCTATTATTATTATTTAGAAATATAAAGCAAGTGGAAGAAAGTTAATAGGATGTTTTTCAGCCGTATCAAATATAACTGGTATTATAGTGGATGTAAATACTATTACCATAACATTACATAAATATGGTGCTCTGGCTTTCTGGGATTATGCTACAGCAGCTCCATATTTACAAATAGATATGAACCCTGTTATAAATAGGTGAGTAGGTGTTTATAAACCCCGTTATAACTAAGTAGGTTTTTATGTACAAATTGATATAAGCCTCATTATAAATAATTAAGTAGGTTTTTATTTAAAAATTCATATGAGCCCTGTTATAAATAAGAAAGTAGGTGTTTATGAAACCCATTATGAATAAGTTGGTTTTTATGTACAAATTGATATGAACCAAATTATAAATAATTAAGTAGGATTTTATTTAAAAATTCATATGAGCCCTGTTATAAATAAGAAAGTAGGTGTTTATGAAACCCATTATAAATAAGTTGGTTTTTATATACAAATTGATATGAACCTCATTATAAATAATTAAGTAGGTTTTTATTTAAAAATTCATATGAGCCCTGTTATGAATAAGTAGGTAGGTTTTTATTTACAAATTGATATGAACCCTGTTATAAATATGTCAGTAGGTGTTTGTTTACAAATTGATATGAACCTTGTTATAAATAAGTTAGTAAGTTTTTTATTTACAAATTGATATGAACCCTGTTATAAATATGTTAGTAGCTGTTTATTTACAAATTGATATGAACCCTGTTATAAATATGTCAGTAGGTGTTTTTTACAAATTGATATGAACCCTGTTATAAATATGTAAGTAGGTTTTTATTTTCAAATTGATATGAACCCTGTTATACTTAAATAAGTAGGTTTTATTTACAAATTGATATGAACCCTGTTATAAATATGTCAGTAGGTGTTTATTTACAAATTGATATGAACCCTGTTATAAATATGTCAGTAGGTGATCTTTAAATGGTATTTAGTAAAGGTGTTTGATGAAGATAAACAAATTCTTATGGAATACAATTACTATTTTTATTTGAGCGACGTTTCAACCAGCGTTTTCTGGTCTTTATTAAGCAATGAATAAAATGAAAGGTTAACAAGAATATATATATAAGTAAAGACAAAACAATTTAACATAACAATGGATTAAAACAATTCATAAAGTTAGTTATTTGTTTATCTTCATGTCAGTAGGTGTTTATTTACAAATTGATATGAACCCTGTTATAAATAGGTGAGTAGGTTTTTAGTTACTAATTGATATAAACTCTGTTATAGATAGGTAAGTAGGCTTTATTTACAAATTGATATGAACCCTGTTATAGATAGGTAAGTAGGCTTTATTTACAAATTGATATGAACCTTGTTATTTAAAAATTGATTTGGACTCTGTTATAAATCGGTAAGTAGCTGTTTATTTACCAATTGATTGAGGCCTGTTGAATATGAGTAACTAGGTTTTTAAGTACAAAATGCTATGAAACCTGTTATAAACATGGAAGAAGGTTTTTATTTACGGAAGTATTTTTAAGATTATCTTAAGCAATAAATATGTGTATAAAAATTTAAGTTGAATACTATAGTCAAATATGTTTCTAGAAATTCTGATTAACAAACTCAAACTTTTTTTATTTAGTGAAGATCAATCGTTGGTGTATAAAGATGCTATATTTTTATCTGTACATAAATTTATTGGTGGTGTCTCGACTCCAGGTGAGCCATTTTTCTCTAGTTTTACATTGCAATTAATTATATTTATAATAGAAATTGGGGAGATTGATGAGTAAGGGTGTGGGGTATTATTTAGATAAAAAGATTAGAAAATTGTTATTTTGTAAAAATAAATGTATCTTTAATTATGAGGATCAAGATAACAAAGACTACAATATATAGACACATCTTTATCAACAACAATCACTAGTTAATGCATCGTTTTAACATGTTCCTTTTCTCATACTCAGGAACCCATGAACTTATGGAGCCTCTGTTCACAAGAGGTTATGTTCAATTCACAATATGTTCAAATATTACCTGGTCATTTTGTAGGGGTATTGTTGGCTAAGAAAAAATTATTTCACAACAAGAGACCAGATGTTTGTGGTGGAGGCACAGTCTTTTTTGTAAGTTAACTATTTTCATATATATATTCTTTAATTCTTTAACTAATGTGCATTATGAGTAATTTTCCCGTCTTTTTTAGTATTTTAAAGCCGCGTGAATGCTGAATATTTTTAGTTGAAACCTTAAGAATAAATAGAAAGTGTATTTCTCTATAATTAGTACTTCTTTACAATTAGTTATTCTTTACAAGTAGTATTTCTTTACAATTAGTTATTCTTTACAATTAGTTATTCTTTACAATTAGTGATTCTTTACAATTAGTTATTCTTTACAATTAGTTATTCTTTACAATTTGTACTTCTTTTATAATATTTATATTATTTTAATTCTTTAACTAATGTGCATTATGAGTAATTTTCCCGTCTTTTTTAGTATTTTAAAGCCGCATGAATGCTGAATATTTTTAGTTGAACCTTAAGAATAAATAGAAAGTGTATTTCTTTACAATTAGTACTTCTTTACTATTAATAGTACTTCTTTACAATTAGTACTTCTTTACAATTAGTATTTCTTTACAGTTAGTACTTCTTTACAATTAGTTATTCTTTTAGTACTTTTTTACAATTAGTACTTTTTTACAATTAGTTCTTCTTAACAATTAGTACTTCTTTACAATTAGTTCTTCTTTACAGTTAGTACTTCTTTACATTTAGTACTTCTTTACAATTAGTTCTTCATTACAATTAGTACTTCTTTACAATAAGTACTTCTTTACAATTAATTCTTCTTTACAATAAGTACTTCTTTACAATAAGTACTTCTTTACATTTAGTATTTCTTTACAATTAGTGCTTCTTTACAATTAGTTCTTCTTTACAATTAGTACTTCTTTACAATTAGTACTTCTTTACAATTAGTATTTCTTTACAATTAGTACTTCTTTACAATTAGTACTTCTTTAGAATTAGTATTTCTTTACAATTAGTTTTTCTTTACAGTAATTACTTCTTTACAATAAGTTCTTCATTACAATAAGTACTTCTTTACAAATAAGTATTTCTTTACAATAAGTACTTCTTTACAATTAGTATTTCTTTACAATTAGTACTTTTTTACAATTAGTACTACTTTACAATTACAGAAGAACCTGCATTCAGAGACCACTCAAGGGAATATTCAAAAACGGTCGCTGAGTGAAGGTGGCCTCTTAAGAGAGGAACTGCAAAACCATTTCGTTTTGACGTTTTGGAAATCAAAGGATCTTACTTTTACTCATACATGTATAGTTTCTACTGCTTTTGCATGCTATCTCCTATCTACCGACGGGATACTCTTTTTTTGTCGTATTTTATTTTCTTTTAGATACCAAAGTTCTCACAGTTATTATCGTTTTCAAAGTCAAAATTCTCTTGCTTAAATCAATAAGATATCCTTCTTTACTTGCATTTTAATTGCCCGGTAACACGCTTTATTCCATTTTCACCTGATTAATATGTTTTTATAACAACATCCGATATACCCTACTTTCGCTTTCTGATCAAATTTACGGTAGTCTAAATTTTACCAAAAACGAAATATTGAAGCCTTTCAAGTACTTTATAATAATTGTTAATACGATGATATCTTTCAATATTAATCAGCAACTAGCTATAAAATTAATCTGTAGAAGATAATGTAATTACCGATTAGCGATAATCTCATTGAATATCACAGACGCTTGAACTTGATTTTTGTTACGGGAGATAATCAAAAGTGTCATGGTCGCTTAATTGAGTTATTTTAATGAATTGGGAGTATAAATACATGGCCGCTGGTTGCGTAATGAAGGTGGCCGCTTATTAGTCGATAATTACATTGAAAACTCGTAGGGGGGGATTTATTGTGGTCGTTTATTGAAGGTGGTCTCTTAATAAAGGTGGTCGTATGAGCAGGATATACTGTAGTCCTTCTTTAAAATTAGTACTTCTTTACAATTAGTACTTCTTTACAATTAGTAGGACTATTTCTTTACAATTAGTTCTTCTTTACTATTAGTACTTCTTCACAATTAGTACTTCTTTACAATTAGTACTTCTTTACAATTAGTTCTTCTTTACAATTAGTACTTCTTTACAATTAGTACTACTTTACAATTAGTACTTCTTTACAATTAGTACTTCTTTACAATTAGTACTTCCTTACAATTACTTCTTCTTTACAATTAGGACTTCTTTACATTTACAATTAGTACTAATTAGTACATCTTTACAATTAGTACATTCGTTTCCTAACACTTCTCAAAATGCATAACAAACTTTGAAAGTTTACATAAACCCTTAATATAGTTTTGGCTGGATTCTTTAAAACTAGTCCAGGGCTATGTTTCTCTTGATTCTGATGTGAAGTTTTCATAAATTTGAGCCCAAAAATATGTTTGAACTGCCAAAGTCTTTATTTTAGGATATTGATGATATGTTCCTAATTTTTTTTCATATTTTTCGTATCCAAAAATATAAACTATCATACATTTTTCTGGAACCATCATTAGAGCGTAGGCCAAGGTTATAAAGTAGACATCATTATTCATTTAGGTTAGGAGAGAAGGTCATAGGTATCTGCAAGAACCAGAGTTAAAGGAAGAAGGTGGAACTCCTGCTATAGTAGAATCTATCAGAGCTGGTATGGTATTTCAACTCAAACAAGCCTTGACACCTCAATTCATCATGGAAAAAGAACATAAACTATATATGTAAGAACATAACACCTTTATTTTGGTTGCATCAGCAGATAGATCTGAGGTACCTCACCTTATCCAGGTAAAGACCTCATTCGAGAAACCAACATCAGAACACCCAAAGTTAAAACAAAGCCTCAACTTTTACTTCTTGTGATATATCAAAATCATAAATATTGCATTATCATTTATTTGGTAATTGTGATGGTTGACTAGGTAGTTCCAAAAGAACAAACAAGGGCCCCATGTGGTATAGGCTGTATCCTTTAAAGCTTATCTTCATTGAATAAAGAAATATGTAGGCCCATCTTATTATTGCTTATTTGAGTGTTAAGTCACAGATTGTCATGCATAATATTAAAATATTCAGTAGAACCTGTATTTGTTTATTTCAGGAAAGCTATCTCTATCTGGAACCAGTGCCCAAATTTAGTCATATTGGGCAATCCTTTGGCACCAAGACTACCTGTTTTTTCATTTCTAATATACAATCCTATGAATGGCCGTTTTTTGCATCATAATTTTGTTAGTAGTATACTAAATGATGTGTTTGGAATACAGTCCAGGGGAGGATGTGCTTGTGCAGGTCCATATGCTATGGTAATTTTTTGTTGTTTTTTTGGTGCATGAGTTGGGAGCATCAGTGTCTTAGTGAGTTAGATGGTTGCTTGCTAACATGAAGGTCTAGTTTTTTATCACAGCATAAAGGTCAAGATAATGCCTTTGGATTTTTCGACCCGGTTTCCCCTTGTCAGTGATGCTGGTTGGAAAAACCTTGTCCTGACAATGTCTAAGAGCTTCCTCATTTTGAATCTCAAGCTTGACAGTTGTCTCCCAATTTAGATCCAATCTCTGGCACAAATACTTTAAGATAACCTTGATTATTGTTTTTAGGATTTATTAGGTTTAAAAGAGGAAAAAGCCAAACAAATTGAAGAGTTGTTAGTTGAGGATAAGTAAGTATTTAACAAGAATGTATAAGCATACAATATATAAATTATAGAAATGAATAGAGTCAAAATGTTTTCTGAGTTTACAATTAGAGCAGTGGTACAACTAGATAGGTGAGTGCCCAAGGACCAAGGGGTTGGTTTCTTTCCCCTGGGAATTTTATTGACACATCAATAAATGAACATAATGCCTGTTAATAGAAGATTGAAAGATTTTCTGGTGTGATGCTAATGCCATTTCATATGATTTTTTTTTGCTAATGCCATTTCATATGATTTTTTTGTGGGTAGAGGGCCCCTTTTTTGGATAAAGACCTGTGTATTTGGTTTAACCATCTGTTTTTTTGCTTTGAAAGTTTGGCTTTTCCCTTTTCAAAATTTTCCAGTAATAAATGCATACAGTCATTAAAGATTCTTTGATTGTGTTCATTGTTGCCTGTATTGTATTTTACTTCTTCAGTGGCTTTGAGGTAATTTACATTAATATATATATTTGCAGGAGATTAGATAGAACACATTTAAGAAGGTATCAAGAATATTCACATAGAGAAATCATTAGGTAAGGCATTACCGAGTTATTTGCGAAATGAGAAAGTTGACTTATTGAGGTCAAAGAAATTTACATGCTGGTTAAAAGGAAAGAAAGAAACAACTATATTTTACAAGGATAACAACGCTCTGACTGCTGTGAATATGAGGTTATAGCTTCATGGTTCAGACCACAATTTGTTCCAATTGCAAGACCATGAGTTCTGTGAAAGACCTCTCAGAGTAATAAACCACAATATATTTTAACTTTCTAATTTATTAATTTTTGCACCTTGTCTCTGGATGAATTTTTTTATTTTGTGGCCTAGGCCAGTGATTTTGTGAGACCATGTTCTTGTCATAGTCTAACACTGGCATATGGAGTAACAGGAATTAATGGAGGCTTTAAGTGTAAAAAATCGAGAAAGTCAAAATAGAATATATTAAGGTGCATCAGCGCCAATTAGAGCTGTATATAGCACCTCTGAGAATGTTTAAAAACCAATAAAATAGCACATACATGTACATGTACTATTGTTTCAGACCTGGATTTACCAGATTAAATTTGCCATATTTTCTCACAGAAGAACAACTAGATTTCACTATCAAAGTTGTAACTATGGTAGCAGATCATGGTTGGAAATTACTTCCTCAGGTATTACAACCTTACCAAACATGTTTGATTGAGACCTTTACTGATGGCACCAGCCTCCTCAAAGTATTTGTACACCACAAATAGGGAGCAAACTGAAACATCAAGATTGTGTCTCTATGTAGTCATCATAGTTACAAGCCTATCATGTAGCGTTTGAGGGGAGTTCCACCAAGAAAGTTTTTGAAATTCAATTAATTTGTTGCATTCTGTCACAGACTTGAGACAAAAAACTATATAAAATCAACAAATAAGAATAAAATTGTATACTGATATTAATATCGATCACTGAGAACCTCATTTAAGAAATGATTCAACATGATAATCTAGGGTAAAATTATTTGGCCCTAGTTTATGTCAGGTATTCATATCACTGAAAGTTATATTTGGTACGTTCAGACTTGCATGGAAAGTGCAAAATTGAAATCACATAAAGACCCTCATATTTTGTATTGCAGTATATTTTCAATCCAGAAACTGGAGAGTGGAAACAAAAAAATTTTCAGGTACAGTCTAATATACATATCATATGCTTTAAAAATGACTAAACAAACAATCGGAGCTTTAAAGGCCAGGTTTAAACCAATCCAACTTTCTTCTCAGAAATGAGAAATATTTGACTGAGCTTATAAGTAACAGTATGTACATCCCACTGTCATATCTTGAGACATTAAATCCAAAGTAATCTGCTTCTGTCCACCACCAGTCATCCTCCTATTGATGTGAAATAAATACACTAAAATAAACAGTATTAGTTATTTTATGCTTTTCATTGCAGAATTTTAAAGATAGGAAATGGTTAGGACACATTTCATATCAAAATGGTCAAATGGAATGTAAAATACCTACTGAAACTGTTAAAGGACCTCTGCCCATAGACTTTCAGGTATGTTTTTGTTGTTTTGAGCTGTTATGTAGATGAAACTTTTAGTTCCTGTTGTGGGGTTAGTAGATAAATGTTCTAGTTTCTTTTGTGTTAAGTAGATAAACTGTTTAGTTTCTGATTCATTCAGTAGATAAACTGTCTAGTTTCTGATGTGTTCATCTGGGGTTTGCACGAATCAGGTGTTCCGGACCTGTTCCAAGTGTTCTATTCGGAGAAAAGCATTCGAGTAATTCGGGACTTGTTCTGGACAGGAAGTGGAAAGTTCTGTAATGAACTAATATCTGAGTAGTTCTAGACAGGTTCTGAACAGGAATTATACTGGTAGACAATCATATTATAAAAGTAGTATCATTTGCCATTTTGGAGGATATCCTTCACGAAGACAGTACTAATGATGAGGGAAACACAGATGAACAGTCTATTATTGCCATATGTGCAGCACTAACAATGTGGGTCATATTAAACGCATAATTTTAAATTTCTGTTAAAATATTCAATATTCAAGTCTCTTTATAATTATAATAATTTTACTATCACTTGAACTTGGCGAGTACCACAGTACATAAAGACTTATATTACACATTGTGTAAAAAAATATATTGCCCTTGGACTACATAAAATTTGATTGATGAAATGAGGGAAATATTGGAACTCTGTTAATTTAGACATTTTCTATAGATATATTCGATTTTTTATTTTTTCGGAAAAAAGCCAAAGTTGTTGGAAAACTGTTGACGCCATCTTGATTTCTCAACTGTTCCCGCTGCACCACCTCGCTAGTTGGGACAGAAAATCTTTGTCCAGAACACTGTTCCAGTTTACTCGAATCCAGTTCCGACAGTTCTGGCTGTTCTGGACTATGATTCGTGCAGACCCCTGGTCAGTAGATAAACTGTCTAGATTCTGATGTTTTTAACTGTTTAGGAGATAAGCTGTATAGTTTCTGATGTGTTCAGTAGATAAACTGACGACTTTCTGATGTATTCAGCTGGTCAAGTTTGATTTGAACGGTTTTTGATAAACGTTTTTTGAGTTATTGCCCCTGCCTCTATGTTGTAGACACAATAGAAGCTACAATTTTCAATGGATTTTAAAGAAACTTGGTGTGAGCATTGGAATTGATAAGACGGTGGTCAAGTTGGAATTTGAAGATGAACAGTTTTTGAGTTATAGCCCTTGACTTATTTACATCACGTAAAAATTTATTGATGATTTAATAGAAGCTACAATTATCAATGCATTTGAATGAAACTTGGTATGAGCATAGGAATTGACTTTGCGACGAAAGGTTTTGCGAGTTATTGCCCTTGATTTGGAAAAAATGCGTCTAAATTTGTTTGTGAACATAATAGAGACTAGAGTTTTCAACTGATTTCAATGAAACTTGATGTGGTTATTTGTATTGCTGTTGCCCCTGTCTGTCGGTCCTCGTCGGTCTATCGATCCGTCAACATTTCTTGTGAACATTATAGAGACTACAGTTTTTATACTTTTATACGCCCACATGAATATGTGGATGTATATTGTTGTCGCCCCTGTCCGTCGGTCTGTTGGTCCGTCAACAATTGTTGTAGACACTATAGAAGCTACAATTTTATATGGATTTTAATTAAACTGTGTATGAGCATTGGTATCGATAAGATGGCGGTCAAGTTTGATTTGGAGAATTTTTCGATAAACGGTTTTTGAGTTATTGCCCCTGTCTCAATATTTGTTGTAGACACAATAGAAGCTAGAATTTTCAATGGATTTTTAAAAAAAACTCGGCGGTGTGAGCATTGGAATTGATAAGACGGCGGTCAAGTTAGAATTTGAAGATTTTTTGATGAACAGTTTTTGAGTTATAGCCCTTGACTTATTTACATCACGTCAAAATTTATTGATGATTTAATAGAAGCTACAATTTTCAATGCATTTGAATGAAACTTGGTATGAGCATAGGAATTGATAAGGCGGTGGTCAGGTTTGAATTTGAGGAAGTTTCGATGAATAGTTTATGAGTAATTGCCCTTGACTAAGTAAAATTGTGTAAAAATTCATTTTCTGTAGACACTATAGAAGCTACAATTTTCTATGGATTTTAATGAAACTTGGTATTTGCATTGGAATTGATAAGACGGCAGTCAAGTTTGATTTGTACCAATTTTCGATAAACATTTTTTGAGTTATTGTCCCTGCCTCTATATTTGTTGTAGACAAAATAGAAGCTACAATTTTCAATGGATTTAAATGAAAGTTGGTGTGAGCATTGGAATTGATAAGATGACGAATTTGAAGATTTGTCGATGAACAGTTTTTGAGTTATTGCCCTTGACTTAGTAAGATTGCGTCAAAATTGTATTGTGGGTGCAATAGAAACTACAATTTTCAATGGATTTGATGAAACTTGGTGTGAGTATTGGAATAGATAAGACAACAGTCAAGTTCGAATTTGGCAATTTTTTTATGAACAGTTTTTGAGTTTTTGCCCTTGACTTAGTAAAATCGAAAATTTCAGTTTCGATACAATAAATCCTCCAATTTTCGAAGGATTTTGATGAAACTCGGTGTGAGCATTGGAATTGATTAGACCTCAGTCAAGTTTGAATTTGACAGTTTTTCAATGAACTGTTTTAAGTTATTGCTCTTGACTTTATAAATTGCGTCAAAATTATATTGTGTTTTGATTTTCAAAGTATTTTGATGGAACTTGGTGTAAGCATCAGAATTGATAAGACATTAGTCAATTTTGAATTTCCAACTTTTTTAAATGAATGGTTTTTGAGTTAAGGCCCTTGACTTAGTAAAATTGCGTCAAAAATATTTGTGGGTGCGAAGTAAGCTACAATTCTTTTTTTTTAGATTTGATGAAACTTGGTATGAGTATTGAAATAGATAGGATGGTGGTCAAGTTTTAATTTGACGATTTTCCATGAACAGTTTTTGAGTTTTTGCCCTTGACTTCAATATTCATTCAGTGAATGTTTTTTGAGTTATTGCTCAATTTACTTTTCAAATTCAATGCTGCCAGTGGGCGTATGTTACCTTGCCTGGCAAGCTATCTTTGATGTGTTTAGTAGATAAACTGCCTAGTTTCTAATGTGTTCAGCTGTTCAGTAGACAAACCGTCTAGTTTCTGATGCATTCAACTGTTAAGGAGAGGATAGTTTCTGATGTGTTCAGTAGATAAACTGTTTACTGTCTGATGTGTTTAGCTGATCAGTAGATAAACTGTCTAGTTTCTGATGTGTTGAGCTGTTCAAGCCATATAGTAATGAAAACCATTTAAAACTTGAATTAATCACATAGCAATTTACTCAATATTTTTTTTTATACATATAGGAATGCTTGAGGATGGCAGAAGTTATTTTTGAAAAAGCAACAAAACTCAAAACAACATTGCCTGATCAAAGTTTACTTTTTGATGAAGATACTGCACCTTTTAGATGGTTCATGTTACCTAGTGAAGCACAAGATTGTCTCCATGGCAACCAAAAACCTGCATTCACATTGGCAGATTTACCCTTCTGTCCTCAAATTTTAAAACAAAGACATGGACTTCCTACTGAGATCTCACACACTGAAATAATTATTAAGTCTGAGCCATTTATTCCGAGAGAAAAATATGAATTTGATAACAGGGAAGCATTTTGTGATGGAATGGTTCAGTGTCTTAGTCAAGGATTTGGGGAAGGGGATGAAACTGCTCAAGAAAAGTGCAATTCAAATGTGTTTTCTTCAGCTGAAAATAGTGAACAAACACCACCAGCTGACAATATATCTGAAACAGTTACATCTGGTTTATATTCTGAAGCAAAGTGTGATGATTTTGCTACTGGTACTCTGTCAAGCAATGGTCTAAATAGTGCTGAGAAAAACCTAGAAATAGTCAAAAGTGATCATTCAGAACATGAAAAATGTGATAATGAAAACACCAGCTACACTAGTACTTTGACTTCTGCTAAGATAGATGATTCAAAGGCAGTTGGGGTTGTCTGCCCATTGTTGAGAAAGACTGACACCAAGAACGTGAAAGCAGAACATACAGCTCAATGGTTTTCTCCAACAAAAGATATATTCAGACCTTCTGTAACGGTATGTAAAATGTTTAAAGGGACACAGTCTCCTATATGCCTGATAAAGTTCCCTTCAATTATGATGTTTCAATGCAGCAATGGAACTGAAACGTGATGGAAAATTATACTAATACTTCACAGTAACAATCTCACAATGTTTTAGCAAAGCACAAGAACGAAAGAGTACATTTCTTTTGAATTGCAATTAACAATTATGTCAAATTTCAAAGTGATACAGACAACATAAATGTTACTCTATCAAGTTGTAAGACATATATTTATTTATTTATTAAGATGGCTACATATTTTTTATTTAAAGAATTTTTACTATTGCTCATATAGTTAGAAATAGTAGTTTTGACAAGGCATACTCATATGTTGAAATATCTTGACTAAAAAAGAATTTTTGTGTGTAAATTTACCTTATTGCACACCAATTAACTAATTATGTGTTGTAGGCTATAGAAGAATATAATATGATACACAATGGTGATAAGTTATTGGTATGTCTATCTGGTGGAAAAGATTCCTTGTCTCTACTCCATACCATTAGACAGTACCAGTTTTATGCTAAGGCAAAGGTAAGCTGGGTTTACATCGAATCCAAACAACACCCCCATTTGTCATACTTACTTGAGGCTGTGGTAAACAAGTAAGGGAAATTACATATTTAATACTGTCCAATCAAAATTGGTCCTCACACATTTCTAGGAAATCTCAGCCAACCAAATCAAATTCTTTGTTGGAGACTTTTTTTCCTCAGTTCCATGCCTACAAAACAAAGAGTAGTGGGGATTAGTTTAATACAGGTTAATAAGAGAATTCCAAAACCTTTAATTGGGATTTGATGGATAGGACTAAAGACCTCACCCATAACCAGAAGTGGGCTAATATACTGGTATTACTTTGTCTCTATTGTATATTGTGTATACAAATTGAAACTCTATTGTATATTGTGTATACAAATTGAAACTCTATTGTATATTGTCTATACAAATTGAAACTCTATTGTATATTGTCTATACAAATCATAAACTCTATTGTATAATTGTCTATACAAATTGAAACTCTATTGTATATTGTCTATACAAATTGAAACTCTATTGTATATTGTCCATACAAATTGAAACTCTATTGTATATTGTCTATAGAAATTGAAACTCTATTGTGTATTGTCTATACAAATAGAAACTCTATTGATTATTGTCTATACAAATTGAAACTATTGTATAATGGTCTATACAAATCAAGTTTAAACTGCCGACTCTTACTTTCTGAATGTATAATACAATTATCAACTGAAAATCATTATTAATATCATTGTAAATTATCCCTGAAAATACGTCTATGCATCTATTTGATCAAACTGAATTGGTTTTAAACAGGTTCATTATAAACAGAGTAAACTAATCGTTAATTAAATAGCTTTAGTGTTGGAAATTTTTAGAAACATTTAAAAATACACCCTGATAATTGACACACTGCAACTTTAACAGATTCAATATAAAAATTTGTAGGATATCCACTTTGGATTTGGAGCTGTAACTGTTGATCCACAAACACCAGCTTATGATCCCAGTCCACTAAAAGATTATTTAGCATCTTTAGGCGTACCTTACTTCTTTGAATCTCAAGGTAAGAACAACTAAAAAATGTTTGGGTTATTTTCAAGTAAAAAGGAAAAAGAAAGATATAACATTACTTCACACAAATATTGATTTTTTCTAGTCCATTGCCAAACCTCTTGACATTGATCTCTTCAAGGTTTTCTGTAACTGGGTTGATTCGAATTTTTACTGAAGATAAAAGTCATCAAAATTTCATACGCCGATCAAGATCAGAACCCACTGCAGCCATTTGCTTAACACACTTGCATATTACATGAAATCATTAGCCCAATCTATACCTGAAAATTAGAGTTAAAATCAATTAAATTTTATTTCTTCCTTCGTCTACTTCTTAAAAAACAATTATTTTCAAACACCCTTAGTTGTCAAACATACATCAGAAGGGTATGAACGGAAACCTCTTTAAATGTCCCTATAAAGGAATGAAGTTTACAAATGTTGCACTTGCACAAGATTTCTGCAACATATGAAATAATGAATGGTAGCTATAATAACCAAAATTATGTCAATATTGTTACATCATATGATTGTGGAAATTTAAATATCAATCAAAATATAACAAAACTTCATATGATATGGATCTAAAATGATTAAAGAATGTATTATTGATAAACTGATGTTAAATTCATAAATTTGTTTCAGAATTATCCTTATAATGCTATATAAAGTTAGGAACTATTTTTTATAGAAACTGTCAAGGATTATTGAATGCTTTAAACATTCATTATTATTATTTATTCTAGGTATATTAGAAACAGCATCAAATCTTCCTTATGAATGTGCCTCTATCTGTAGCTTTTGTAGTCGGATGAAAAGAGGGCGTATTTATGCTTGTGCCAGACGAGAAGGCTACAATGTTTTAGCTTTAGGTCAACATTTAGATGATTTAACTGAAAGGTAAGATACCTAGCTTCAGCTGAGTTAGTTCTCGTAAAATGAAAATATTAAAGGACTGCTCCTTGATAACTATTTATTGCCAGAGATAAAGAACTTTATCAATAATAATGTCAGAAATGGAAAAAAAAGCCTTCATGTAAAATAAAGCTATGCATGAACCTACTCTGCTGGGCTAATGAAGACGGCAACACCATGCAGCGTGCAATGAGGGAAATTTTGCCAGGACAGTGGAATTAGCCTACTCTTACTGTAGCACACCAGGTCACCAAACGACTAGACACTTTTTCCATGTCAGTCCCTTTGACCTGCATCACTGACATGGGGAACCTGGCTAAAAAAAATCCAAAAGTAAATGTTGACCATTGTCAGGATTGAACACTGGACCATCAATTTAGCGAGTAAATGTGTAGCTCACTGAGCCACAGCAGTTCCACTGCAGTAAAATATGTATGATGGTTCGTTGGCTTGGCTTTTGGAAGTTTTCAAACAGTCTTGCTTAGAGTAATTGTTTTCAGTATTATACATGATGGTTTGTTTACTTTAGTTACTTTTGGATTTTTTCACACTAATTGTTTTCAGTATTCCATAACTTGTTTTTTTTTTTCAGTTTTTTGATGTCATTTTTTCACAATGGTAGTATAAGAACTATGAAAGCCTGCTATACAGTCAAGTGAGAAAAATTTTATATAAAAATCTAGAGAAACGTTAATTTTATAACATATTTAAAAGGCTTACCTAAACTTCATTGTATAAAGTTGAACCCTTATATAACGATTAGGCTTGATGGGAAAATCCGCCTATAGAGGCACCTTTCGAGATCCCTGACCTTCACTAACATTAAATTCCCTCACAAAAACACAGTTATAAAGAAATGGCTATAGCGAAAATTCGCTGACATCAACAGATTTTTGTTTCCACAAGAGCTATTTTCAATTGAATTTTTCCCGTATATAACAATGACTGAGAAATCACGCCATTCACATTGTATCTTCAGTACCAGAACTGTCATAGGGCCGGCAGCGAGTTTGGGTTCAGTTTCTTTTCACATTGTTTGTTCATTTAATTATGGATAATTACGAATAATAAAACAGTACAGATTATTTCAAGAACATTTATTTGTATTACATCTGATTTTACATGTAATTGGATATAACGAAATTCGGATATAATTAAACAGATACGTCGGTCCTACGAAAATCATTATATCCCGGTTGGACTGTACATTTAAGCAAAAATAAAATGAAAAATGATATTGTCATTATGTTTTTTTTAGCAATTAATAGTCTCCATTTTTGATTTACCCAATTTAAAATTTATTAAGTTTGGTCAATGTGGATAAAAAAATTTAATTTTTTAACCTACACTTTTTGCAATTTTAAACTGTCGAGGGATCTTAAACATGCACAGCCTGTAGCACACAGGGCCAACAAACAACTAGACACTTTTTTCCTTATCAGTCCTTCTGAGCAGCATGACTGACAAATTTACTTTTTTGAATATGAAAATTACTGCCGCATTAATCCCCTCATAACATGATCAAATAAGACCATAAACACTCAAAGATCATCCGTGATATGTTTTTATGACAAAATCCACTGTAATTCTCACATACCAGCTTCATGTATTTGTCTTTCACTTTTATTTCAGACAAGGTGATCTGAGAGTTATTCGCCCTTTTGTTTATGTAAGAGAGAAATTATTGAGGACATTTGCAGAAAAGGTAATGCTAATTTTTTAACAAAGATATTTGAGTTGGGTATCGAATGGCCTAGAATTACCTTAACAGGACAGGTTGCCTTGCTTTCAGATTTTTACTATAAGAGTAAAAGAAGTGATTAGCATGTTCTTTCATCATAGACGATCTGTCTCCTGGTGGAAATAGCATTTGGGGGATTCTATCTTTTACAATTTCGGGCAACCATGACTTCTTCAGCTGAAATATTTTACATAGTGCTTGCTTGCTGTATAAAAATATTGTGTCTATTTCTTAAGAACAAATATCATATTATATTCTTTATCTTATGATATTTATATTTGTAGAGTAAATTACCTGTGATAGCAGAAAATTGTCCTGCTTGTTTTGAAGCACCAAAGGTTTGTAATTTATTTATGAAATAGACAAGCTCAAAAAGCTAGCTAATTACTTGTAGTAATAGAAACATTCAACAAAATAATTCTGTTAAATAAAATTATTTCCAAGTGAATTTGAATGGACCAAAGATATTTGAGTTGGGTATCGAATGGAATGGAAGGACTAGAATTACCTTAACAGGACAACAGATTGCTTTGCTTTCAGATCTCTTGATAACTGCTGAATAGTAAAAGATATCTGTTATTATAATTTCTTCAAAAGAGGGTTACTGGCTTTCTTATATGTTACACTTCTAGCTTATATTTGAGCCATTCTATAAACTATACTTTCTGATAGCATCCACAAGCACTTTTACCATTTTCAATCAGATATTTTTTGCTCTTTTTGTTGTTTATATAATGACTTAATGAATTTCAGGAATCACAGACTTCCAATTGAAATTTATAATATAAAACTTGATATTAACAGTGTCCCTGACGGTCTACACTTAACAATTTTTTAAAACCTTTATACAATCCAAAACTATTCTTTCATGGAAATGAGCAAATATTTTTCCTTGACTGTAATTTAGTTTATTTTGCAGGAGAGGCACAGAAGTAAACAGTTATTAGCCTCACAAGAATTGTTATTTCCACAGTTGTATAACAGTATGATGGCAGCCATGAAACCACTCTTGGCTATTAATAATACTAAATCATCTTTGAGTAATATATTGAACCAAAATGACGGTATAGAAGATACAGATGATTGAAATCTATTGAAAGATTTGATGCACATTTACTAGTGTATTTTTAGACAAATTGTATATTGAGATTTTATGTATTTTCGATTTTTTTTGTCTTTCCCCCCCCCTAATGTATTGCCCCATGTGAGACAGGACCATGTCCTTGTATATTGGGCCTAATTCTGACCCATGTAAAATAAAGAGTTTATTATTATTATTATTATTAAAGATATTCCTGAAATTAGTATTCACACTAAATTGTACATTTGATCAGAATCTAGTCCATTTGTGAAATAAGGGAACCCAGACAACAATTGTGAAGAAAAAACAAAAATGCCTCCAATTTATCATCTTCACAATGTCATTGTATCGAACCACATCTGTCGAATGCTTTTCGTGTACTGCAATTATACCAGAAAGTGCCTTAAAAAGGCAAGTGTTTCTATTAGTTGGACGATGTACATTGATCTAAAGGTTGCAGGACCTCATTGGATCTTGTGTGAATGTGATTGTTGTGATTACTGAAAATCATCTCCTTGCAATATATAAAACTATGTATGGTTCTTTCATGGAACTGATTTGAAAAGATTTAATTGACATATTAGGCCTATAGCCTTTGTCAAAATTGGCCTTTTATGTCTAAAAAGAGATGCAATTTGTGTAATTGTCATGAGAGAACCATATATCAATTCAAAATTGATATGCAGTTTTGCTTAGAAATTCTTTTTAATCGTCGTCACGCCTGTCCGCCCGCAATGGGTTTAAACGCAGACAGCTACCTGTGGGTCAAAAGTGAAATTTTGAGCCGAAATTTTTTGTCTTGAAAATCGATTTAATCATAAATGTAACGAACCAAATTATAGTAGGCCTATCTAAGGGACTATGAAGTCTACAAAGCACAGGGCACCGAATCTAGACTCGAAAGCACGGCCCATAGATTTATATTCAATCAAACTACGAATTGAATAAAACAAGTGGTTGCCTATCATGGTACGAAAGTGTATTTTCTGTTTTAACTCGTTTTCACACCTAATTTGAACGCGTTTTGACTAAGTCAATGGCAGTTACTCAAAAAACCGTTCATTGAAAATCGTAAATATCGAACTTGCCCAAGATCTCATTAAAATAAATCTTCACATCGAAAAATGGTCATCGAGAAATGGTCAATCGAACTATGATCACACCAAATTTCATTCATATCAGATAGCAACATTACTATAACCTCTATTGCGTTCATACGCCGATTTTGGACGGACGGGATGACGACAATATACGACCAAACTATAATGTGGGCGTTTAAAAACAAGATATTAATGCACGTGCAATATTGGAGGTCATATGAGGTCAAATCACTTCACATTCACATTTGGTTCATGTCTTTTTTATAGATCATTTTAAGCGGACAAAATAAAAACCAAAAATATCCCTAAATAATTGTTGTCTATAAAGTGAGCGGAGTTGCACCATGAAAACGCGAATACAAGTCGGACACATTATTTTGGTGAAAAATTGTCAGATTATTATGAAATCAATAGGGATCATATACATATTGAAAATAACCTACAAAATAAAAATCAAAAGAATTCATAAAGAATTGTAGAGTAAGCACGAGTTTCACCCTATGGGTAATGGGGTGAAAAAGTCAGACACACTATTTCGGTGAAATAGGGATCATCTTCATAATGACAGTGGCCCACAATAAAAAATTAAAAGAATCCATAAAGAATTGTAGAATAGGACGGGCGCTGTACTCATTGTTACATTTACTAAGAATCTCCTAAAATTTATTAAACGCATAATAGGTCTTGGAAGGAACATAAAATTTCAAAAATTTTAAACTTGGCCAATAAGAGCTCTATTCATCAGTTAACATACTGCTGCCATAAATAACATAATAATATAAATGAATATCCAACAAAACTAAGTAATGTTCCATAAAGATACATTTGATTATTGAAAAACGCTTAATAAATTGATTAAGCGATTTCAAAAATGACTTAGTTTTGTGAGTTTTCCAGATTTTAAGGGATTCTGTTACGTTATGACACCAGGTTAGTTCATTGAGGAATATATACTCATATTGACCACTCTTGAGAACTAAAATTTTATGTTCATGCTTAGACGCTGTATCCCTTAAACACACAATTCACAATAAACAGATAGAAATACACGTATGAGGTTTAGCGATTTTGCATTTGAAATAAACAAACTTGCATCCACATAACAATGTCCCACTTTTCGAACTGAAAATTACCTACCGGTATGTAAAATCATGTAATTTGGGGTTCCAGGATTAAATCCCGGTAAAGGTCGAGAAAGGGCTGTCTTGTCATTCGGATGATCCATCGACAGTTGGAAATCGCAAAAAAGAGTGGGCTGTCCTGGCAAAATTTCCCCCAATGCAACCTGCATGGTGTTGCCCGTCTTCACAGTCCTAGTTAAAGAAGAGCTGTACGCAAAACTCTATTCATTTTATTTCACTTTCCTGGAGACAATCATAGGGTAAAAAATGTTTTATAATCCTACTAGTTTTCCAGTGGGATATTTATTTCCCTATTATTATGTAATTGTAAATGCATTTATAACCATTTATAAATTTTAACTTGCTTAAATAGTAAGAATAAAAGGATTTGATTTGTTGTTATACCATTGTTTTTTGCCGATTCTCCCTTTACCTTATTAATCATTTAATCGTTACTATTTATTGCTGTTGAAGATGCTCCATCAATTTCTTAGGGTTTTAAAACGAGGTTTACCAAATATTATTCTCCTAAATGACGTCACAACTTTGCCTGCATTTTGAATAAAAGTGATTCTGTATATGCAATGGAATATTGATCACTAGTTATATTTTTACGCAATGTTTCAAAGTGTTTCTTCTGTCGTTCTCAGGCATATTGCATTATATAAATTGGCACATAAAAGAATACCTCGTGGAATTGAAATACATAACTTCCTTCAAACGCCTGAATTGTGTACTCGTAAATTGTAGATTTTTCCGTGAATGTTATAACACACTCAACCCAGTCTTTGCGACTATGCAAAACTTCCCAAAAATACCCGAATGTTATAATCGGAATATTTTTATATTTTCCGTGAATAGTAGGCCTAATAATGAGCTAGATTATGTTTGCGACTATACAAAACTCCCCCCCCCCACACCCTCCCCCCAAAAAGAACGATTTATTATTGATATTCTTGAATATATGTTAGACAGCCCGTCTGTTAGACAGAGAAGTAGGTGCCGAAAACTAGAAAATAATTCATTTTTTTCATTTCAAACAATTTTATTTTTGACTCTCAATTCCTAGGTTATGAAAGTTTTTCAGATGGCCCTCTTTGACATTGATTTTATCAATGAAAATGAATTCTACAGTTTCTTCATTCCCAAACATATCAACAACGGTCAGAGACCTCAAATTTATTTATTCATCCGTTGATTAATTCATTTGAATACGTTGCTATAAATAATCCGAGAAGAATACTTAAATATAAGGATAAAGAGTTATTTAAAACTAGAATGTTTTGAATAAATTCTATCTAAAATGGATTAAATCATTAAAGAAACATTATGAGTTCCTTTTCCTAATTTTAAGAAATTAAATAAACCTGAAAAAAGCTTTTCAATTTAGTATTATTGAATACATCGCGAAACGGATAATTTCTTTTTTTCAGACCACAATAATATCGAAATTTCTTCCCTTGGACCACATCGATTGAACAATTCACGTTGAAATTTTAGTACAGTATCTGTGTATGGCTAAAAAAAAACATTTTTGAACTGATTAAAGGATTTCTAGACTCGGTTTTTCAATGATATTGTGACATTATTCTTCATTAATAATTTCAAATTGACAACATTTCAATTCAAATAGTTGTGACAAACGTGAGTTAAGTGAGCAGAATCATTGCTTCTTTCATTTATTTATTGTACAAGTTTAAGGAATTCAAAAGCCACATGGTAACGTTTATAAACTTTTTTTCTTTTCTTAACCTGACTGCTATAATGTTTAGTTTGCTGATTATTGCTGATTATTGAAGATGAAGTTAGATTTGAATTTGATAAACAGGACCCACTGTTTTTGTTCTGCAGACAATTGGGATCCTTCGTAAAACAAAATGGCACTGGACCGTACTTGCAAAATTTCCCTCATCGCACAATACATTGCGTTGTTCCTATTCCAGTGCCTGTACATTTTTTTTTCATTTGAGACAATAACACAGAAACTAAAACGTTACAGAACTAAATTTGTCAGCTTGAAAATACGACACAGTTCCCCCATTGTACACTGTCACTGTAGTCTATCAAGGTGAAGAGAAGTGAGCTGTTTATATATACCGGTACTCTATTTTTTCTTGTTTCATTTGATGGTTATATGAATGGAAGGGCAAACCAGTCATAATTAAATTCTATGCACATTTGTCTTATTCAGTTGTAAAATGTCCAATGACAAATGTTTCAAGTGAACATTTACGAAACACACTTTTTGCATGCATTGCCTAAATTGCTGAAACAATAACTCATGTTACTTCTCAAAAGACAATAGTTACATGCTATTTCCACCAATACAAAGACAAAAGCCAATGTAGGTAAAACTAATGATAAAAGGCAAAAGTTCTGATACAACCTCATACAAATCAGGTTACATTGCTGTGTGTCTAGCAATTCAAGATTATGTTAAAAGGTGACACCAAACCTATTCAAAAGAATGTTTCTTACCTTGAGAGTGATACGTACCCGCGGCACCCGAAACCAACCGGCACTGTTTTACTTACGCACCCCCCAACTTCCCGTAAAGCTATCGATTTGAAACTTGGCAGAGAGTTACTTATATGTGTCCTGAATGTTCACAGCACATTTCAGACGATTCCGACCATTCCTTCTATTTTTAATTATTTTTCAAAGTGTTGAAATGACTGAAATTTCGGCACTGTTTTACTTACGCACCCCCCAACTTCCCGTAAAGCTATCGATTTGAAACTTGGCAGAGGGTTACTTATATGTGTCCTGAATGTTCATAGCAAATTTCAGACGATTCCGACCATTCCTTCTATTTTTAATTATTTTTCAAAGTGTTGAAATGACTGAAATTTCTTCCGATAAATTGGATAATGGCGAAATAGCAGGGGGACTTAACTCTTTTGTTTAGTCGTACTTGCTTTGAAATATCATTCAATTTCGGGTCATTTCGACCAAAAATTGTCAATTTTTCACTGCGATGTAACGAGTATAGCTGCAATCATTTTCGTTTGAGTTTACAAAATTGCCATGACTTTTTGCCGTACACATTGATCTGAAAATTTACAATGCGATGACAGCAATGTATTGATTACTCACAACAATTTTCAGACCGATCCAATTTTAAAACAATCGCGTAATTCATGCCGCTTTGCCCCTTTTGCTGCATCGCCTCCAAAATCATTTTCAATCGCGATATCGACGCGAAACGTGGCAATATGTCTTAGTAATGATTGCTGATTACTCACAGCAATTTTCAGACCGATCAGACTACCCTTACTATGAAAAATCAATCGATAAAGAGATCCTGCTGTACCCCCTTTGCTGCATTCTTGAATTTTGATATAATATTTTTGTACAACACGGTTTATCAAATCTACGTTACACTCACCTTCTATAAAACTGGGTTTACTTATCTTTTTCTCTATAACCTGATTTACTTATCTTCTGTACAATCATTTTCTATAACACCTGGTTTACTTACTGTATAATCATCTTCTCTTTTACCGTGTTTACTTACTTAAAGTCATCTTCTCTATAATATGGTTATTGATCTACTGTACAATCATCTTTTCTCTAACCTGGTTTACTTACCTACTGTATAATCATCTTCTCTATAACCTCGTTTACTTACCTACTGTACAATCATCTTCTCTATAACCTCGTTTACTTACCTACTGTACAATTATCTTTTCTATAACCCTCGTTTACTTACCTACTGTACAATCATCGTCTCTATAACCCTCGTTTACTTACCTATTGTACAATCATCTTCTCTATAACCCTCGTTTACTTACCTACTATACAATCATCTTCTCTATAACCTGGTTTACTTACTTACTGTACAATCATCTTCTCTATAACCTGGTTACTTACTTACTGTACAATCATCTTCTCTATAACCTCGTTTACTTACCTACTGTACAATCATCTTCTCTATAACCTCGTTTACTTACCTACTGTACAATCATCTTCTCTATAACCCTCGTTTACTTACTAACTGTACAATCATTTTCTCTATAACCTTCGTTTACTTACCTACTGTCCAATCATCATCTTTATAACCTGGTTTACTTACCCACTGTACAATCATCATCTCTATAAACTGGTTTACTTACCTACTGTGCAATCACTTTCTTTATAACCCGGTGCACAACCATCAGTACATTTTCCTGTTATATGATTACATTCTTGAGAACCTTTACACTGTCTATTGTTACATTGTTTTCTACATTTATCTCCATAGGTACCACTTGTACAATCTAGGGAATTGTATATTTAAATATCAGAATGCCCTGCTGGTTTCTATGGTGCTGGTTGTCAGGAGAATTGTAATAAAAGAAAATGTCTGAAGAATTCAACTTGTGATCATGTAACAGGAGAATGTATTGGTGGATGTTCTGTGGGATATAGTCCAATAGACTGTAGTAAAGGTATGCTATATACATGTACATATATATACATGCTTATATAGACATCTTGTTAATGCACCTTGCTTTTTTGACTGAAATATTTTTGGTATATATTGCTTTTTGCTGTTTTGAAGATCAGATTCCAGACTGGCCGAACTTCTTTATCTATTCCAGCCTCTGATAGCTATCTGGACAGTTGTCTTCTGGTGTAGACAGGGAATTAAGTCCCTGTTGAATGCGGATTTTGCGCTTTTCTTAAGACGTGGGTTAACTTTCACGTAGCTCTTCACATGGCCATCAATACCCTATCACATCTTAAAGTTTAAACCTTTGCAGATGTTCTGACAGTGGTTTTAGTATGAACATACTTATATTTCCTTTTATATTAAAATATCAGAATGTCCTGATGGCTTCTATGGTGCTGGTTGTCAGAAGAATTGTAATAATAGAAAATGTCTGAAGAATTCAACTTGTGATCATGTAACAGGAGAATGTATTGGTGGATGTTCTGTGGGATATAATCCGACAGTTTTAGATTGTACTCAAGGTAGTCAACTAATTAATTTACTAGTATCAATATGATGTATTTTCTCATTTAAATTTTAATTCTTATAGAAATGTTCAAAACACAAATTCACATACTCGTTGTTGAAAATGTGAAATGACACAAATCCAAAACCGGTTCTAATATTATGTCACAATTTAAGGAAAGTTTATTATATTTTATTGCAGTGCGTTCTTCGAACGCACTGCTTTGTTTTCGAAATGACTATTTTTTTTTTGTCTTTTTCTGGTCACGCTCCCCAGCCATAACTGCAAATGTCTTACACAATCTGGCGTGATATTGTGACGTAATCTAGTGCTCGTTGTTGTTTAAATGTAAAATGACGCATTTTTGTTTTACCGGAAATGACGTAGAACGTCACAAATTTTATTTTTGTTTACTAACTCACTGCTCGTTTTTTTATCTAATCTGGTTCGGACTTTTTTTATTTACTACTTATAACTTAGATTTACAGAATAGCAGTTTAAAAATGTTGAAATTTTTACTTTTGTTGCTGACTTTTGAATTTTAAAATTTAACACTTTTTCTAACTTCTGCAATTTTGATTAGATCGAAATCAAAATTTGCAGTTAGATAAACATTTTTCTTGTCAAGAAAAATCTGTTTTCAAAATGTCGACATCACTTCCGGTTTCGGCGTCATACGTCGCTAAACTTCGAATTTTCACTTCCGGAATTCTAAAGATATTTGAATTTTTTTTTTTTGCAATTAGTTACTATTAACCTATAATGATTTTATAATTAACAAAAATTGAACCAGAAGTAACAGGTCAGTCGCCATCATTAAACCACTTACTTTTGTAAAGTGAAAAATTGGGCCTTAGGGGTTAATCGGACAATTGTTATTTTGATGTCTATGTAATCTTCAATCGATTGCTAAAAATTCTTAGGAAGCCGAATTTTGAATTTCGATTTAGCTTACCTTTCATTCCGGTTTTACAGCCATTTGAAAATTGCACTTTTTAACTTCGAAGAGCTCTGTCACGTGACCTAATTTACATACGTCAAAATTTCTTTTATGTCCTTATTACGCGTAATTTATTCTTTCCAATGGTGTATAACACTTTATATTTTGATCAAAATTGCGCTTTTTAATATTTGAAAATTTTGTTCTTAGTTCTATATTAATTGTGCGTGATTTATGAAAAAGCACGTGTTTTTTTAAATTTACGTCTTATTTTTTCACAAAAATTGGTAGATGAGTAGACAAAAAATTATCATTAAAGATTCCGATAAAACATTTTCCGAAATTAGCCGGAAACGTCCGAAAATGACCAAAAAATGTAGAAAATCATAGAAATCGGAATTTTCGGATTAAATTTTTGCACAAACTTGCAATTTTATTATTCCACAGAATTAGTACCATCAATATCTTCATTTTGTATGTATGCCGTATATGCAAATTCCTAACCGTTTGATCGCCATCTTGAAATATGCAAATTATTGGAAAAATACTACTCGTCCGCCATTTTTAATCCTTTTTTTTTTCAGACTTGTTTTAAAATATAATTTGGATAATTATCTAGGTCGTCTAGTGGCATATTTTTCAATTTCAAATTTGTCTTTGGACCAGGTCCTGCCAAGGTTTTTAAAAACTGACTTCCGTTTGAAAGTTCATAACTTTTGAACTCTACCATATGCATCCTTTTGATCTCAAAACAACATCACCAGAGAGGCACTGGACTGGAATCCCCAAGGGCATAGAAGACAAGGACGACCTTTACATAGCTTGAAAAGAATAAGACTGAAAGAGCTAGGAAGGATATGCAAGACCTGGAATGAAGCAAAAAGAACAGCTCATAACAGAGTGAGATGGAGAACGTCTGTAGCAGCCCTATTCTCCGCAAGGAACGAAGAGGACTAACTTACTAATATGCATCCTTTATTTTTCTGCACAATCATCTTCATTGGCTAAAGGTTCATATGATACCTTGATTTCTAATTTTAGTAAAGAACATTTGGATTAATAGGGATCCAAAAATTGGTAATTTGCATATTTCTCGTATCTTCAGATGGTTATATCTCATGAACAAGACTCTTGGCAACATTCTAATTGACATTATTGTGATGTGATTTTTATCAGCTCTCTAACAATATCTTTATTTTAGCTATAGACCGAAAACTGATGAAAATACGCCTAGTAGAAAATAAGCGATTTTAACATTCATATTTTTTTTTTATATTTAGTTCTATTTAACTTAAAAACAAAATTCGAACAGATTTATAATCTGCAAATTCCCAGCTTTCAAGCAATATATAAATCAATATGTATAAATAAAAATTGCGAAAAGTTTAAGAATAAAATTACACTCTAATTAAACAGATATAAATGCAACAGGTCATAAAGTCTGATTGTGTTAATTTCTTATCTTTTGGTCAAGACACAAATTTTGACATTTCCAGTTAATATATCCGAACCAATCAAAACAAGTCATTAGACTTTGTGGGCGTGGTTAAGCCCAGATATTTTACATCACTGTGTGTATTTTTCTTTCAATCGAAATAGGGTCTCGGAGGATCAGTCAATATGTGTTATTTTGATGGACATGTATTTAGAATCTATAACCGATTGCCGAAATTTATATGGAAACTGATTTTTTAATTTGATTTTGATTTAATTACGATTAAAAATTATAAAAACTTCGAAGGTGTATACTGTGACGTTGACCTTTGGCGATCTTTATACCTGTACATATGTGATACGTTCTATCCAATGACATATTAAGCTTTATAGCAAAATGTAAACTTTCGGTTTATCGGCATTTAAAAATTGCGAATTTTTCCTTTAAAACGGTCAATTCACAAATTTTGACATTTCCAGTTGAAGTTTCCAAAACAAGTCAATGGACTTTGTGGGCGTGGTTAAGCCCAGATATTTTTACATCACAAACCTAAATGATTGCCAGTCTATTAACAAGCTCAAATGTCACGTGTTAAATCATGAATAAATCATCTCTCCCAATAATCGCAAAATCAATCTACATTCTATCCTTAAATGACAGCCAGGAGACAAACAAATTCTAAATAGCTCGAAAGCTGCAGAACTGTTACAAACAGGTCTAGTTATTCTTTCCAATGGTGTATAACACTTGATTTTTGATCAAAATTGCATGTTTTAAATTTGCAAATTTTGTAATTTCTTCTATACTAACTGTGTGTATTTTTCTTTAAATCGAAATAGGGTCTCGGAAGATAATTCAATTTGTGTTATTTTGATGTACATGTATATAGAATCTATTGCCGAAATATATATGGAAACCGATTTTTGAATTGTTATTTTGATTTTGATTTTTTTACGATTAAAAATTAATCCAGTTAAAATGATTCAAAGATATTATATATCTTAAATAAAAGGAATGATTGTTCATTTCTCGTTGTGGGCGATGTATGATATGGAATATTTGGAAGGAAATGACAACCTTTAGAATTTTAAATGATATTCTCTTAAACAAAAATAATGTACAGTTGAGAGGACTAGTGGTATAAGGGACGCAACTCTATAAAATACTCTCTTAAAGATGTAAAGCCGCGCTGTTAATTTGATGACTCTTATGTTATACCATGGCAACTTGCCACAAATTGCAGGATCTAATGTTCCTACTACACCTAAATTAAGATTGATAAATAAATAAATAAACAAATTAAAAGTATCAACGATCTGGAAAGTTAATTTAATCCGAGATCAATTTGTAATCTCAAATAAGGTGTTATGTCCCTTAGACCACAAATTTGTTTTTTCGAGTTTTGTTTTACACACTAATTAAACAGATATAAATGTTACAAGAAGAGTTAAGAAGATAATGTAACAGGGCAAAAAGTCCAATTGTGTTAATTTCTTATCGTTTGGTCAAGACAAATTTTGACATTTCCAGTTTAAGTATCGCAACCAATCAAAACAAGTCATTATACTGAGTAGGCGTGGTTATGTTCTATTTTAAATGACAGCCAGGAGATATAACAAATTCTAAATATCTCGGAAGCTGCACAATTGTTACAAACAGGTCTAGTTATTATTATGGAATTGGATATTATAAATGCAACGTTTCACCCATGCAATAGAAGGGACGCGCACTGCCTTGGTACCGTCTAACGGTTCTAGTTTTTAATTGTATCAGAATGTCCTAGTGGTTTCTATGGTGCTGGTTGTCAGAAGAATTGTAATAATAGAAAATGTCTGAAGAATTCAATGTGTGATCATGTAACAGGAGAATGTATTGGTGGATGTTCTGTGGGATATAGTCCAATAGACTGTAGTAAAGGTATGCCATTGGCGTAGACATCTTGTTAATGCACATGGGGATAATTTAAATTCTAATTCTTATAGAAATGTTCAAAACATTTATTCACATATTTTGTAGAAGAGGAATCAGAAAGTTCCTTTAATATACATACACTCTTTAGGATTTTTTGAACATTCTGTTTTCTGGTTTGTATTTTAGAATGTGAGACTGGTTTGTATGGAGCAGGCTGTAGTAAGAAATGTTCAGATAGAAAATGTTATGATAATTCAAAATGTGACAGTAAAACAGGAGAATGTATTGGTGGATGTCAACCAGGTTTTCAGTTCATTGATTGTACACGAGGTATTGTTTTTAAAGAAATATTCAAAATTATGATAACATATATTTATGTAATTTACAGAAGACGAAAACAAAAATCGACAGAAGGAAATCAAATTATACTAGTTTTTTACAAATTCAACATTTTTATAATTAATTCCTTTCTGTTTCTTAATCTAGAATGTAATGAAGGATTTTATGGAAATAATTGTTTATCAAATTGTTCAGCAAGATTTTGTCAATCAAAAGACCAGTGTAATAATATAGATGGAGCATGTGATTGTCTAGATGGATATCAGGGAACTGACTGTACTGTTATAAAAGATGTCGATAAAGATACAGGTTAGTGGTATGGTTAATTCACAACATTGAGATGATTATCCTAATGGCTTAAAACTACAAATTACAAAATTATTACATTTCAAATTACATTTACCCCTTTATTTATTTGTCACAAAGCTTTTTCGATTCCATAAATATAAATCAACTTCCATCGAATTGTGCATCTTAGTTTATTTGGTTTATGGTTGGTGTGTTATATTTCAGGAAACAATGATAAAGATACAATAATTATCTTAGCAGTGATCTTAGTTATTACTATCATGGCGATTGTTTTGATCATCTTTGGAGTCTATATTGGTATCATTAAATACAGACAATATAAAGGTACAATTTTCAATCACGTGTTAATATTATTGAAGGTGTTTAATAGCTTTTGACAATAAACATTTTGCAGGCTCGCTTATTTTTTTCATAAATTTCCAAACGTAGCATTCCATGTGTATGGTGTGTCATTATTGCGTATTTGAAACACGTTTCAGCGACTTAAGTATTGCATACACAAAATTTGTTGCGTAAAAGGAAATTTTAATTGAAACATTTATCATTGAACCTTTAACAAATGACAAATGTGCATAATATTGTACTTAAAACCCTTATAACTTTTTTTGATAATTGTTAATTCTTTTTCAGATTCAAGCCATTCTCAGAGCAAGTGAGTATAAAATAGATGTCCTCAATGAACCAATGTTATATTTTTGTTATCTATATTATGATCTCCAATTACACATAAATCATTATTTTTCCTTAAGGAAAAGGCGTTTAATAATATAGAACACCCTATTTGCTACATGTTTTTGATAACATTATATTTTATTTATAGTGTTTATGAAAGTACAGGACCAACAACAGCTCATATTTATGATGATTTAGGTTTGTATCTCTCAAAATATTCAATAAGTCAATATGTTATTTCTGTCCGAATAGCTGTCGTATCAGCTATATCTGGAAACTAACGTTAAGATGTCATATACCAACCAGTTGCACAAATCTAGATCAGAATAAAGGGACACTGGCTTAAAGTTCTCCAAACAATACATTATAATGTCTTTTGCAACTAAACTAGGATTTCAAAAGATTACTATAGATGGGATTCACAAGACTTTACAAGACGTCAATATTGCACCAGATCACATCTCTATCACCATTCCATAGTATTATAAAACTTTAATCTTGTAGGCTATATTACATTATGTTTTAAAAGAATGTACGATGTCAAGATTAAGGGATGTAACTCTAATTGTCAATTTCAGACTTTCAATTATAGAGTTGGATGTTTGCAATAAATTTTTTATTATTCTATTAGCAAATATGTTAAGAAAATCATTTTACCGTGTTTTATTTCAGCCAGAAAAGAACAAGGTAGAAATGAATCAAGATCAAGGTAAAATGTATATTTATATTTGAAAACTGAAAAAAAACACAACTGAATCTGTCAGATTTCTGTTAGAAATTAGAACCGATAAAAAGTTTAAAATCGGGAATAATGTATGGTGTATATATGTTGTATAGATGTTGAGCAGGATGAATGTATCTGGTACTAACAGGTAACCTGTAAAAGTTGATTTTGGTTTGGACCCGAGTTACGAAACTTAGAGATAAAGAGTTAAAAAGTCATTTGTGAATAGAAGATTTAACCAATAACTATATTGTATATTCTTTTTATTTAAGTGAAAATGAAAGTGTTACTCACGTTCCAGCAGTATCAGATTATATTAATCTAGGTTTGTTCTATTTTGTAATATAGTTATTTTATTATTTTATCTTATATAGATAGTGACTCTCTACTTGTGTACTCAAAGATACATTGACAGTTTTCTGTTGCAGAATGATAGTATATCATTAAAATTCATAAAAAAAATTTTGTTTTACCCTTCGACACACGTACAATACCATTCAATACATAAAGAGGGAAATATTTTGTACTGAACAATTCGTGGACATTCGTCCTATTTTCACGGCAAAACTTTCTGCATAGAGCCGCTTAAACAATTGCAAAAAACATACGATATTACTATTCATATACCTGATACAAAATCCTTATCTCAATGAAGGAATTATATTACTTCCATATTTTGCAGACTCTAGAAATCCTGAAAACTCAACAAGTCAAGCCTCATCTGTCTATTATAACACAACTTCAGGAGTTTCAATAGCCGAACCTAAAAAACAACAAACCAATTGAAGCAACTGTAGATAGATATTAAGAACAATATATTACTGTCTTCGTGCGAGTATTATATAGATATTCAGAACAGAAACATTTACATTGGTTTTAGGTGGCCCTTTACTTTATAATTTTTTTGATATGCTTATGATTATCATAGTTAGCACTATAAACTAAAGGCTTCATAGTTACGAAATGACGATTTACTTATAGTGGTAATGTTGTGTGCACTGATATTGTCAGTAGAAATAAGCATTGTTTCCAATAAGGTTAAGAAAGTCCTAAAACAAGATTGACTTACCTTATTTGACACAGTGACTTTAATGGAAAGTTAAAATAAATTCATATATTGTTAAATATATTTTTTTACCTTCATTTCTATTTTATATGTTATTTGACTTTATTGCTTATATAATATTTACCTTCATTATCATTATAATAGTGATATTGAGAATTCGGTAGTTGTATTTAAACAGTTGTACATATTAAAATTATATTCATGTACTTAAATAATACATGCAATATTTCAAAATATTATAGTTTTTTGAAATTCGGCATCTCCGAGAGCATAGGAATTCGCGTGGAATAAAATCTCTGTTTTGATAAAAAAAAAAAAAACCAACGACTATAAGTTATGATTTAATATTATTATAGGAATGTAGGATAAAACAAAAATATGATATATGTCTAGAAACTATGAAACATAACCCTTTTCTCGATGGAATGGTATATGAGGTGGAAGTGTTATATTTATCTATGACAAACTTTCAGTGGCATGTTGTGTTGAGGAAACATTATGACATCACAGTCGTAGTCAAATTCCTGTTGATTTTATTTTTGTATGTGCATGTTATGTTCCTACAAAATATAGTTTCTTTTACACTAAGACTGTGTTAGATATTTTTATAATTAATTTGGAGGACAATTAATAAATAGCTTGTAGATTACGTATCATGAATGGTAGAATTCAGTTCATACACAGGGTAAAAATTTTCAATATTTCTATAAACATGGTTTTGATCAATCAATTTGGATACAATATTTCAAAAAATGATAATGGATAACCTCGGGTTTTAATGAATAAGATCAGTTGAATTCATGGCCTTAATTGATCTATAGCAAGCTTTGCGCTATGTTTTCTGGTTTTATCAATCAAATTTTTACCAAATTTATACACTTCGTATATAAAAAAAATAAATGTTTTATTATATTATGTAACTTTCTCAGTCACGTCTCAATAAAAATGAATTATCTGTTTTATTCAGTGATCTCGCTCTGAATTGTTTAGTTAGATATTGAATTACCTCTATATGTGATATATAATATCAAACTATTTTGTTATGTTTTTTATAATGTATAATTGTTTTGTTAAAATTGCCAAAAAACAAAACAATTACAGTCTCTATATGAGGAAAGAAACTTTTGGACATAGTGCTCATTCTTCCCTTGAATATAACCCCTTTTACATTACAAATATATTCCGTTCTCAGAACGGTTCTGAGAACGGTACTGATGAATTTTGTGTAATGTAAACGGTCGAGAACCGTTCCAATGCTGGCCCATGCTGGGAGGTGGTCGCGGAACAGTTCTGAGAACGGACTCGATAAATTTGTGTAATGTAAACGGTCGAAGGTCTGAGTCCACTTCACTGCGAATGCGTCAAAGACGATTTGACCGTTCCCCGCGGAATTTCGTCATCATTCCTAAAATTCTAAAATAGCTGCCCGACAGAATGTAAACAAACGCCATGACAATATAATCTCTCCTTGTTTAGTAGCGCCGCATTTGTTGCTTAGCACTTATTTCAAATAAAAGTCCATGGGTAATTTGGGCTCGATCATACTCAAACTTTTTCTTTCTTTCTTGCGGCGTACGAAGAAAGGGTATAAACAGTAAATTATAACCATATCAAGCGCCA